>SJYX01002719.1:10986-148632 GCA_006410675.1 Oreotragus oreotragus | reverse complement strand
TGCAAATGGCATTATTCACTAGAATTAAGTACAGAAAAGGATAAGCACGTACAATAACTATCCTCTTCTCTCCAACAGCTGAAACATATCAAATGGTCTGAATCTCTTCACTTTTAGAATGGAAGATACTAAAAGAAGTATCTCATGTAATAAAAAGATTTCTTACTGATGTACCTCTTGGCATGCTTTAAGTGACAAAGTTTGTACAAAAATTAAAATTTCTTTACATAAAGAATACAACAGTTGTTCTACTTGAACTGCAATTATTAAATCAACACTTATCAGAGCATTTACACAGCATAATTAATTACTGTACACAACAAAAGAATTTAGCAAACTAACACACTGCCTTAAATCCAGTGAAATTCTGCTGCTGTTTAATTACTATGAACATCACTGTAAAAGGTATAGTCAATTTTATGGATTAAAAATTCTTTAAAGTTGATATAAAATAGATTTTTATATACTGTATCACCTAAAATATGTCAGGAAAATCTATTAAACTATTCTTTTTAACTGATAAATTCATAGTTTTAGAGGAAGTGTTTTCCTAAATAAGTTACAGTTGCACTGAGATACACAATCTGCACTCACTTGGATAAAAAGCTACTACACTTTCATTATAATACCATGTCAGTTATCTAAAGTCTGATATTTATATACATAATTTTAGAATCTGAGTTTCATGTTATAACATTTCTTGGTTATTTCTGACACCAAGAGATGATCGCATCTCTTCCCAGGTATCCACTGTAGAATTCATTTAAACTTTAGGAATTGGACAACTGAAGTTCTGAGAACACTTAGTTTCTAGAATGCAATCCTTGTCTGAGTCAGCCTCTGTCACCTTGCAGCCTGGGTCAGCTTAGCCTTAATGAGCTATTTCTGACAAAGGTGAATATAGAAACTGTGAATCTATCTAGACACTGCTGCAATGACTTCACTGCACAGGCTGCATTTTAGATGTGTAATTTTATCCTGGATATGCTTTCTCTATTAACCATAAATTTTATCTCGAAAACCCACCCATTACTTCATCTCTATCTCATATAACATTCAATTCTAACAGGTGCCTATCTCTGCACTTTGACAGCTATTTTTAGTTTTTCTAGTTTTCAGCATTCCTACCCCTATAAAACTAAAGCTAAAAAATATTCTTGCACACAACAATAAAGGAATCAATTACATGTCTTTCTGAAAAATGATTATGTTACTCTGTACACTGTTTGATGTTAATTTCTATATTTATCTGGTTCTAAACAGTCAAATTCTATTGAATATGTGTCCCCTACTTTTTAAACTTAGTACTGTAACAGGGCTCCTACCATCTAAAAAGTACAAAGAATAAAATTAACTTCTTTAGGACTTACACATGAATTTGAAAAACAAGGGTGTCAGTTTTCCATCTGTAGACTAAAAAGAGGAAATAGTCATCATTTTTATTTGCCTATCAGAAAACTAGATCAGTAGCTATTTCCTGGTCTCTGGACAATGCTGTTTCTCCTTCCCTCCACAGCTACACTTTTAAAATTTTGTAGTTCAAAGTCTAAAAAAACAATCAAGTTATATTTTAGTATTCTTAAGTGAAACAAACAATTATTATATTCTTTCAACATATTATTTTAATTTTATTAGACTTGTTAATTAGGGACTCTTAAGAATCTTTATTCCCTTTTTATATGCAGAACTCAATCTTTCCTCATTACCAAGTACTCAAAGCACATTAGGTAGTAGCAGCATACAATATATTGGGAACTTATCTATGGTTAATAATGTCTTAAGTAACTGTAAAGTGTTGAGTCATATGTACAACGCCATCAGACAGTGATGAAATCAGCACTTTTTAAGTGCCAAATCGTGAGGTCAGTGGACTTTTTCAGACCTTTCCCCCAGACAATGGTTACTGATATGATGAATGGATGACCACAAAGTTGGTGAACAATTAGCCACTTTAGTGAGTGTGAAGTGGTATCTTATAGCTTTGATTTGTATTTCCCTAGTGATTTTGATGTCGAGCATCTTTTCATGTACTTACTGACCATTTGTATATCAGTTCAAATCCTTTGCCAATTTTTATATTGGGTTGTCTTTTTATTGTTTAGTTTTAAGAGTTCTTTATATATTCTGGATATAAGTCTCTTATCAGATACATGTTTTGCAAGTATTTTCTCCCATTCTGTAATTTGTCTTTTTTCTGCTTATGGTGCCTTTTGAAGAACAAATGTTTTAAGTTTTGATAAAGCCCAGTGTATTTGTTTTTCTTTTGTTTCTTGTACTGCTGGTGTCTTATGTAAGAAACTACTGCCTAGGTCAAAGTCACGAAGATTATTCTCAAGTTTTCTTCTAAGAATTGTATACTTTTAGACCTAGGTGAACAATCTGAAATAGTCAGGTCTATGATCCATTCAGAGTTCGCCTGTGTATATAGTGTGAGACAGGGATCTAACTTCATTATTCCACATGTTGCTACCCAGTTGTGTCAGTGCCATTTGTTGAAAAGACACTGAATTGTCTTGGCACCCTTGTTCAAAATTAATTGACCATAAGTGTAAGTGATTATTTCTGCAATCTATTCCATTGATCTGTAAGTCTTATCTATAAGTATATGCTTATCTACAAGTATAAGCATACTTAGGCCAATACCACACTGCCTGGTTTCATAGATTTATTGTGTTTTGAAATTGCAAAGTATGAGCCTTCCACTTTGTTCTTTTCAAGATAGATTTGGCCACTCTGGGTACCATGCATTTCTGTATGAACTTTAGGATTAGTTGTAAATCCCTGCTAAAAAAGAAGCAGAGATTTTGACAAGGCTTGCATTGAATCTGCAGATCAATAGAAGGCGTACCACGATATTAAGTCTTCCAATCCATAAACACAGGGTCTCTCTCCATCCATTTAGGTTTTAATTTCTTTGAACAGTGTTTTGTATTTTTCCGTGTACAAATCTTTCACCTCCCTTGTTAAGTTTATTCCTAGGTATTTTATTCTTTTAGATGCTATTGTTAATAGAACTGTTTTCTTAAATACATTTTCAGATTGTTCACTGCTTATCTATAGAAATTCAATTACCTTGTGTGTGTCAATCCTGCCCTGCAACTTTGCTAAATTTTTTAATGAGCTCTAGTTTTTAATGTGTATTCCTTAGTATTTTATATATGTAAGACTATGATATCTGCAAATAGAAATGGTTTTACTTCTTCCTCTCCTATCTGAATGCTCTCACCTTCATGTCTTGGGTAGAACCTCCAGTACAATGCTGAGTAGAAGCCAGACATAATTGTCTTACTCCTGATCTTAGGGGAAAAAATTTAGTCTTTCACCATTACGTACAATGTTCAGTTCAGTTCAGTCGCTCAGTCGTGTCCGACTCTTTGCGATCCCATGAATCGCAGCACACCAGGCCTCCCTGTCCATCACCAACTCCCGGAGTTCACTCAAACTCACGTCCATCGAGTCGGTGATGCCATCCAGCCATCTCATCCTCTGTTTTCACCTTCTCCTCCTGCCCCCAATCCCTCCCAGCATCAGGGTCTTTTCCAATGAGTCAACTCTTTGCATGAGGTGGCCAAAGTACTGGAGTTTCAGTTTCAGCATCAGTCCTTCCAATGAACACCCAGAACTGATCTCCTTTAGAATGGACTGGTTGGATCTCCTTGCAGTCCAAGGGACTCTCAAGAGTCTTCTCCAACACCACAGTTCAAAAGCATCAATTCTTCGGTGCTTGGCTTTCATCACTGTCCAACACACATCCATGCATGACCACTGGAAAAACCATAGCCTTGACTAGATGGACCTTTGTTTGCAAAGTAATGTCTCTGCTTTTCAATATGCTAGCTAGGTTGGTCATAACTTTCCTTCCAAGGAGTAAGTGTCTTTTAATTTCATGGCTGCAGTCACCATCTGCAGTGATTTTGGAGCCCCCCAAAATAAAGTCTGACACTGTTTCCACTGTTCCCATCTATTTCCCATGAAGTGATAGGACCAGATGCCATGATCTTCATTTTCTGAATGTTGAGCTTTAAGCCAACTTTTTCACTCTTCTCTTTCACTTTCAACAAGAGGCTCTTTAGTTCTTCTTCACTTTGTGCCATAAGGGTGGTGTCATCTGCATATCTGAGGTTATTGATATTTCTCTTGGCAATCTTGATTCCAGCTTGTGCTTCCTTCAGCCCAGTTAGGGAATATTTATACTTATCTCACAAAGTTGTTCTGAAGATTAAACTAAGTGAGATAAGGCATGTAAAAACTTTATGGTTGTCAACAATATAAACGCTTGAGAGATAGTAACTAAAAGTAATAAAGCTAATATGGGAAATCATTGAAGCCCTCTTGTAGGAGGGGGTAGCATTATGCTTTTTTTCTGATACAATGTCCCATTCTTTGTGACTTTCAACAAGTGTGGAATGTACACAGCTCTTCCATGTTCTTTAGCAGTATGAATGCATGGAAAAAATTCCCATTTCTTTCAAGTCATCAACTCAAATGCAGTTCCTGTTATAAGTATGAAAGATGAAAATAGGGTAAGAAATAGCCAAGGGCTAGGTGATAGAGATATTGACAACTATGCTCTAGCATTCTCTGAGAGCTTGGCTGTGCCTTCCCTGGGCTGCACTGGTGGCTATAGACCAAGGGCTCAGGCATGTAACTTTGGCTGGTGGCCAGATCACCCTTGGGCTTTAGGGTGACAGACACTGACAGTCTTGCTGCTCTAATAGAAAAACTGCTTTCCTTTTCTCCTTTTCCTCTCTGCTTCTCTCATCACCTTCCCTTCCTTTTCCCTCCCTGACTTTTTCTTCCCCTCCTCTAACTCCTCTTCCTTCTCCTCTTTTTAATTAGTCTCCAAAGAAGAATCCATTTTTAGAAATTAGAAAAAAAAAGCTCTCCATCTTGTAAGCTTTTGTCTTCTGTATATTTAACAACCTAGACACAGTTCTACCCAGAATGGAAGGAAGCAAAGAAGGAAAAATGCACTGATCTGCCAGCAGACTTGGAATGAAAACAAATTTCTCATGCTCAGATCTATATGCTCTAACTTCATTGTCAGGGTCACTATGGTAATTGAGGGAGGCTGTTGTCCTGGTGTCCTGGAAGACACTTTTGCCCTTGGAGTCTGCTGGTAAAAATCCCAGGTGGCTGACATCTTTACCTAGTCTGCTGCTTTTCACTTGAAACACCTGGGGCATATTTGTGTCTTAAAGCCTGGATACCAGTCACTAGTTGTTGAGCCCTTATAAACTATTGGGGTCACATACACAGTTTCCAAAGCGACATGATGACGACAATCGGATTGTGTGCGGATTTCCTGACACCATGCACTGACCAAGTTCAAGTGCTCCACTAGCTGACTCTGCTGTTTTTGTGACTCAGTAAGAGACATGTCCACAGGAAAGAGACCATAGGCACATGTATGATACCATGAGAAATGAAGCAATAAAATAGCTGCAGCATCCATCCTGGTGATTGTCACACCTCAGGATATCCCCCAGTATGGTAAACAGTGTCACAACATTCCTGGTACAAGTCTGTATTGAAAATAAATACATGTCATCTAACACTTGAGGAGGGCTGATTAGAGGGAAAAAATGCCACAAAAGAACAAAACCAGTGTTACAGTGCTAAGGTAGTTAAGGATTGTTCAACTGGATGTGTGATTAGACCAGTGCTAAGGCCATCCGGTCCCATCACTTCATGGGAAACAGTGGAAACAGTGTCAGACTTTATTTTGGGGGGCTCCAAAATCACTGCTGATGGTGACTGCAGCCATGAAATTAAAAGACACTTACTCCTTGGAAGGAAAGTTATGACCAACCTACAGAGCATGTTGATAAGCAGAGACATTGCTTTGCCAACAAAGGTCCATCTAGTCAAGGCTATGGTTTTTTCAGTGGTCATGTATGTATGTGAGAGTTGGCCTATAAAGAAAGCTGAGCGCTGAACAATTGATGCTTTTGAACTGTGGTGTTGGAGAAGACTCTTGAGAGTCCCTTGGACTGCAAGGAGATCCAACCAGTCCATTCTGAAGGTGATCAGCCCTGGGGTTTCTTTGGAAGGAATAATGCTAAAGCTGAAACTCCAGTACTTTGGCCACCTCATGCCAAGAGTTGACTCATTGGAAGAGACTCTGATGCTGGGAGGGATTGGGGGCAGGAGGAGAAGGTGACGACAGAGGATGAGATGGCTGGATGGTATCACTGACTCGATGGACATGAGTCTGAGTGAGCTCTAGGAGCTGGTGATGGACAGGGAGGCCTGGCGTGCTGCAATTCATGGGGTCGCAAAGAGTCAGACACGACTGAGCAACTGAACTGAACTGAACTGATGGCCATTGAATGTTTTTTGATATCTGCTTTTTGTTTACTGGCCTTCACGATAGCCAGCCACCAAGCGCTGTCTGTCTGTTTGCTCTGTCTGCCTTCACTGGCCAGCGGTTGAGCCTTGGAAGATGTGAAAGTCCACGAAAATCCCTTTCTGTTCCTGGTCCCTCCCATTCTCCTTCACACGGCTTATGCTTCAGCCACAAACAACTCTTCTGTTTAGACTTGCAATGATCCATCAGGACCCTGTGCTGTTGACAGGGAGGTCTCCGAGGTGAGAATGCTTAGGCTGGACTCTCAGCTGTGCCTTCATCATACTTGCAATCTTGGGAGAGTGACCTGGTTTTGGGGACCTGAATTTTCAAATCCTATATAAATCAATGCACCCACGTCATTATTGTAATTGTAAGAATCAAAAGAACTGAATACACGAAAGTATCTAGAACAGCATCTGACCATAGTAAGTCCTCAGAAATTGTAATCTAGTGTTATTCCAGAGTTTTGTGGCTTTGTTATTTTCTCTGCCCTAAATGCTTTTACCTTAATTGTTCTTTCTTCTCTTTCCCTGTTCAGATGTCTAACCCTAATTTCCTTTCTGACAAAACTCTGTGCCTTGCCTAAAGCCAGGCTGACCTTTTTCTGCCATGCGTCTCTGTGCCACTCACCTTGAATTTTCCATTTTCAGTTATTGTCTGTTTTGCCTAGCTGTAAGCTTCTTAAGGACATGGTCATTGTATCTCCTTCATGTTTGTTTTTCCCATGGAAGGTTTTGATCAATGCTTGTGAAATGAATAGATGAATAAACTAATCAACCAATCAGATATTGTTTGTTGTTATTGTTTTTAGTTGCTAGGTCATGTCTGACTCTTTGTGACCCCATGGACTTCATTATTCCAGGCTTCCCTGTCCTTCATTATCTCGGAGTTTACTCAGATTCATGTCCATTATGTCAGTGATGCTATCTAACCATCTCATCCTCTGCCTCCCTCTTCTCCTTTTGTTCCCTTCTCCTTCTCCTCAATCTTTCTCAGTATCAGAGTCTTTTCCAATAAGTCGACTCTTTACATCCAGTGGCCAAAGTATTGGAGCTTCAGCTTCAGCATCAGTCCTTTCAATGAACATTCAGGGTTGATTTCCTTTGGAATTCACTGGTTTGATCTCCTTGCTGTCCAAGGAACTCTCAAGAGTCTTCTCCAGTAATTCAAAAGCCACAATTCTTCAGCACTCAGCCTTCTTTATGGTCCAACTCCACATTTGTACATGACTACTGAAAAAAACAGAGCTTTGACTGTATGTGCATATATATATATATATATATACACATACACACATACACTGTGTATATGTATATTTATATGTATATGTTATTTACTATATACAAAATAATAGAATTGGTGACACTTGGAAAAGGTAGGAAGAAAAGCTTACTGTGTTCATTTATTATGAAAGGAATGATGAATTTAGTACCTTTTACAAACTGCAACACGAAATGACTTTCTGTATTCTGACCCAATTCACTTGCCAGGTCTATACCAGGCCTAAAGCTAAATCTATACAGTGCTAGATAGAGTGGATATTTGTAACTCATTAGTCAGTGTGATTATTGTGGGGAAATCCAGATAGGATAGACTCTACTGTATCTTTTTAGAGGGTGTGTGTCATCCATTTAGCCTCTCTGTGACCACTTTGATTCCTAGATCCAGTTCCAAATCTGTCCTTCCTCTTTCCACAGCCACAGATGGCTCACCCCATTGTGAAAAGACCCATTCACAGGAGGCTCCACAGATGAACTTTCGAGGGGCTCACATACGATTACAGCTGCATATACACTGAGTTGGCCACGGACTGCAGGATATTGACCCAAAACAATCCCCAAGGGCAACACAACCAGAAGAAAATCCCTTTCCGTACGAGTGGAATGAAAAGTCAGACTTTCTGGAAAAACCATGGCACTTTTTCATGACTTTTCTTCTTATCAGTGAGTCTTCCATGGCACCAAAGTTTTTCTTCTCTCTTGTGGATTTCTCTTTTTTCCCCATTTTCCCTGAAGGAACATTCTAGCATTTTAATGATGGGACATTGGGCAGAGATTCAGGACATCTGGGTTCCAATCACTGATGGAAGTGTCTCACTTCATGGATCTGGGTTTCAGCTTGATAGAAAACAGTTTCCCTCTTTCCACCATTAATACAGAAAAGTTTGTTCTTAGAGTTTCATAATAAAATAAATACTCTGTTAATCCAAAAAATTTGTCCCCTTTGGAATATGATTATTGAAATCCCTATGGCTTACATGCACCTGGTTTTCAGTTATTTTAAAAGGACATCCTTTCTTCTACACAGGAAAATAAAGTTGAGCCAAATGATGTCTCTAAGAGCTAACAATTGTCTTGGACTAGTTGTTCTCTTTTTTTCTTTATCTAGTTGTTTATTTCTAGGAGGCAAAAATTACAGTTATAACACATTCTTTCTACAAAACTATCAGGTGTAGTATTTGTTTCTTAAGGACATGATACAGATTTTATAATAATAGTGATTGTTAGAGAATATTATATCAACTCAGGTGAAATAAAACCATCTCGCCACACCCGATACATCTATTAATAAGAAGCAGATTTTAATAGCAGAAATACAACTTTAACTTTATTGGCTCATTTTGGTGACTTGGAAGACTTTTACTGTAAGAGTAATAATAGGGGACTTCCTTGGTGGTGCAGTGGATAAAATCCACCTGCCAATTCAGGGGACACAGGTTCCATTCTTGATCCAGGCAGACTCCATGTGCTGAGGCGCAAGTGAGCCAGTGTACCACAGCTACTGAATCAGGGGCACCGAGAGCCTGTGTCCTGCAATAAGAGAAGCCACAGCAATGAGAAGCTTGTGCACAGCATCAAAGAGTAGTCCCTGCTGGCTGCAGCTAGAGAAAGCCTGCGCAAGGCAATGCAGACCCAGCCCAGACCAAAATAAATAAATAAAAACTATTAAAAAGTAGAGTAAGAATAGGATGCAACAACTAGGGTTGTTATATTCAAACTACACTGTAACACTCAATTATTAGTGTAATTTACATATACTGCACATAAAACTATATAACTATTATTCATTAATCTTACTCTGCAAAATTTACCAAAAATTGTTCTAATTTTATTAAATGTGCTATCATTATTCATACTAAATAATTATATATTTCTGTCATTGAGATTCACTTTATGCAAACAAATGGATTCTTTTCAAGTTAATGGATCATGAACTCATTAAAGAGTATGTTACTGGGATTAGCATTCCTTTCATTAATTACAATTTTAGTACGGCCTCTACTAGGGTTTATAATGGAGAGGGAGTGTCTTCAAAATGAAACACAGCCCTTTCTTCCTGACTAATGACGAGCTGGGTGTTGAACTTGCTGGATTCTTCCTTCCCCAGCCAAGGAAGTGAGGAGAAAATAGGCATTCGGCATAATCCTTGGACCATGTCCCCGGACCAATTATCCAAAATTAATGTGGCTAAGGAGGATAGTTTCCCATTTTCTATGGACACAAGATGTGCAGGTCTCAAAAGGATACCTCACAAAAATGGGAGTGTTGGTCGCTAAGCTTTCTCGGGATCCTCTAGGGCAGTTTCTCAATGGGATGGTGTCAATATTTTGGGAAGGAATATGCTTGATTATGTGGGCTCCTGAGACCTATAGGACCATTTAGCATCTATGACCTTTTCTAGTGAAATGACAGTCTTCCCCTCCCTCAGCCACTGCTGTTCCACTGATTCACCAGTTTAAACCACTTCAGTCATTTCCAAACATCTCTACCACTTAACTCTCTGTAACCAGATAGGTTTATGCACAATGCCTGGCCTTTGGGCAGAATGTCTACTCACTCTTTGCCTTCATTCTCTTAAAAAATAAAATAAAATCCAGGTAACTGCTAAGGTACTTAGTGAAATGACAGGTTTTCCATCAAGTTGCCAATCCTTCTACCCCTATGCCATATTCTGGAGTAAGATTTTCATGAAAAATTAAGGGCAGCCTTACTTGTGCCCTGAACACGAGTATATTTTAGTGATAAATCTGTCCTATGTTGTGCGCCTCACTCTCTTCTCCAGACTGTTCTTTCAGCACTGGAACATTAAGCATCTTTGAAAGCATGTAAGTTCCTTAGGGATGTCATAACAAATGACTACAAACTTGGTGGCTTGCAGAAACAGAAAATTATTCCCTCACAGTTCTGGAGGTCAAAGTCTGAAATCAAAGTATTGGCAGGGCCATGCTCCTCTGAAGACTCTGGGAGAGAATCCAGTCCCTGCCACTCTCCCAGCTTTGTGTGGTGGCTGACAATCCTCGGTGCTCCTCAGCTTGCCACTGCCTTTCTAGCTCTACTGCCATTTTTCTTCTTCTTGTTGGACTTTGCTAATCTTTGTTGCACTGGCCTGGCCTCTTCATTGCAGCACACAGGCTCTTCTCTAGTTGCGGCCCTCAGGGGCTTCTCCTTAGAGCTCATGGGCTTCTCTTATTGTGGAGTGCTGGCTCTAAGGCATGAGGGCTCAGCAGTTGCAGCATACGGGTTCAGTTGCCTGTGGCTTGTGAGATCTTAGTTCCTTCACCAGGGATAGAACCTGTATCCCCTGCATTGGAAGACAGATTCTTAACCACTTGACCACCAGGGAAGTACCTCTGCTTCCATCTTCACATGGCCTTTTTCTCTGAGTGTGTCAAATCTTTTTTTCTCTTATAAAGTCATCAGATTTAGAGCTAATCCTAAATTCAGAATGACCTTATTCAAAATCCCTAAGTTGATTATATCTGCAAAGACCTTATTTCCAAAAAGGTTCCATTTTTAGATACCAAGGCTTAGCACTTGGAAATATCGTTTGGGGGTCAATCTCCAAAGGTATTCCCTTGAATCCCCTACAAGGAATGAGTCGAAAACCAGAGTGGAGAACTCAGAGTAACAGGTAGCAAACACTGAGGAGACAGCTCCCATATTTCCTCAGGTGGCCTAAGGCATCGGGACCACATTTACCCTTAAGCTGGGCTTCCAAGTTGAGGTCCTGGATCTTCTTTGTATAAAATGATTTTCTGCACAAAGCGAGGAAAGAAAATGTCAGTAAAGAATGTTTTCTGGTGCAGATAGCTTGAGATACAGGGCTTCCCAGATAGAGCTTGTGGTAAAGAATGCAGGAGACATAAAATTCTGTGCGTTCGATCCCTGGGTTCGGAAGATCCCCTGGGTGAGGGCATGGCAACACACTCCGGTATTCTTGTGTAGAGAATTCTGTAGACAGAGGAGCCTGGCGTGTTACAGTCCATAGGATTGCAAACAGTAGGACACAACTGAAGTGATTTGGCACGCATACAGCATGAGATACAAATATAGTGGCTAAACAAAAAGGAGGTTATTATTCCTCATATATCAGAGAATCTGGAAATAACTATTATTGATGGTTCAATGGCCTAAACTTGTCAGGGCATCTCTATAACTTTCTTCACATCTGTCACTTCACAAGATAGCTGGCTCAGCTCTGGGTTACAACTATGTATTCAATATAGCTCTAGATATCTTTTATCCGAAAAGACATAGATTTCCCTCGAGTCCCTGACAGACAGCCATTTGCATTTCCCTGGCCAGAGCTATGTCCATGAGCCTCTAACTGCAGTGAACACAAGGAGTGGGGGTATTGAACTTCTCTGGGCTCTAGAGTGAAGGCATAGGGAAAAAGGGAATAAGGTTGCCTGCCAGTTACGCTGATGAACAGAACTGCCAAAGGGAGAGGGGATTCTTCCATTATTTTTACAGTACATCTTTTTAAACACCAAGATCAAAGAAGCAGGGTATGAAACACGAAGGGCTAGTAGAATAGAATTCCAATGCTAGTTTTGCCATTATTTGTCTTTTAATAGGTGGTACCTCACTGGGAACCAGACACTAAGCGAAGTAGACTCTAATGTCATCTCTAACTCTGAAAGTCAATGATTCTATTAATCCTTCATCAAAAAAGTACTTCTTTTTGACTCTTTTAATTCCAATGGTGACTTTGCTACATCTAAAAGCACAGATCACCACTGATGGAATCAGAAGGAACTAGGGAGATAATGTAGTTTACAACTCACTTATTCCATGAAATATGGTTATACTGGTGGTAGGAGAAATTTTTAATCTTTCTATTTTTCAAAAACTCATTTATTTATTTGTTTTTGGCTGTGTTGGGTCTTCGTCGCTGTGTGGGCTTTTCTCGGTGAGCAGGGGCAGATCTCCAGTTGCTGCGTGCAGGCTTCTCATCGTGGTGTCTTCTCTTGTTAGAGAGCACAGACTAGGGTGCGTGAGCTTCAGAAGCTGCTGTTCCTGGGCTCTAGAGCTCAGGCTCAATATTGTGGGGAATGGGCTTAACTGTTCCAGGGTATGTGGGATCTCCCTGGACCCGGGATGGAACCCATGTCTCCTGAACTGGCAGATGGCTTCTTTACCACTGAGCCACCAGGGAAGCCCGAAACCTTTCTGTTTTATTCTTTACTTATACATTTGGTTTTTAATCAAGGTGTGTCAATTTTTTTCAGAATATAGCTAAGATATATAATGGCTACAATCATTAAGAGGTTTATTTTGTAGTAATTGCAAAATTAGATGAGAGTCTAGCAATTTCTGAAGTGGTATTTTTTGAGGTTGTCAAATAAGCCTCTGTCTGCTTTTTATGGGAGGTGGATTTGCTGTTGTTGTCTTCTTGGCAGTGCGGTGCAGCCTGTGGGATCTTAATTTTCCTATCTGGGGCCATGGCAGTGAAAGTATAGAGTCCTACTACTGGACCTCCAGGGAATTCCCCATGAACCTCTGCCTTTTTTGAAGGAATTTCCCATGAACCTCTGCCATTTTTGAAGCTGGAGGTGCTGCCCTTCCTCTGGGCATCCCTCAGTCATTTGCATCCTTCTCTCCTTGCTGGGCCCTGCTGAGTAAGACATTCTTTTTCTTGGGTAGGAGAAGTCTTCACTCTATGATTTCCTCAAAGTACTGAGTCATGAGGCGGCTCTGATGAGGCTGTATAATTTTCCATAAAAGTACATGAGCTCAATCAAGCAGGAAATGAGGCCCTCAAATTAAATCAAAGACTGTGGCAGCATCTCTCTCTGCTTTTGCAAAACTCCATGAGAGACATAGTTTCATTTCACATGGTATGAAAAATCAATAAGCAAGGAGTGGTTTCACTCATGTAAGGGCAGCATGACTAAAACTGGCTGTGGAGAACCCACAGATGGAATTCTGACAGTCATTACATCTTTGACAATTTAAGAAGTGCACAAGTAGTTGATATATGTGTGTGTGTGTGTGTGTGTGTGTGTGTGCTGGAATTGTGCTTAAAATATATTTTTTAACCTGACATGCAAACATCAAATATTTGACTTCTATGTAGTAAATGGGAGAAAGTGAAAGTGAAAGTTGCTCAGTTGTGTCCGATGCTTTGTGACCCCATGGACTATAGTCCATGGAATTCTCTAGGCCAGAATACTGGAATAGGTAGCCGTTCCCTTCTCCAGGGGATCTTCCCAACCCAGGGATCAAACCCAGGTCTCCCACATTGCAGGTGGATTCTTTACCAACTGAGCCACAAGGAAGCCAAAATATCAGTTTAATTAGAAAAGTCCAGTAGGCAAGGTCTTTTGCAGTATGGAAGAGTAACATGGTGAGCTACATGTAATCCTGCCTCTGCTGTTCTTGGCTCCACCCCATCCCTCCACGTCCACCCTCATCCTGACTATTAAATGCATTGCTTCAGCTCTCAGTACCTTGCCTTCAACAAAGGGCATTAAAAGATGATATGAATGGACACTTCTTCAAATCGTTTCTGACCAGAGTGTGGGTGAGTAGCACCAGGCTTCCTGGTAAGAGGCTTAAGGAAGTGATGTTCAAACTCATTTGGTCAGATAAAGGGAAACAACACAAAATGTATTTAATTTTCATTAAGGAGAAAGATATCCCCATCACATCTATAACTTTTATCATAAGTAGCTTTAAAGAATATAATTCTTGAAGTAATTCCAAAGAATAAATTTCTGACATGTTGATAACATTGACCCTTAACAATGAAATGATTGCTTCAGTCTTTTAAATGTATTTAGTGGAATTTAGATAACTTAATAATTTGATACTTATGATCACTTATTTTTAAAATACAGGATCATGCTACTCTTAACGGTAGGAAATTTTATATTGTTCTTTTTTATGCAAACTCATATTTCTGTTTCACTTTTTCATATTTTTATGCTTGAAAGTCTTTAATCACCTTATACCTATTTAAAAAGAATATGTTTATACATTTAAGTGTAAATTTTTAAAATTTTCTGTGGCCATAGATTCTCACTGTTTAAAATAATCTGAATTAAGTTATTATTAGTATACAATTGTCTCAAGTAGCATAAAATCATTAAAATTGTTTATTTACTAAGCATGAAAAGCTAAGTTGTAGTAGAGCTGTGTTTCTTAAAAAAAATAGAGCTTTTAATAAATTAGTTCATAAATCCATGAACAAATATTATATATTGTTAGAATTAAACAGGATTCGGCCTTAAGGTGATGGCTATTTTTTGTTTTTATGGTTGTACACACTAAGAAAACTTGCTTGTACAAGTAGATGAGAATGGAAGGAGTTTTACTATAAAAATTTCACTCAGTGCCTTTAACATTTTCTGAGTCACATAACTTCACAGATAGCCATCATAGAAAAGTTATTTCTAGTGATCCGTTCATTTGATAGCTGGATTAGACCTTCCTTCAATTTTGTTGATAGTAATGATTTGGAAACCACATGACTCACAAAGGAATTTGTTAGCCACTAGTAGAGTTATTCAGTTTCTCAAAATTGATCCACTATTTCAATTTAGTCTTTGAGTTGTTGCCCTGGTGAGTCTTACTCCCCAGAGGAAGGGCCATGGTAAGATTCAGGGAGCCAGCAAAGCCACACGGGGCTTGGAGCTGCCAGTGGCTCGTCTTCCCTGTGCTGTCTTCATCCAGCCACACAGGCAAGAAACTGTACAAAAAAGGGGATAGTCCTGTTTGCACAAGATGGACCTAGGTTTGTATTCAGATCTGGGTACTATACATTGACAATCTGAAACAATCTGAATCATAAACAGCATGCAAAATAAGCCTTTGGAGAAATTATTTCTAAAACTATTCTGGGAATTCCTTGGTGGTCCAGAGGTTAGAATTCACTGCCAGAAGCCCGGGTTTGATCCCTAGTCAGGGAACTGAGATCCCAGAAGCTATTTGGAGTGGCAAAAAAAAAAAAAAAAAAAACTACTTTTCAAGAACAAAGATGGCATGGTAAGAAACTATTTGTCTATCTACAAATCAGAGAAAGATTAAAAGTGTTCAGTGTTCTGCCATAGAAGAAAGCGAGGATCAATGAGCCCATCAACAGGAGAAACTTTTGACAACTGTGTATATGTGTCCGTTCAGTCGTGTCTGACTCTTTGTAGCCCATCAGACTTCTTTGTTCATGGAATTTTCCAGGCAAGAATACTGGAGTGGGTAGCCATTTCTTCCTCCATGGGATCTTCCTGACCTAGGGATCAAACCAACGTGTCTTGCATCACCTGCATTGGCAGGCGGATTCTTCGCCACTAACCCCACCAACTATCACTGCCCAACAATGCAGTTGGGACTTCCCTGGTGGCTCAGACGGTAAAGCGTCTGCCTACAATGAGAGAGACCTGGGTTTGATCCCTGGGTCAGGAAGATCCCCTGGAGAAGGAAATGGCAACCCACTAAAGTACCCTTGCCTGGAAAATCCCATGGACAGAGGATCCTGGTAGGCTACAGTTCATGGGGTCGCAAAGGGTCAGACACAACTGAGCAACTTCACTCACTCACCCACTCACTCAACTCCAACTATCACTGCCCAACAATGCAGTGAGTAGACATTTTCCTCTCCACGTCTCCATCACCAGTGGAGTGGCTCAAATGACCTATAGGGACTGTCTACTTTTGAGATTCTAAGCACTTTAGTCAAAAGAAAACAGAAACTTAGCAGCAGGAGTAAAGCAGCAGCTGCCTTGAAATAGTAATATGTTATCTGTTCGTAAGTTGTGATGCTAGCTGCCTAGCCTAGTGGAGCATAATCTGAACTCTTTTTTGGACAATGTCAACGATTTGCATGAATTAACCACACTCCTCTGTCTGATCGCCTTTGTGGCCAAGTGTATGCAATTCTGAGACCTCTGGGTTTGGAACTACAGTCTGTGGCTAAGGCATGGAACCAAACTAGGCAGCCCAGTTGGGGATCAAAGCAAGAAACTTGGCTGTACTCAATCAGTTCTCTGACCAAGTTAGCTAATCACATATTCTTCCCTTACAGTTAATCTCAACTGGGGGTTGGGAGCTGAAAGCGTCATTTAAATGCTACACTTGATGCTAAGACCCACAGAAACCAAACAGGTAGTTATCTAGGTAGGCATTTGAATGATAATAAATTCTGAAAGGCTCCAGTGGCTCTGAGTCATCTTAAAAAAATATCACTGGGCTTCCATTTGTCCACTTGTGGTTTATGTCTCCAGGTATTATAATTAATGTATTCATTTGTTCTGCATTTTAACATGTGTAACATGCTTTCATGTGCAGTGATTTTACTTAATCTCATCAAATTTGCTGCTTGATCAGGCTTTGTTTCTGTGCATCACACAGTTATATCTTCCCCAAACCAAAGTCTCCAATGATGAGTGGATAATTCACCCAAATGGTTTTATTTCAAAATTCATGTATAGCATGTATGATTGTGTGTAAATTTTAATATAAATGAATGTTAAACTTGGAATATTTTACTTCAATTTTTAATTTACATGGATTTTTCTTTATTTAGAAACTTAACTTTTACAAAATAATATATGCTCATTCAAAAAATCAGCTCTACTCAAGTTTATAAAAGTTCTTCTCATCTCTGCATTCCTATAACTCCACTCCTCAGAAATGAGAACGATTAACTGCGGTTAATCCTTAAAGACTTCTTGTTGCTGTCGTTGTTTACTCACTAAGATGTGTCTGACTCTTTGTGACCTCAGGGACTGTAGCCTGCCAAGATCCTCTGTCCATGGGATTTTCCAGGCAAGAATACTGGAGCGGGTTGCCATTTCCTTCTGCATAAAGACCCCTTAAATAAATATACAGACATAGTTTCTGTATTACATGTTGGAATATAGCACCCATTTTTAGGTTTAAGTAGTCACTTTTATCGGGAGAAGGCAATGGCAACCCTCTCCAGTACTCTTGCCTGGAGAATCCCAGGGACGGGGGAGCCTGGTGGGCTGCCGTCTATGGGGTCGCACAGAGTCAGACACGACTGAAGTGACTTAGCAGCAGCAGCAGCAGCAGTCACTTTTATCAAAATGATAAACTTAGAGATTGCATGAGTGCTAAATCATGTTCGACTCTTTGTGATTCCATGGACTGTAGCCCACCAGGCTCCTCTGTCCATGAGATTCTCCAGGCAGGAATACTGGGGTGGGTTTCCGTGCCCTCCTCCAGGGGATCTTCCCAACCCAGGATCAAACCCCAGTTTCTTGCATTGCAGGTGGATTCTTTACCACTGAGCCATGGGGGAAATCCCGTATTTATAGATTAAGCGTCAAATAGTTCTCCAGAGCTTATTGAGGAATCAGTAGTCCCCAAACACTACCCTCCTTCTTATTTCCTGAGGCAATGACTTCAAAATGTTTAGCTATTTATTTTGTATTTACAGTTATATTTCCGGGTAGTATGGTTATATCGCTATTTTTCTTTTCAGTTTAGACATTATTTACTGATACCACCTCACCTTACCCAACACACAAACCACTTTACCTTATTCCCATCTTACAGATACACTTTATAGAGTATTTTGTGTAGATCAATATTCAGTATTTACATTACTATGAGTGTACATATGTTATTCACATCTGAGCAATGTGGGAATCTATGATTAACTTTCCTTTCTTGCAATCCTTCTTGTTTCCCTAAGCTTAATAAGGACTTCCCTGGGGGTTCAGATGGTAAAGAATCTGCCTGCAATGCAGGGGACCCGGGTTCTATCCCTGGGTTGGGAAGATCCCTGGAAAAGGGAATGGCAACCCATTCCAGTTTTCTTGCCTGGAAAACCACATGGACAGAGGAGCCTGGCGGGCTACAGTCCACAGGGTCGCAGAGAGTTGGACACAACTGAGTGACTAACACACACATAAACTTAATAATTTTTTTTAAACTTATTTGCTTGCTTACTTATCAATGGACTTGTCACTAAGGCATCCCTAAACTCTCCTGCTGCTCCTGCTGCTGCTAAGTCGCTTCAGTCGTGTCCGACTCTGTGCGACCCCATAGATGGCAGCCCACCAGGCTCCCCCGTCCCTGGGATTCTCCAGGCAAGAACACTGGAGTGGGTTGCCATTTCCTTCTCCAATGCATGAAAGTGAAAACTCTCCTAACCAGTATATATCTAAACTCAATATGCTTAAAGATGGACATTTTCCTTTCCTTCTTGAAGGAAACTCTTTAACAAATATGTTAAGGGAATATATTTTTTAAAAGGGAATATTCCTTTTAAAAGGAAATTTGAGTCAATCTATTCTGACATTTCTCATTTTATTCATCCTTTTCGAGTATTTCTTACTGTTTTGCATATGACCAGTTTTCAATAAAATTACCATGCAGATACAAAATAAAATATGTCTCAAAGGTCAGTGACAATTAGCAAAGTTATTTTTGCTATAATATAATAAAAAATACTATAATATTCCTTGACTCTATGCTTTCCATACATCTCAATAACAACAAAACATCTGTAGGTAACAATCTTCCAAAACTTGTGAAACACATTTGTGTTCTGCAAAGCCCTTTGGGAAAGCTCTTTGTTGAGTTGAAAGTGTTAGAAATTGAAACGATAGTGATCCTAACAGAAAGAATCCTCACTCATCTATCTCAAGCAGGTACTTACAAGTAGTTGAAATCTGCTTATCTTTCTCTGTCTTCTTACCTCCTCATGCCCACTTTGATCTATATCTAGCAAACCCAGTGTACAAATAATATATATTTTTTCTAGACCATGCTTTTTCTCTTTCCAACCCCTTTCATTTCTTCTTCTGTAATAACCAGTTCCTATTGTTGCTTTGACTTGCTTTGTAAACTACCTCTAAATTGACAGTGTTTCTGACCTGTAGAGCTGGAGTGGCCTGAGGAAAGAATGAAATTCCATTCTCTCTATCACAGCATTCAAGCCCAGCAACCCCAACCCCCTGAAGTAGGATCTGTCTCTGGTGTGCACATTATAATGAGATGGGGTGATTAGAGGACTCCATAAAGTGCTCTTTTTTTTTTTTACTATGAACCACACGTGAATTCCAACAATGGTCAGAGTAAGGATGACTATTGTGTGTGCCCCTAGCCACCAACTATACACCTGGGTTTTTCAAAAGTGCAGATGATCTATTTACATGATAGATGAAAGAATGACAATGAGAAAACAATTAGAAGGTTTCACATGCATCTTGGCAGTAGTCTATTTTATTTCATTTCACAAACACTTTTTATATATTCTTCAGTTGCTGTTATCTACAAATGTAGAGAAGTTCTTTGATTCAAGCTCTCCTTTCCATTCTTTTAGTGTTTCATATAACCTGTATGGAATAGCAAAAGATTAATCATATCTGGTTGCAGAGGTGTATTGACTTACAGCCCAATTTCATATTCTCTCCGCAAGATACACCCATGAGCTCTACTCCAGGACTGCTTTCAGCATCTGTAATGTGGTTAAAAGATTTGGGTTTCTAGGATCTATTAATATAAGAATATGATTAAGTATTTGTGTAATACAGACTACATCATGCTCCTTGTTTAAAAGGACTTCACGACAAAATTTTAACCAGGCATTTCAATAACCCAAAGTGATAAATGTTCACATTTTCATTAACAGCCGAGGGGAACCATCTCTATAAATTATGAGACTCTAAGCTCTCAGTCTTTTTGACTAAAGTTATATATATGCTGCTGCTGCTGCTGCTAAGTCACTTCAGCCATGTCTGACTCTGTGCGACCCCATAGACGGCAGCCCACCAGGCTCCGCCGTCCCTGGTATTCTCCAGGCAAGAACACTGGAGTGGGTTTTGCCATTTCCTTCTCCAGTGCATGAAAGTGAAAAGTCAAGGTGAAGTCTATCAGTCGTGTCTGACTCTTAGCGACCCCATGAACTGAAGCCCACCAGCCTCCTCCGTCCATGGGATTTTCCAGGCAAGAGTACTGGAGTGGGGTACCATTGCCTTCTCCAAAAGTTATATATATATATTGCCTTGTATAATATTTGTTTGGTGCTCAATAATTATTTGTTGAATGAATGAGTCATCATAATCAATTTAGTATTAGTCAATGTCAGTGTGAATTTATCAGTTGCCTTTTCTGTTGGAGTACTAAACTGCATGGATTCCTAAATATCAAATCAAGGGATACATCTTAACTCTTTAAAAAAATTTTTTTCTTTATGAACTATTTATTTGTGACTGCACTGGGTCTTAGTTGCTATGCTTGGGCTTCTCATTTGGAGGCTTCTTATGTTTCAGAGCCTGAACTCTGGGGCTCATGGGCTTTAGTAGCTGTGACTCATGGGCCTAGTTGCCATGTGGCATGTGGAATCTTCCTAGACCAAGGATCAAACCCAGATCCCCTGTGCTGGCAGGTGTATTCTTAACCACTGGACCACCAGGGAAGTCCCACACCTCAACTCTTAATGGTTTGCTCGGCTGCATTTCATTTATCAGTCACTCCTTTGTTGTGGTTGTCCAGTGACTTGGTCATGTCCTACTCTTTGTGACTCCACGGACTGCAGCATGCCAGCCTTCCCTGTGCTTCACCATCTCCTAGAACTTGCTCGAATTCATGTCCTGTGAGCTGGTGATGCCATCCCACCATCTCATCCTCTGTCATCCCCTTCTCGTCCTGCCTTTAATCTTGACGAGCATCAGGGTCTTTTCCAATGAGTTGGCTCTTCACATCAGGCGGCCAAAATCACTCCTTTGTCCTCAGTGACTTACTGAGTGATTCAGTGATAAATTACTTCTTTATCCTCAGCTAGTTCGCTCTTTCATGGCCTTGTGCTCTGTCAGCAACTAGTCTCTGTCCTCCTGTTGGTCTTCCTCATGAGAGGCACTTCTTTCATTCACTGTGTAAACATCAGTGATCAGTGTGTCTAATCGCACCTGCTTGTCCCACACTAAATTTTTCCCTGGGGACATCCCACTCAAGATCATTATCAGTTATGGATTGTATGTGGGACATAAGAGAATGCGAAAGAGAGGCTGCAGGAGACAGGAGTTTCTTTCTCTTCCATATGACAGGGAGGTCAACCTGAGAAGGTATGGTGGCTCCAGGACAAGAGGGCCAATATCTGGCTGTCCGTTAAGTTTCTCTCGTGGTCATTACAGTACAGCTTTCGCATCTCCAACAGCAGAACCTGCAAATATTCAGGCATCAGGAGAACAGAAAAAGGACAAGAGGTAGTAGAGTCTGTCACTCTTCTCAGGAGTATTAAAGCAATCTCCATTCAATAACATGAGCTTCCTTTTCATCAGCCAAAACCCTGGCACAAAGCTACACCCTTCTGTAAAAACACTGGGAAATAAAGTTTTTTGTTTATACGTCATCTATTCGGGCTGTGTTGGGTCTCTGGCTGCTGTGGGGGGGCTTTCTCTAGCTGCAGAGGGCAGGGGCTACCCTCTCGTTGTGGCGCATGGGCTGCTTACTGCAGTGGCTCCTCTTCTTGTGGGGCACGTGTTCTTGGCACGTGGGCTCAGTAGTTATGGCACAGGAGCTTAATTGCTCCATGGCATGTGGAATGTTCTTGGGTCAAGGATCAAACCTGTGTCCCCGGCACTGACAGACGGATCCTTATCCACTGAGCCACTAGGGAAATCCTGTTTTATTTTTATAATCAGAGTTCTGTTTGTAAGGGAGAAGAACGCTAACAAGACTTATATTCTGATAACTCTCGAATCATTGCTTTAACTCTGACCTCTACTCTGGATTGATTTATCCAGGTGCTTATTAGACATCTTGTTTTGTCACTCGTGTATGCAGTGTGCTTAGCTGCTCAGGCATGTCCAACTCTTTGCAACCCCATGGACTTCAGCCTGCCAGCCTCCTCCGTCCATGGGGATTCTCCAGGCAAGAATGCTGGGAGTGGGTTGCCATGCCCTCCTCCAGGGCTCAGTGGTGTGCACCTCTTTGTGACTCCATGGACTGTAGCCTTCCAGGCTCCTCTGTCCATGGGATTTCCTAGGCAAGAATATTGGAGTGGGTTGCCACTTCCTTCTCCAAGGGATCTTCCCAACCCAGGGATCGAAACCGTATCTCCTGCTTGTCAGGCTTATTCTTCACCACTGAGCTTCCTGAGATGCCCCCATTAGACATCTATAGCAGCACAAAAAGTCACAGTGCCTCTCAAGTGCAACACGTCTCAATCCCTAAACTTCATTAGCATACTCGAGTGGCTTTCCTTCCCTCACCATCTCAGCTGCATTCACTGAGTCAACCACATTTTTTAAAAAATATCTATTGTATAGGCAGCATGCTAAGAGGTGGCTTTACAGATATGAATGAGACATGCGCTGTGTGCTAAGTCATTTCAGTCGTGACCGACTCTTTGTGACCCTATGGACTGTAGCTCACCGGGCTCCTCTGTCCGTGGGATTCTTCAGACATGACCAGTGGAGTGGGTTGCTATGCCCTTCTCCAGGGGGTCTTCCCTTCCCAGAATCTAACCCACATCTCTTCAGTCTCCTGTATAAGCAGGTAAATTCTTTACCACTAGTGCCACTCATGGGGAAGCCCCATGAATGAGACATATTGTCTGCCTAAAGGGATCTAGACCTGAGGTGGGAGGGGTTGGGGCTACCCAGAGGGCTCCCTGGTAGCTCAGCTGGTAAAGAATCTGCCTGCAATGTAGGAGACCTCGGCTTGATTCCTGGGTTAGGAAGATCCCCTGGAGAAGGGAAAGGCTACCCACTCCAGTATTCTGGCCTGGAGAANGGGGTTGGGGCTACCCAGAGGGCTCCCTGGTAGCTCAGCTGGTAAAGAATCTGCCTGCAATGTAGGAGACCTCGGCTTGATTCCTGGGTTAGGAAGATCCCCTGGAGAAGGGAAAGGCTACCCACTCCAGTATTCTGGCCTGGAGAATTCCATGGACTGTGTAGCCCATGGGGTCACAAAGAGTCAGACATGATAGAGTGACTTTCACTTTACTTTCAAAGGGATCTAGAAGCAGCCTAAAGGATTTCACAAGAGGATGATGTTAGGTGCTGCTCAGATCCCTCTTCAGGGACATCCTTCCTTTTCTTAGCTGTTAGGTGGATGCTTGCTCTTCCAGAATTGCTCTCAACTAAAGGCTTCATTGCCCATGGTCAAGCACACTTTCCAGGAGAAGCTGATTGAAGAATGAGAGTGAAACCGCTCCTCTCTTGCCTTAAGATAGGGCCAATATGAAACTGTCTCAGCTCTGGAGCTGACAATGAGGTCAGCTGAGGTTTATGGGGTGACTGCATCACAATTCCATTGCTCTGCCTGTTTAGTTTTACTTCATTCAGTCAGCCAAAGAGGGATTCCCCCAGGGACTTCCTGAAGGCAATCCTTTATATAAGAGTCTGTTTGCCGGAGAATCTGATATGGAACAGGTTATGAGGAGTGGAACTAGGAAACAGCATCTAAAAATGGCATTTTGGAGCTGAGTGAGGGGCAATGTTATGCCATCACTTAGGTAGTCAGTGCACTAATGATAGCCCTGGTATGCTGTATTGGTCCTTCTGCTACAACGTTCATAGCTCCTGAGCTAGAATGGGGTCGTGATGGCGGGAATGCACCTGGCCTTGAAGCAGTTTGGGGAAAGAGTTATTTTAAAAATTGAAATAGAGGATTGTTGCTGGGAGCAACTGATGCACTATAGAAAGACAATGTCAGGATGAGGATGGTGAATCACCTATGAAGGCCAGAGGTGCCTCCCTGGTGGCTCAGCGGTAAAGACAGGAAACCCGGTTTTGATCCCTGGTCTGGAAGATCCCCTAGAGGAGGGCATGGCCACCCACTCCAGTACTCTTGCCTAGAAAATCCCATGGACAGAGAAGACTGGAAGGCTGAAGTCCATAGGGCCACACAGAGTTGGCCATGACTGAAGTGACTCAGCAGCAGCAGCATTCAGGCCAGAGGTTCTTTCCGGCAAATAAAGACATTCTCACCTGCAACTAGAGGGCAGAGAAGAATGAAGAGCAGGCCCATAACTGAACTTAAGAGTGGCAGAGTCTTGTGTGTGCATGTGCTCAGACATGTCTGACTCTTTGTGACCCCATGGACTGCAGCCTGCCCATCTCCTCTGTCCATGGGGATTCTCCAGGCAAGAATACTGGAGTGGGTTGCCATGTCCNAGGCCCATAACTGAACTTAAGAGTGGCAGAGTCTTGTGTGTGCATGTGCTCAGACATGTCTGACTCTTTGTGACCCCATGGACTGCAGCCTGCCCATCTCCTCTGTCCATGGGGATTCTCCAGGCAAGAATACTGGAGTGGGTTGCCATGTCCTCCTCAAGGGCTCAGTGGTGTCCAGCTGTTTGCAACTTCATGGACTGTAGCCCACCGGGCTCCTCTATCCATGAGATTTTCCAGGTAAGAATACTGGAGTGGGTTGCCATTTCTTCCTCCAGGGAATCTTCCAGATCCAGGGATTGAACCACATCTCTTACACCTCCTGTATTGGCCAGTGGGTTCTTTACCACTGCACCACCTGGGAAACCCCAGCAGAATCTTAGAAAAAGTTGAATTCTCAGTCTCAGCAACTTAGCTGTACCAAGTTCAGGGTATTAATTGGAAGCCTCTGGGCTTCGTTTGGTCCAGAGGTTAAGAATCTGCCTTACAATGCAAGGAACACTGGTTCAATCCCCGATCAAGGAAGATTCCACATGTAGCAGGGCAGCTAAGCCTATGTGCTACAACTACTGAGCCTGCGTTCAAGCGCCTGAGCGCTGAAACTACTGAGACCATGCACAGCAACTACTGAAGCTCAAGTGACTAGAACCTGTGCTCTGCAACAAGAGAAGCTGCCGCAATGAGAAGCCCGAGTACCACAATTAGAGATTAGCTCCCATTGTCGCAACTAGAGATTAGCCGCCATCGTCACAACTAGAGAAAGCTCATGCGCAGCAATAAAGAACCACCACAGTCATAAAATAAAATAATAAAACAAATAAATAAATCCTCACACAAAAAGAGTGGGACCCTGAAACTGGGATGGGAACATCCAGGTCAATGTATTCAAAAAAAGCCTTGCATCCTAGATTCCTCTGTATCCGTTAGTTCCACAGAAGTAGCCCATGACTCCCTGGGAAAGCCGAACTCTCCTTCCTCTTTGCTTATAGATGATGATGAGGGTTCTGCTTGCAAGACAACATGACGTCCCTTCAGGATGTGTGCCCACCTCTCTTTCTGGACAGAGAAGAATAACTGTGGCTAAGTCAGACATAATATAGTGAGGAAACCCTGAGTCTGCTAAGACAGGAGATGGATTACACCACAGAGAAGCTACAGAATCTACCCAGGGCTGTGCATAAGGGACTGAAGATGCTGATTAACGAGGCCGGAGCATAACATTATAAAAGGAAAACTCAGTATAGCACTAAGCTGTGATATAGGACTTAATACCCAGGCAAGGACCCCAAGAGGCTTGGCCAGTGTGCACCTAGGCTGACTCTTGGGAGCTGGGGGACAGTGATGGTCCATGCTCAATACAGTATAAATACCAAGACTGCCATGACTGACAGTCAAAGAAGGTATTAAAAGGCTCAGAAAAGTGGACTGCTAGTAGATAAGTCTAGAAATCCCAACAGCCAAGTCTGTTCTAGGAGTTGGCCTAGAGGATGCTCCACTTACCAAAGTGACAAAAACACGCTAGGGAGAGTGTCCCCAGCACACTGAGATGCTCAGTGATGGCTACCCTCTATTGGCTGGGACTGACTGTAAGGAGGTGCTCTTACAGAGCTGGGCTTCCTGATAGCAATGAAGGAGATGGGAACCCAGAGACAGGGGCTAGGGATAGCGCTCAGCCGGAAGCCAGGCTGGCCCAATTTCATAATGAGTAGCGAGACTGGCAATGCAGCCAAGAGAGCTGGACCTGTTAAGAGCTATGGGGATGGTTAACGGAACATAGCATCCTCAGAGGCAAGACTGAAGGTCAGCCAACAAGGGTATTGTTCAATCAAATTACTGAAAGAAACTGAGGATGAACATCAGAAGGCTGAAGGAAACTACTGCGCCAAATAGTCATGACTGCTTTCCCAGTTTATAGGCTGGGTCTCTAGCAGGAAGGATGCTGCTTCTGATCCACATGTCTGAGTTGTTACACAAAAGATGAAGTATTTCCTATGATCACGTACACTTCAAACTCAAACCCACACATCACAAATAATGATCCAAAAGCAGCTCTCAATATGAGACTGTATCTCCTGTATTTTACTGAAATTTTTTTTAAATGAAGCATAAAAAGAAGAAAAAATATATTGAATAGGGTCTGTAACTTCAGAGTGAGATATACTGTAAGCCCCGTGTTTCTCTCTCTCTTTTTTTCCCCCAATGTATCTTAGATTGGATTGGAGATTTCCAAAACTGACCTTGCCAAGAGAACTTCAAGTTTGATCAGCTGAAGAGTAAAGGTTGTTGCTGTCATTCAGTCACTCAGTCATGTCCAACCCTTTGTGACCCCATGGACTACAACACACCAGCCTCCCCTGTCCTCCACCTTCTCCTGGAATTTGCTCAAACTCATGTCCATTGAGTCGGTGGTGCCATCCAACCATCTCATCCTCTGTCACCCCTTCCTCCTCCTGCCCTCAATCTTTCCCAGCATCAGGGTCTTTTCTAATGAGATGGCTCTTTGCATCAAGTGGCCTCATTATTGGAGCTTCAGCATCAGTCCTTCCAATGAATAGTCAAGGCAGTAGGCAACAAATGGTGCTGAGGTAGAAGGATGAGGGAGAAGGGAAAGGGAGACAATATTCTTTGAGTTGAGCTCTTTGGTATACCTGACAACGTTTGTTTATACCATGGGCTGAATCGTCAGTTAATTGATTCAGCATTCAAATACCTACTGTGGGCCAGACATTCTCTAGGTCTCGAGAAGTCAAAGCAGAATAAGGTGCCATCTATGCTCTCCTGTAACTTCTATCAAGAAACCAAGGTCACTAAACCAAAGATTACATTATTTTAGTGTGAAGGCAATGGCACCCCACCCCAGTACTCTTGCCTGGAAAATCCAATGGACGGAGTAGCCTGGTGGGCTGCAGTCCATGGGGTCCTAACAGTCGGACAGACTGAGCGACTTCACTTTCACTTTTCTCTTTCATGCACTGGAGAAGGAAATGGCTACCCACTCCAGTACTCTTGCCTGGAGAATCCCAGGGATGGGGGAGCCTGGTGGGCTGCCGTCTATGGGGTCACACAGAGTCGGACACGACTGAAGTGACTTAGCAGCAGCAGCAGCAGCAGTGTGACTTTGAATTTAGCAAAGGGATACAGGAGACAGGGGTTGAGTAGCCTTGTTATGTCTGTGGCTTTTTAAAATCATTTTTTCCTTTCTGTATCTAAGGAATATATCAGCAACTACCTCTGAGGATCACTTCTGAAGATGCAATGACATAAAGTGCAAAAAGTACTTAGCAGAGTGCCGAGTGCATTGCCAGTGTTCTGTTAACGTTTACTACCATTGCTGTTGTTGTTGCTATGAGCAAGTTAAGAAATGCTTTGAAAAATTTTATTACCCAGCTTTTTAATTTCTTAATGACTTGGACTCTAGCTTCTAGGAATTAATTAGGAAGCAAAAGTGTCTAAAGCTACAACACCTTTGATTTACAAATAAGACTCTCAGTCTTCCATAGGAAAGACTTTTTTACTTTTTGTTTTTAATGAAAACAAACAAACAAACTTCTCTTTATCTCTATACAACTTTTTCCCATCCGTTAACTGAGCCATTCATCCCTTCACTCATGCTCATGAACTCAAAGTGCACCTTAGTGAGTGCCTGCTCTCCTCTGAGCAATGGGCTAAGTGTAGGAGACCCCAGGATGAAAAGCAGTCCTCATCCTCAAAACACACTAACTCGTTTCACTCAAGCACAACCTCATGAGTTACAGATTGTTGTTGTAATTTTTTAGTCACTAAGTTGTGTCTGACTCTTTATGACCCCATGGACTGTAGCCTGCCAGAGTCTTCTGTCCATGGTATTTCCCAGGCAAGAATACTGGAGTGGGTTGCTGCTGCCTTTTCCAAGATATCTTCCCACCCAGGGATCGAACCCATGGCTCTTCCCATCTCCTGCACTGCAGGTGTTTTCTTTACTGCTGAGCCACTGGGGAAACCCTTCATTATAGATTATTAGGTTCTTTTTTCAAATAGATGAATCTTCAGGTCAGAAAGGCTAATTCATTTGTCCAATTATAGCCAGAGAGTGGCAGGGTCAGACTAGGGGCCAAGTCCTTTGATTGACGATGAAGGCTGTGCTTTTTTTCTGTGCCAGACTGGATGGTGTTCCAGGTAGAAGCAATGATCAATCTTCTTGTGACTAAGCAAACTTCTAATAATAATAAATACAACAAAAAAAGCAATATCTTCACTTATATCTATAACCCGAAGTCTGAGATATGATGTTTAACCAAGTCGAAGCAGCCCCCCTACCCACACTGGCACCAAGAGAGACTTTTGTAGGAGAATGTTTGGAGCTGCTGTTGGCACAACAGCTGGAGACAGTAACCAGGACAATTGTTCTGGTCTCTTTAATGTAAAAAATATGAAGTTGGATGAGAACAGTTACCTTAATAGACCATGAGTTTATAAATAACTGTTGGGCGCAGTCTACATATCAAGAAGAAGCTAAAAATAAAGAACTCATGTGTCAAATGGGCGCGATATACTCAAGTTTGCCAGTGCTGTCTAAAGTACCCTGCAGGTTGAATCCAAGGGAACATCAACAACACCTGTGCCCAGAGCAGAACTGAGCAGTGAAGCTCTGCTGCTGCTGCTGCTGCTGCTAAGTCGCTTCAGTCGTGTCCAACTCTGTGTGACCCCATAGACGGCAGCCCACCAGGCTCCCCCGTCCCTGGGATTCTCCAGGCAAGAACACTGGAGTGGGTTGCCATTTCATTCTCCAGTGCATGGAAGTGAAAAGTGAAAGTGAAGTCGCTCAGTCATGTCTGACTCCTAGTGACCCCATGGACTGCAGCCCACCAGGCTCCTCCGTCCATGAGATTTGCCAGGCAAGAGTACTGGAGTGGGTTGCCACTGCCTTCTCTGAATGAAGCTCTGAGACCAGACGATTTGGATGGGCCTTATAGAAACCTTGACTTTCAAAGACACAACCAGTAAGGAACAAAATTCACTTATAGTATTAGATTATATAAACTTTGGGAGTTTTGTTTCAAAGATTAAAAAAAAGAACCTCTCCTGACATTTACTGTAGCCACTAAAACTGACTGCCTCTATCTTTCCAGGGACCAGAGAAAGCTACTGTAATGAATCTGTACTGAAAAATAAGGCACACACGTGTGTATATGCATGACCTCTGTCAAATATTTTTGTGATTAATAAATATATTGGAGATTGAAATTCAAAATCCATGAGGTTTTAGTCCTTAGTCCTGCTTCCTGAAAATGCTTAAAAATACTCTTTGATTTTCAGTTGACATACTTCCCTTTCCATCTGTTTGGAAATGACAGAGGACAGAGAATGGCACAATTTCTAGGGAAAGGGTTTCAGGTTTCAGACTGACCATGAAAACAGCCAGTGACATGAATTTCACTTTTTAAAGGAGGGTGGGGTGGGGGCCAGGAGGTGAGGGATGGACAGGATGGGAAGGCCATCAGAGAAACTAATAGAGATGCAGGCGCTTTCTTTCTAGACAGCCCTAGATGAAGAGCCTGCCATCTGATTGATGAGATCAACGCAGGTAACTTAACGGAGTAATTCATTCTCTGAATGATTTCTTTTAACAAGAAGCCTTAATTATCTGTTGTGGCTGACTCTACAGACTAAATTAACCAAATAACCACAAGTTTGCCTTTCTTTTTCTGTCTCGGGTAGATAATCATTTTAAGAATCAGTGAAAGCTGCTGTACTAATTAGAGGATGATCTGAAAAGACCTTAAAAATAACTAACTCCAGAAACACATGCAGCAGAAGATGTGAGTAAAGATGTTTCCATTCAATCCCATTGCAGAACTGTGCCCAGTTCTCCCAGAAAAAGTGTTTACTTAGCTTGATTTAAATAGAGATTAGGGAGTGAGCAGATGGAGCTTGTTTGAGGTTGGCGGGCTTGCTGGTTGGACTGAGTGGATGGGGACTGGCTGGGGAGACAGTGGGAGGAGGGTTGGGAGGAGGAAAGCAGGGTATTCCAAGCAGGGTGGTTGTTTCCAAAAACCCTTCACTCCCATAAAATGCTGGAACCTGGACGTGGATCTGAATTTGGATTTCAGGAAACCAAAATCATAAAACATGTTTGGCCTGGCTCTATTACGTAAGCAGAAAGAGTGTCAGAGCTAAAGATCCAGGTTCAGAAAATCCGCTAAACCAGATTGGGCTACTTTTGATTTATGTGGGGAATTCAGCTGATGATGGTCTCAGCCTTCAGCCCTCCCCTCACCTTCCTCTCAAACTTCTCAGTCAGTGATTCTAGGAAGAAAAAAGAAAATTCATATTCTGGGGCATAGATGGTTAGATGAACCCTGTCCAAAAGACTTTTCCATTCTGTAACTCTCTCAGATGCAGCAGCCACAACTCACATGTGACAACTGAACACTTGAAATGAGTATGAGGGTTGCATTTTTCCTTCCTGTTGTCAGATAAAAATTTAGTAAATTAGAAAAAAATGAGGACAGGTTTATTTTTTAATAGTAAATCTACCTTCCAGTGATGGGCTTTCCTGGTGGCTCAGATGGTAAAGAAACCACCTGCAGTACAGGAGACCTGAGTCAACCCCTGGGTTGGGAAGATCCCCTAGAGGAGGGCATGGCAACCCACTCCAGTATTCTTGACTGGAGAAAGAATTCTCTTCCTTGCCTCCTCTAATGGACAGAGGAGCCTGGAGGGCTACAGTCCTGCCAATGGTGTCCCAAAGAGTCAGACACAACTGAGCGACTAAGCACACACCCACACATACCTTCCAATAATACCCAGTGCAATAGGAAGGAAAATCTAGAAACTGGTATTTCTCAGTATGGGCTTTCTATTAGCGCTTGATAAGTACAGACATAGCAAAAGGCAGAAAACAAGTGAATGATAAACACTGAGTAATGCAGAATTCAGAGACTAGGTCTATTGGTTGGTCTGGTTCAATAACAAAAAAAAAAAAAAAATCAGGGATCCCAAATCTGTTTCAAAGAGTCAAACAGGTCAGGAATAAAGTCTAAGACAAGTGATAACTACATAGAGAGATTCTGAACTCTAAAAACTCCTCTGTTTGCTGCTGGTTCCTATTTCTTTAGTCATCAAATCCTAGTAGGAATCTCTTATTGAAAAATATCAGTTTTTAGACTTTCCCATTGTACTGGGTGCCTCTGGGAGATAGATTTACTAATATTTTTTCTTCTAGCCAGAAATACATTCTTTCATCTTACGTTCTGTTTTACATGGAAAAAAGAAAAAAAAATATATATATATATATACCACAAAAGTTCATATGCTGCGTTCATTAGCCAAATATGGGTACTGATGATTGAATTGGGCGATGCATATTGAACATTTTTATCATCACAGAAAGTTGCACCATACAGCAGTGGTCAGTATACCATGGAAATGAATTTTTTTCTACCTAAGATTACCAACTGGAGTGTGAGAATAGGGGGAATTTAATCTTGGAAGATTTATAAAGTGGATTCTCAACATAAGTAAACACTAGCTTGATTTTGTATGTTTTGAGAAACAGAAATATAAAATAGTTCAACTGTATTTCATATTAAAAAGCATGTATACAGATTCTTATAAAAATTAGGACTTCAGTTCACATTATGGCTAATTAATATTGAGAAACAGAATTCAGGAGAGAAGTATATACCTGTATATAAAGGAGGGGCAGAGGGAGGGTTAAGAAGTCAATTCTTCAAAGCTGAAGAGTTTATCACTTGTAGGCTCTCTGTGGGAACCAATGAAGACTAAGTCTTTCTGAAGGGAAGAGAAGAGAAGGGGCAGAAAGGAAAAGAAACTCTAAGAAAGAGGCAGATCTGGGCTGTTGGGGTATAGACCTTGATTGTGAATAAATTATTAGCTATTTCCCCCTCTCTTTGAAATTCAAAATGCATAGGCCAAACTCTCTCAGGATGCTGACATGCCTTCCTTGGAGAACTTCAATCTCAGGACTTCAGTGACTCAAGCCAGAGAAATGTAATCTCCCAGAGCACTTGCTGCAAGAATGAAAGCAAAGGGAGCCCTTGATCTATTATGTAACTGATGTCTGCAGAGGGATTTTGAGAGACCAATGTGAACTGTGATATAGAAATATCTCATAGATTTCAGATACTCCTCAGAGAACGCAGGACCACAAGGCAGTGAACAGATTACACCATGCCATTAACAGAATCTCACCCTCTGTAAAACATGCTATTTTGCCCCCACATTGTTTCAATTTTCATAATCTCTTCAGAATTCCAAATGTGAATAGTTATCCAACTGGTTTGTAGAATACATGGAGGCAAACATATTTGATATCTAGGAGAGAGTGACTGTAGAAAATTCACTCCAAACAACCACAGCTATGGAAATGTCAGTCATCCCAGTTACGATTGTGAGTGATCCATCCAGACAGCTGGACACTCCCCAGAACCCTGGGATCCCCAGTGTCACTATATGCTACCCCCTGGGGTTTGAGGGGTGGGCATTAAGTAAATTACAGGCAAATGGACAAAAAAGCACTTGAAGACATGGAGTAGAAAAAGAAGGAAAATCATTTTTTTCATTTCTTTGGCCATTAGCATACAGGATCTTGACTCCCCAGACTGGGGACTGAACCCATGCCTCCTGTGCTGGAAGTGCAGAATCTTAACCTCTGGACTGCCAGAGAACAAACTTATGGTGGCCAGGGGGAAGGGATGGGGAAGGGATAGTCAGGGAGTTTGGGATCAACATGCACACTGCTATATTTGAAATGGATAATAACCAACAAGGTACTATACTGTATAGCACAGGAAACTGCTCAGTGTTATGTGGCAGCTTCGATGGGAGGGGAGTTCTGGAGAGAATGGATACATATATATGTATAGCTGAGTCCCTTTGTCGTCCACCTGAAACTATCACAACATTGTTAATCAGTTACATTCCAATACAAAATTAAAAGTTTTTAAAAATTAATTAATTTTAAAAAAGAAAAACAAAAGAGAAAAGAAATGAGAGGGAAGAAAGAAAAGAGGGAGAGAAGAAGGGAGAGGCAGAGATAGAAAATATAAGTGATGGGGAGAAATGAGATGTCCCCTGAAATCATTTTGAGTGCTACTCATTGAAGCCATGCTTTTGTACACAGTTATTTGTCCAAGAGGCATGTACTGAGTATTTATGATGCCAAGCCTCTAAGGGGGTGCAAAGACTTGCCAAATGAACCAGAAAGTGTACCACTGAGGATGGCCCAAGAATCATCTCTTTATAATTTCAGCACTGGATTGTATTAGAGAGTCAAAGAAATGCACTGAGTTAACATTTAAAATAAAAATCTCAGTGAAAGAACCTTAATAAAATGGTCCTTTTGAAATGCTTTAAGCCTAGTATTTCTCTCCACTCATTTCTAATTCCACCTTGAAATCTCTTCTGGCTTCTCTCACAAATTCTTAACAGTATTTCTACACTTTATATCAATTACTACTGTGACAGACTATAATAAAGAAGTCAATTTGGCCTGCCTTTAGTGGCTTGCTGCTTTGTTATTAATCTTTTTTTTCTTACTACACATACTATATTTCAATTTAAAGAGAACCAGAAAAACACAAGTGCACCATTGCCCAATTAGACTTGGGCCTGAAGCTGAAGATCATAGTTTATTTTCATTTTTTACCTTTATTTGGAATGATGCAGTGACCATCCATTTCTGACTGTGATTGGGAAAATTTTTTGTTCTCAGTTTAAAAACAAAATCGTATCCTAGAAAGAATAAATAAATAAAAACAGATTTAGAAAGCCCATGTGCAAGAGGGCAAAGTGGAAAACTACAGAAAACAAAACATAATGTAAATCACAAAATTAAAACTCTTGATTGCCATACAAAAACCTGCACACAGATAATTATATCAGCTTTATTCGTAACTGCCAGAAGCTGGAAGCAACCAGGATGTCTTTCAGTAGATGAATAAATAAATAAACTGTGTTTACATCTAGATAATGGAATATTACTCAACACTGGGGAGTAAAGGTCTATCAAGCCATGAAAAGACATGGAGAAATCTTAAAATGCATATCACTAAGTTAATCAAGCCAGTCTGAAAAGATATATACTGTATGATTCCAACTATAGGACATTCTGGAGAAGACAAAACTATGGATGTGATAAAAAGAGCAGTGGTTGGCAGGGTTAGCAGGGCTGGGGAGAGATGAACAGGCAGAGCACACAGGATTTTGGGGACAGTGAAGCTAGTCTGTGTGCTATTCTAATGATGGATACTATTATCATCATATATTTGCTCAATTTCATAAAATGCAGAACTCCAAGAATGAACGCAAAAGTAAACTATGGTCTGTGGGTGATTATGCTGTGACACTGGGAGATGCTGACGATGGGGAAGGCTATGCAGGAGTGGGGCAGGGCATATGGGAAATCTCCGTGCCTTCCCCTCAATAGTGCTTCAAACCTAAAACTGCTGTGAAAAAAGTCTCAATAAAACTCCAAACCCCGTAACTAAGTCAATAAAATTAACTGATTAAAAACAAACAATGATTCTGCTTTAACCAAGTCTACCTAATCCTAAAACATCTAGAACCTAGTGCCCTAGAAATGGTCCCACTATTCAAGTGGTTTCTGTAGATGACCCACTTTGGCCCTCCACCTTCCGGCACAGATACACACAGGAGTGGGCCCCACCAGCAGGTTTTTATTGGCAATTTCCTTGTACTAGCTTCTCCTTCTTTGCCAGGGCTTGGCAGCCTTACCTTTGGCATCTGAGGGCAGAGTCTGATTCGCCACACTCTCAGCAGCGGGGAGATGGCTTCATTGCCGCTGTAAAACCCTCTTAGGACACAGCCTCCTAATCTCAGCAGGCTTCACACAGTCTGCACATTTTTGCTCATTGCTTCAGGTGATGTGACCCTTCCAGAAGAAGCACACCGGGGGATGGCTCCAGCCCAGGCCGCCGGCTCTTCTCTGCATCCTGGGCTCCTGCATTAAGCATCCTGGGTTAGGCTTACTAGGGTTCTTGCTTTGCCAATCCAGCATTGATCCTGGGCCGCTTTACTGATGAGAATGGATGTGCTAAAGCACACCGTGGAAGGAGCCTCATCACTGTCCCCGTCTGCTCTCCTACAGAGGCATAGCTTTTGCCCTTGGTTCACAGCCACCCAAAGCCATCATGATGGATGCAGCAAGCACAACAGGACAACTGACTCAACTCTGGACCTGTAGTCTTTCTTAGCTTCTTTCCTCTGGACACCAACCTCAGACTGGCAGGCAGTTTCTGAGTTTCAAAATCAGATGAGCATTCAGGCACTTGAATGAGAGCAATATGGTGAAAGTTTTAAAGGACTTCAAGAAGAGGCTCGTATGGTTAATATTTGAATTGATATAAACATGATGGTTAGAGGAAAGAAAGTGAGTTGCTCGTTGTATTACAAAACGGGAAATCAGGAAGGGAAGGGCTGATCTTGTTAAAGTAATTAAGACAGGAAGCCATAAGACTGTGGCCATAATGCCTTGGCAGCTGAGTAAACCAGAGAAATCTAAGCCAGAGTCAATTTTGGTAAATGCCTCACTATTGAGGGGAAGATTAAGAAGTTGAAACTTGAGAACAACCAATCACAAGCAAAAATCTAGGCCTTCCCAAATGAAGCAACTGCTGAGGCCAGAGTCAACCCTATAATTTCTTGCATCATTTCTGTGTCTGCTCCCTTTGCGTCTTGCAGCAGAGTGCCCTCATCACTTGCAGTTTGGTATTGCCACGCTTCAATCTGGGTGCTGTGCTTCATTGTTCAGTCATGTCCTACTTGCCATGGTGTCAAAAAGCTCCAATCTATACTGAATTCAGTTCAGTCGCTCAGTCGTGTCCAACTCTTGGCGACCCATGGACTGCAGCACACCAGGCCTCCCTGTCCATTACCAACTCCTGGACTTTACTCACACTCATGTCCATTGAGTCGGTGATACCATCCAACCGTCGCATCTTCTGTCATCCCCTTCTCCTCCCGCCTTCAATCTTTCCCAGCATCGGGGTCTTTTCCAATGAGTCAGTTCTTCGCATCAGGTGGCCAAAGTATTGGAGTTCCAGCTTCATCATCAGTCCTTCCAATGAATATTCAGAACTGATTTTCTTTAGGATGGACTGGCTGGTTCTCCTTGCAGTCCAAGGGACTCTCAAGAGTCTTCTCCAGCACCACAGTTCAAAAGCATCAATTCTTCAGTGCTCAGCTTTCTTTAGAGTACAACTCTCACATCCATACATGACTACTGGAAAAACTATAGCCTTGACTAGACGGACCTTTGTTGGCAAAGTAATGTCTCTGCTTTTTCATATGCTGTCTATTTTGGTCATAACTTTTCCTCCAAAAAGTGTCTTTTAATTTCCTGGCTGTAGTCACCATCTGCAGGGATTTTGGAGCCCAAGAAAATAAAGTCTCTCACTGTTTCCATTGTTTCCCCATCTATTTGCCATGAAGTGATGGGACCAGATGTCATGATCTTAGTTTTTTGAATGTTGAGTTTTAAACCAGCTTTTTCACTCTCCTTTTCATTTTTTGCCATAAGGGTGGTATTATCTGCATATCTGAGGTTATTGATATTTCTCCCAGCAATCTTGATTCCAGCTTGTGCTTCATCCAGCCCAGTATTTCTCATGATGTACTCTGTATATAAGTTGAATAAGCAGGGTGACAATATACAGCCTTGATGTACTCCTTTCCCAATTTGGAATCAGTTCAATGTTCTGTGTCTGATTCTAACTACTGCTTCTTGACCTGTATACAGGTTTCTCAGGATGCAGGTAAGGTCATCTGGTATTCCCGTCTCTTAAGAATTTTCCACAACTTGTTGTGATCTACGTAGTCAAAGGTTTTAGTGTAGTCAATGAAGCAGAAATAGATGTTTTTCTGGAATTCTCTTGCTTTTTCTATGATGCAATAGTTATTGGTTGATCTCTAGTTACTCTGCCTTTTCTAAATCCGGTTTGTACATCTGGAAGTTCTCTGTTCACGTACTGTTGAAGGCTCACTTGGAGAATTTTGAGCATTACTTTGCTAGCATTTGAAATGAGTGCAACTGTGCAGTATTGCCTTTCTTTGGGATTGGAATGACAATTGACCTTTTCCCATCCTGTGGCCAATGCTGAGTTTTTCAAAATTTCTGGCATATTGAGTGCAGCGCTTTCACAGCATCATCTTTTAGGATTTGAATTAGCTCAGCTGGAATTTCATCACTTTCACTAGCTTTGTTCCTGATGATGCTTCCTAAGACCCACTTGACTTCTTACTCAAAGATATCCGGCTTTAGGTGAGTGCTCACACCATCGTGGTTGTCTGGGTCATTAAGGTCATTTGTGTATAGGTCTTCTATGTATTCTTGCCACCTCTCTTTAATATCTTCTGCTTTTTTTAGGTCCATATTGTTTCTATCCTTTATTGTGCCCATCTTTGCATGAAATGTTCCCTTGATATCTAGTTTTCTTGAAGAGATCTCTGATCTTGCCCATTCTATTGTTTTTCTCTATTTCTTTTCATTATTCACTTGGAACGGCTTTCTTATATCTCCTTGTTATTCTTTGTAACCCTGCATTCAGATGGGTATATCTTTCCTTTTCTCCCTTGTTTTTCACTTCTCTTCTTTTCTCAGCTATTTGTAACTCTTCCTCAGACAACCATTTTGCCTTTTTGCCTTTCTTTTTCTTCAGGATGGTTTTGGTCGCCTCCTCCTGTACAATGCCATGGACCTCTAGCCATAGTTCTTCAGGCACACAGTCTATCAGATCTAATCCCTTGAATCTATTTCTCTCTTCCATGGTACGCATCAGCTATATGTATACATATATCCCCTGCCTCTTGAGCCTCCCCTATTGCCCCCACCCCACCCTTTTAGGTCACCACAGAGCACCAAGCTGAGCTCTCTGTGCTCTATGACAGCTTCCCTCTAGCTAATTTATTCACGGCAGTGCACATATGTCAGTCCCAATATCCCAATTCATCCCACACCCTTACTGTACCCACACGTCCATTCTCTAAGTCTGTGTCTCCATACGTGCTCTGCAAATAAGTTCATCTGTGCCATGTTTCTAGATTTCACATATATCTGTTATAATTCAAAAAGACACATGCACCTTGATGTTCATTGCAGCACTATTTACAGTATCCAGGACGTAGAAGCAACCTAAACGTCCATCAGCAGAGGAATGAGTAAAGAAGATGTGGTGTGTGTATATATATAATGGAAGATTACTCAGCCGTAAAAGGGAATGAAATTGGGTCATTTGTAGAGACATGAATGGACCTAGAGTCTGTCTACAGAATGAAAGTTAGAAACAGATATCCTCATTACCTTTTTCCCTTAAAGCACCCTTTCCTTCTGACAGACACCTATCATTCAAAGAAACCAATGATCTCAAAACTGACTTTTCTTTTCTCCCTTTTCACTTATTTTCTACGAATTTCTGTACTCAGATTTAACAGTCTTAGCCTGGCCCTTAGAATCAGACAGATCTCAACTGGACAGTTCCACCAGTCATGAAGTTTATGATTGTGAGCGAATTGTTGGAATTTATCCTGTGTTCCCATGCATGCTTTATAGGGTAGCTGGCAGAATTCAGTAAGCACATGCATGTGGAAGCATGTCGTCACTGCATGATTATGCCCGGCGCCTTGCCAGGCCTGGTGGCAGCCTCCTCTCACACAGCGTCCGCACCCTCTTGTAACATTCTCACCACGCCTTCACATTGTGCTGTAGAATCTGGGTTTCCTCCTTTAAGCGCTACCCCCAAGATCTTTCCATGAATGCTCTTCTTCTTTTTACCTCTAGATGTAGGTGAACACCAAGGTGGCTTCCTCAGTGCCTCCTCACCCGTGCCAACGGCTCCAGGGGCTCCCTCAGATGCATGGGTCCCACCTGTACAACTTCACCCTGAGGATTACTCTCAAGCTCTCAGCCACACTTCCCCCTGCCTGCTTGATATGTTTCTGTGAATGTCCAAACCTCACCTCAAGCTCTACTCCATCCTTCTAAAACCCTGCATTCTTGTTACACAATGCTTCTGCCCCTTGGATCATCAGGAACCATGGATTTGCCTACACCAGCCTCATCACTTAGAGAAACATCTCTACTGGCTTACATTGTGTAATTTTCACACCTTCATTCATAAGATGGTCATATGAAGAGAAAGTCTGCAAATAACGAATGTTGGCTAGAATGTGGAGAAAAGAGAACCCTCCTACACTATTGGTGGGAATGTAAATTGATACAGTCACTATGGAAATCAATATGGGAGTCTTTCAAAATTAAAACAAGAGCTACCGTATGATCTAGCAATTTCACTCCTGGGTATACATCTGGGGAAAAAACAAAAGCAGTCATTCAAAAAGATACATGCACCCCAATACTCACAGTAAATCTGGCCCCTGCACCTCCAGCACCAAACTAAACCTTGGAGACAGAGTTTTGGGTGAAGTTGAAAAGAATAGCTTTTTTGCTTTGCCAGGTAAAGAGGGCCACAGTGGGCTAACATCCTCAAAACTGTGCCCAAACCCAAAGAGGGTAGTGAGGAGTTTTACAGTAATGTTTCCAAAAGGCATGATCAGCTTGTGGACATCCTTCTGATTGGCTGGTGGTGAGGTAAGTGGGAGTCAGCATCAGCCTGGTTCTGGCTGGTCTGGGGCATACATGCTTGTGAGCAGCATGCAGTTGACCTTTCCACCTGGTGCGGGTTTAGGCATCTGCCAAACAGCTCAAGGATATTGTTATGTAAACCCCTTGAGAGGGAACCGGGACCCTGTCCCAGGGCTGCACTATTTTTTTCTTAATTGCTTCTCCCTTTCCTCTGCATCCACTCCTTCCACTGATTAGCAACCATTTGAACCTGCTTGCTGGAACTCAGGGAAGGCTAAGGAGCCTGAATAAAGCCTGTTTCTTATAATAAAGAAATTGGGGGGAGGGGCACATAGAAAGGCTTCTGTGCCCAGAAACCCCAAAGGGTCCTGCTTGGTTTCAATAACAGCACTATTTACAATAACCATGATACAGAAGCAACCCAAGTTCCACCAATAGATGAATGGATAAAGAAGGTGTGAGATGTATATATATATACAGTAGTATATATATACAGTAGAATATTACTCAGCCATAAAAAGAATGAAATTTTGCCCTTTGCAAAAACACAGAAGGACGGGAACATTATGTTTAAGGAAATAAGTCAGACAGATAAAGACAAATATAGGATATCACTTATATACGGAAATTAAAAAATAAAACACAAGAATGTATATAGCAAAACAGAAATAGACTCACAGATAGAGAAAACAAATGTGTGGTTTAGCAGTTGGGAGATGATAGGGAGAAGGAAAAGATAGAACTCTGGGACTAAGAGATACAAACTACAATATAGAAAATACATAAACAACAGGCAGGGATATATTGTACAGCACAGGGAATTATAGCCATTATTTTGTAATAGCTTTTAATGGAGTATAATCTACAAAAACACTGAATCACTAGGCTGTACACCTGAAACTAGCATAATGCTGTAAATCAACTAAGCTTCAATAAAAAACAGAAAAAAATGTTATTTCTTGTGATGTTCTGCATTAAATTTCTTTTTTACAATGATGTTTATAATTTACAAAATTGGAGGAAAGAATTTGTAGCTTGAATATAAAGAACATAACCTAATCATTCACACATATATATTATTGTAAGATTAGGACATACCTAAAAGGCAGACCAGAATGATCACTCATAGTAACACATTCAAAGACAGCGTCTAAACCTAAACATATTAGACCACAAAGGGGTCACCACAGAAGAAAAAAATGCTGTAAGTTTGCAAGACATAACAGAGAGACAGGAAACAGAGACATACTAATTACATTAATATATGGCGTCAGCAGGGCAACGACATTGGTGAGCATCCCATGTGTGTGTGCTGATTTGCTTCAGTACTGTCGGACTCTTTGTGATGTTATGGACTATAGCCGCCGCCAGGCTCCTCCGTCCATGGGATTCTCCAGGCAAGAGTATTGGAGTGGGCTGCCATTTATTGTAAGATTAGGACATACCTAAAAGGCAGACCAGAATGATCACTCATAGTAACACATTCAAAGACAGCGTCTAAACCTAAACATATTAGACCACAAAGGGGTCACCACAGAAGAAAAAAATGCTGTAAGTTTGCAAGACATAACAGAGAGACAGGAAACAGAGACATACTAATTACATTAATATATGGCGTCAGCAGGGCAACGACATTGGTGAGCATCCCATGTGTGTGTGCTGATTTGCTTCAGTACTGTCGGACTCTTTGTGATGTTATGGACTATAGCCGCCGCCAGGCTCCTCCGTCCATGGGATTCTCCAGGCAAGAGTATTGGAGTGGGCTGCCATGCCCTCCTCCAGGGGACCTTCCTGACCCAGGGATCAAACACGCATCTCTTATGTCTCCTGCAACGGCAGGTGGATTCTTTACTACTGAGCCACTTGGGAAGTTATGGCTGTTCGCATCATTTTGTAAGTGCAGATCATCTCCTGATGATCAGCTCATTGCCTCTAGCACATCCTGGGCTTCCTGTGAAAGGCAAACACAGATGCAGCCTAGAGCTGCTGGGTCGTACAAGCTTATGGGCCAAAATTTCTGCAGTCTTTAGCCAAAGCAGAGCACCAGTCCATTGGCACAACTGAAGGCACAATTTAAAAGCATGCGTAAGTGCCAGCATTTACAGGGTTTTAAAAAAAGACATTTGTAGAGAGCAAAGTGCCATTTTTAAACCTGGTTTTGTTGGGCCTTAATTAAAGAGGCCTTTCCCCCCTTTTCTGCCACTTGGGCTGTGGGATTGCAGCCTCTCCTGGCTTGGCGAAGGATTTCATTGGTTCTCAGGCTAATTAGGAAGGACTCATACTGTTCCCCAGCCTCCTGAAAGGCCAGAACAAAAGCTGCTGCTGGTAGATTGCAGTTCTGCCTCAATTGCAGAGGCTCAGGAGTAAAAGAAAAAGAAAAGCTTTTGAATAGAAAAGCCTTTTGAAGCTGTGAAAGAAATTAAGAAGTAAAACAGAGGCCGAGCCGCTGCTGCACACAGCTCTCCACACAGACTCATTGTGTATAGGAACAAGGTCAACAAAAGCTTGTCTGATACCGAACACCTTACACTAAAGAGGCATCTATTAGCGCCCGCTTCCCGGGCTCTCCTGCTTCGAAGCACTTTCCCAATCAGACCGTCTGGTGCCGCGATAAACACAGATAAATAGGAGCAGCATCACGCTTTCATGGAAACAATTAATGCATGATTTCCTTGTTGATTGTTTGCAAATCTAGCCCAAACAATTGTGTTTTCTTCTTTGGATCAAATGAAAATAAAGCTGCTCAGAAAAAAAAGAAAAAATCACCATCATTATACTAGCATCTCATTGTTCCACCCAAATTTCACCACCTCTCTCTCCATATTTTAAAACAACTGCAGTTTAACCAAATAATGCGCATTTTTTTTCTCTGTAAAAGAATGGAAATCTTAAATGTTGATGAATATTTTTTTTAATTGCATGGATCAATCAGTTGCAAGTAACTGAAGTTAAACATGCCCATTTGTTCTGAAACATGCGGTCTTTCCTCGCAGGGCTTCCAATGGAAGTCCTTTGTCTAATTCTATGATTTTGAAAATTGGGTGTGTCTGTTTTTCAGACCTCTAGTTCCAAACAATGATAATTATCCTTTATTGAGCCCTTATATGCCACTTACCATGCTAGGTACTCCACATGCATTATCTCATTTAACTTCCAAAAATCTATGCTTTAAGCACTATTATTACTTGCGGTTTACAGATGAGGAAATCAAGGCTCTGAGAGGCTTAACATAAGAAGAAAGATACAGCTATTGGGGTATGGTAGGGATTTGAAATCATGGCTTTCTACCTTCAGAACCTAAACTTTCAACACTGAGCTATTACGGTGGAATTTTAATTTTTTTATTGAAATATAGTTGATTTATGTTTCAGATGTACAGCAAAATGATTCAGTTATATATATTTGTATATATATTCATATATATACTCTTTTTCATGTTTTTTTCCATTACAGTTTATTACAAGATATTGAGTATGGTTCCCTATGTTATACAGTAGGTTCTTATTGTGTATCTATTTTACATATAGTAGTGTTTATCTAGGAGAAGGCAATGGCACTCCACTCCAGTACTCTTGCCTGGAAAATCCCATGGACGGAGGAGCCTGATAGGCTACAGTTCACGGGGTTGCTAAGAGTCAGACACAACTGAGCGACTTCACTTTCTCTTTTCACTTTCATGCATTGGAGAAGGCGATGGCAACCCACTCCAGTGTTCTTGCCTGGAGAATCCCAGGGACAGGGGAGCCTGGTGGGCTGCCGCCTATGGGGTTGCACAGGGTCGGACATGAATGAAGCGACTTAGCAGCAGCAGCAGCAGTGTGTATCTGCTATTCCCAAATTCTCAATTTATCCCTCCCTTCCTTTTCTCTTTGGTAACCATAAGTTTGTTTCCTATGATTGGAGATTATTTCTATTTTGTATATAGGTTCATGTGTCATTTTTTTTTTTTTAGATTCCGCATATAAGTGGAATCATGTAGACATTCGTCTTTCTCTGCCTGACTTCATTTAGTATAATAATTTCTAGGTTCATCCACATTCCTGCAAATGGCACTATTTCATTCTTTTTAAAAGTTGAGCAATATTCCACTCATAAACATGTCTTCTTTATCCATTCAACTGTCAATGGAGATTTAGGTTGCTTCTATGTCTTGGGTATTGTAAATAGTGCTGCTATGCAGGAATTTTGATATTAAAGTGTGAGTAATATTACACAATCAGAAATTACATAACCCACACTCCTCAATATGCTGATAAGAAATTAACTTCAGAGAAGTTGGAGACTTTGTTTATGCTCACCTAGCTGATTTGGTGAATTTCCTAATTTCACAGAGCTTCTGCATGGGAATGTTCTCTAACTACAGCGTGAATGAGGATCACAGGGAGTATCTGTTCTAGCAGATACTCCCCACCACCAGTTTCTTGTTCAGCTGGTGTAAATAGAGTCCCAGCATTTGCTTTTCTAACAAGTTCCCAGATTAGCTGATGTGGCTGGTTTGAGAACCACACTTTGAGAACCACCATCCTAGCATCACACTGCTTCTCACTTAACTATGAAGTGAAAAGACTGATAAAGAGGATGAATAGACTTAAGCAGCAAAATAGTTGTAATTTTAGTCAATTCAACTAAATGAGTCTCAGAGATGCCATCTTGCATTTTGCATCCTTTTTATCCATTTGATGGTCATGTGAGAAAATCTGGGAAAGGCTAAAACAAGACAATCATTTATGGCAATGTTACTTCCAGTGCAAATATTTCCTGGAGATTCTTCCTAAGATCTTTGGATTCATTTTCCTTTTTAAAAGGTAACTGCAAACTCTTCAAGTTTTCCTGCATGGCTTAAGTTCCTTTCAGAGTTCCCCTAAGTCATTTTTAATACAGAGATTTGGGTAATATAGCTGTGTAATTTATCTTCCCAAGGGCCAAGTATCACCTCACTTCTGTGCCAATGACTCAGCATTGAAATGTAATTTACTAAGATGATTATGATCTGGTACACTCATTTCTTTTCTCAGGAAAATTGAAATATCAGCTAAAGTGTATTTTCTTATCCTCTTCCCCCAAATAATTTTCACCTATCCAAGTCACAATCTGTGATTGCTCAATCTGTAAAATAATACTTACTCAAACCTGTTCATTATCTGAGAAGGAAATGAATGACCTTGAAGGAAAACGAATAAGTCCTGCTCTGTCCTACAAAACTTTTCATGTGGGTCATATCCCAGGCCTATTTCATCAGAAGGCCAATGATCAGGCATTATCCCCATCCACTTGCTAGTCATTAGCCTATATAGGGCTTTCCTGGTGGGTCAGATGGTAAAGAATCTGCCTGCCATGCAGGAGACTTGGGTTCCATCGTTGAGTTGGGAAGATCCCCTGGAGAAGGGAATGGCTACTCACTCTAGTTTTCTTGCCTGGAGAATTCCATGGACAGAGGAGCCTGGCAGGCTATGGTCCATGGGGTTGCAAAGAGCTGAACACAGATGACTGACTAACACTTTCATTTTTACTTCAGCCTGTATGTGGAAGTCAGTTGAGATTGTCATTGTGCCAAACAGGTGGCCTCATTGCAATTAATGCCACTTACTATTTTTTATCACGTTATTTTGGGATCTATTTGCTGCAAAAGTGACAGATTAAATAGTAAGAAATAGGACTTCTTTAAAGTGGGTAGAACTAAGTGGTCTTCTGAGGAAGTCTGGAAAATATTTAAATGGAAAAAAATAATTATGAATTGGTGGCAAGTGAACTTGTTTCCTTCTTAAATATGACAATTCTCAGACAGTCTTCAAAGCAGCCTTCTTCCCTTTGAGTTGAAGCCATTTCCAGGCAATGAGACTATTATAGTGCATGCTTGGAAAGATTCCAGTGGCTTCAAGGGTAATTCAAGGCTCCCAGAGTTAGTGTGATACATTAATACAGTAACAGGACAAGAACAGGAAGCGCTGTTAGCAATAACAATTATAATATAGCAAATGCACTTGGCGTGGTAGAGATAGCCTATAATTTAACATTTGCCCTTGCAAATGGAGAGTTTTAGTATCTGATATTAACTGGTTTCCTAGCAATGAATGATAGCAGGAAGCAACCAGTGAGATGAATGTGAGGGCAGAAATAGAATGTTGTAGAGCAGGGGCCAGGGAAGGCAATGGCACCCCACCCCAGTACTCTTGCCTGGAAAGTCCCATGGACGGAGGAGCCTGGTGGGCTGCAGTCCATGGGGTCGCTAACAGTCGGACAGACTGAGTGACTTCACTTTCACTTTTCTCTTCCATGCATTGGAGAAGGAAATGGCAACCCACTCCAGTGTTCTTGCCTGGAGAATCCCAGGAACGGGGGAGCCTGGTGAGCTGCAGTCTCTGGGGTCGCACAGAGTCGGGCACGACTGAAGTGACTTAGCAGCAGCAGCAGCAGAGCAGGGGCAGAAAGTGGAGGAGCCTGGACAGGACCAAAGAGATGTTAACCTGGTGGGGAATGATTGACAGCTGACCCTGACCGCATCATCAGAGACTTCGTTTGTGGGTTGGTAGTTTTAAAAATATGGTTCTGAAAGGTGATTCTACAAATGCAACCAGGGTTGCTCTAGAACAATACAGCTAATAGAGCTGCAAATAATTCATACTTTTATGGGTCTTAGGCAATTCCTAGTAAGCTTGAAGTTTATTTCAAAGTCTCATGTTACATTTAGCCTACTAAACTTTTGATTACCTTTATATAATCTCAAAATCAGGAAATGCAGGACTCAGAGAAACTTAACCAATATTTAGAGTAATGATTGTTTAGTTTAGGTAATTTAGATATCATTTATATTTATGTCAGAAGTGATCATATCACTCACTAAAGTTTTTCCGGCATTTAAATGCTTACAACAAGTTCTTGCGCAGTTATGAAAAAAGTAAATTGATCATTGAACTTTCCTATGTTTCTTGTATTAATGTTCTTTCATCTTTCTGCCTTCTCTAAGCTGTGACTTGGTTGTTAAATTTTTTATAAAGCAGGAGCTCACTCTTTTCTGTACACACTAATTCTTGTGAGTGTTAATTGGTGCTCATAGGACAAAGAGCCTGATGGTCAGGAAAACTTGGGAAATGCCGAATACCAAATCCTCTCCTTGGAAAGTCACAATACTTCATTAGCATATTAAAGGCTCTGAAAGGTCTTGCAGTAAAAAAGAAGCCTCTCTAATTTTGCTGAACAGTTAAACAAACCTATATGAGCCTGGCTAAACACTTTTCCTGGCACATCTCTTAACATATACGAGAAAAAAGTGTCCTCAGGCCCAAGCTGGGAAGTGTGTTAGCAAGATTTCAAGTTACAACCTTCTCTGGACTACTTACATTTTAACAGGAGACTTTGTAAAGCCTTCTTTATGCAAAGTGAAGTGAAGGCTCCTCTGTCCATGGGATTTTCCAGGCAATAGTACTGGAGTGGGTTGCCATTTTCTTCTCCAGTGGATCTTCCCAATCCAGGGCTAGAACCCAGGTCTCCTGCATTGTAGACAGATGCTTTACCATCTGAGCCACCAGGGATGTGAATCCCTTATGCAAAGGATGTGATAAATAGTGAAGATATTACGTGCCTGTTCATGAAGATGAACTTTCAAAAAATACAGAGAAATGTATGAAATCATAAGACAGCTGTCACTGTTTAATACTGATTCCAAGATAATGTGACCCATGAATTCCCAAACCAGGCAACAAGCAACCTAGAACACACACACACACAAACACAAACATACACACACAGCACCAATGATACCTAATTTGATGTTGACTCCTATTTCCATTTATCTTGAGTGTTTCCTCAGGATGCTGTGTGTTTACAGACAATCAGAGCTCCATTTCAAATCCTGGCTGTGCTACTTACTTACCACTTGACTGACTTTGGGCAATAGAATGAACTGTTTTCTCCTCTATGAAATTAAATATTTACCTAAGAATTGTTACTTGGATTCAGAGGGGTAATGTGAACAAAGTACCTAGCATATAATAGGTACTCAATAAATTACAATTTCCCCTACAGCCCTGATTATCCTTCCACATTTTGGAGTCAGTCAAAGTCCTGAGAATGACAGCATTCTTCTCACTTACTAATGATAAACTGCTGTTGCACTGAATAAATTGTAATAAAATTAATGTTCCTGTCTATCACCCATTGTGAGCTCTGAGAAGCAGCTTCTGTGTTTAATTCACCAGGCCAGGTCTTCAGCATATTAGGAGCCCAGTATGCTTATTAAATAAATTAATAATCTCCAAAAAAAACAACTGTCCTTTATCTTTCAGTCTACTTTTTCTTACTACTAAGGATGGCTAGTCAAAGCTACTTTGATTCGATGTTAACTCTCTCTTTGCAATCATGTTTCTCCTCTGAAATAACACACACATCAAAATATCAGTTTAATACACATAAATTAGTTTCTCATTGCACTGTGATATTAGTTAATTTAGAAATTGCATTATAGATTTCTAAATTAAAGAGATTGCCTGGCTGTCACTCACATCACATACAATGAACGCCAGCATCAGGCATCACCTTTTTCCAACTTTGCCAGACTGAAGGTCATTATCAATTGCTGTTTAATCAGCCAAGTCATGCATATAGACAAAGGTTAACTGAGCATGGACCAATCTGACTTCCTTTGTCATCGCAAGACAATTTGCGGCTTAATAAAGCTGCTCTGATTGCACTTAACAACACCTGCTTTAAAATCCAGCCTCATTAATAGCACAGTAATGAGTTAGGGGTCTTCTGGCAAGGGCATGATCAAAGACAGATGATTTGCTTTCTGATTAAATGACCTAAATAACACACAACCAAGCTCCCCAGTTTCCTTTAGGGAAAGTCTTTCTGGGAACAGTTATGAAAGCTATTGGCATCTTCAGATAATGATTACTAAAAAAAGAAAAAAAACAAGAAGGAATTCTCCATTGGCTTTCATTGTGAGGTGGAACCACAGTGAACAATAAAGGAAATTGAGCCAAACCATGTTCTTGACCTCTGAGCTCACACTTTAAAACACAAAATAGCCACTGAACAAAAAAGCAAAGAGATATAAAACTCATAAAACAGAAAGGGAATTTTTGGAAACTTTATGAAGGCAGTATATTAATATAAAGTCCATTTTTTAGAAGCAACTGTGTTACCAAAATAATAAAAGTGATCTGATACTTCTGTGTACAATAGAGTTTTGGAGTTTAGTGTCAACTTACTACATGGTATCAGGCAAGTCATTTGTTCCTTCTGAATGGCCATGTGTTCTGATCTAATATAACCACCAAGTGCACTTCAAACATTGGAAATCTTGCATTTTTCTTTTTGCATTTCTGTTCTTATTCCATCTGTACTTAGAAATGCCAACTAGCCTGCCTGCCTGCCCAGGAAAGGAGAAAGCTTGCTATAGCCTCTCCTACAAAGGCCAGTGAGGGAATAGAATCTGTTATCAGAACTTGACCAAGAGCAGCCAACCAAAATCCTGCCAGTGACCAAAGCTTGTGGTTATCAGCTGGTCAATCCGAAGTCTTCTCAGGAACGGAAGAAAACTGGAAGTTCCGAGCCTGGAATAAAGACGTTGGGAGAGAAGCTGAAGTAGATACACTCACACACAAAAGCAGACGTGTCTTAGAGTGAGTCACATTCAAGTAGGAGCATAAGAACAAATCTCCATTAGATTTTTGGGAGGATTAAAATAAACTGAAGTATAGGACTTCCCTGGCAGCCCAGTGGTTAAGACTCTGAACTCTAACTGCAGGGCGCACAGGTTAGATCCCTGGTCGGGAAACTAAGATTTCTCTTACTGAAAAGCTCAACCCACCACCCCCAAGTGAAAGTATAGTCGATATATAAGGTTATGTTAGTTTCAGGCATACAACATAATGACGCGATACATAAGACTGAACATTTCTTGAGTGTAGGGAGCAAAACTTACATTCCTTTTACCATCTTCACATCACTAACAAGGGCATAAGGTAAGAGCTAGAGCTTCTGTGTGACATATTATTCTAAACTTCATCCTTATAAAGAAATCACTTCAATGATCAGGAAGGTGTTGCTTAGACAAGTTTTAAGTATAGGTATATCAATAGTTAACATTTTCTTCTGAAAAAAGTCCCCCAATTAGTTTTCTTTTTTTCTAAGATGATTCTAAAAAAGTGTGTGGGTGAGACAGTGAATGGGAGACAGATGATGGTGTTCTGGTCTGGCCCTGTGGCTTTCTCAGGAGGGGACAAATTGAAATCTCTATGAAACTTGATATCCTCATCAGTCAAAAGGAAATAATATGCCTTCCACTACATCCACTAAGTGGCTTTCAGGAGCAAAGGAGAAAATGAGCTTCCATAGTGCTTATTTATTTCCAGTATTCTATTGTACTTCATATTTCACAATGTATTAGAGGAAATGGATTGTACTGACTCTCAAGAACCAATTTTTACATGTTGTAGGGTTTAGTGAGCTGGTTGTTATAGGGAGACATTATTAAATGTTAAATTGTGTAACTTACAATTAAATTATATTTAAAATATAATTTAATAATTTTGTGGCTTAAACAAATAGTCAAAACTCATACTCCCTAATTATTTTACTATATATTGTTATTACCTGTGCTCTTCAGGTATTTATGTGTGTTATCATTGGATGGTAGAAATACTGTATAATAGTGTGCATTTTCACATGTCTTCCAAGCTTTGCATTCAGTGAGTCATGTTGTTAGCTTGAAATTGGCCGTGATGAAAGTGTTTATACCATGAAAATCAGCCAATGCTACAAATTAAAGCTTTTTGTTCAGATAGCCAGTTTTAAAAATATTTATAATGCACTGTGTGTATTTCACCCACTTGTGTATTAATATTTGGAGAGAAGAGCTGATTCTGAACCTATCTTTATCTGTCTCACAGTATGAGGTACCATGTTTAATCTGGTGCCTATCAGAATCCACTAGGAAGTTTTAAAAAAGACAAAATAATCTATTGTCTGGACAGCTCTTCTAGATTTTTAATTAGTTGGTTTGGCGATATGCTAGGATTTTTTTTTTTTTTAAGCTTCCTCTTGAATCTGTTGTATATCAAATTGAAAACTGCTGGCCTCAGTGTCTCCTTGAAAGTAATAGCATTGAACAAATAATTGTTGAACAAAAAAACTGATGTGTTAACTTTAAAAACCTGTAATGTACTGTCTGAAGATAATGTAAGAAACTTGTAAGGAAGATTCTCCTTTAGAATTAGTTTGCTATAGTTCTCAACTTGCCTAATTTCCTATGTAATGGAACCTATGGAGACAAACACCTCTCACTAGAAGCTTTTTAAATTTTCTACCATGAATATGTATAAGCCATTCAAAGCACATACATAATGTTTGTGATTTCAGTTCAGTTCAGTCCAGTCGCTCAGTCGTGTCCGACTCCTTGCTACCCCATGAATCACAGCACTCCAGGCCTCCCTGTCCATCACCAACTCCCGGAGTTCACTCAAACTCATGTCCATTGAGTCAGTGATGCCATCCAACCATTTCACCCTCTGTCCCTTCTCCTGCTCCCAATCCCTCCCAGCATCAGGGTCTTTTCCACTGAGACAACTCTTCACATGAGGTGGCCAAAGTATTGGAGTTTCAGCTTTAGCATCAGTCCTTCCAANCGTTGGGAGAGAAGCTGAAGTAGATACACTCACACACAAAAGCAGACGTGTCTTAGAGTGAGTCACATTCAAGTAGGAGCATAAGAACAAATCTCCATTAGATTTTTGGGAGGATTAAAATAAACTGAAGTATAGGACTTCCCTGGCAGCCCAGTGGTTAAGACTCTGAACTCTAACTGCAGGGCGCACAGGTTAGATCCCTGGTCGGGAAACTAAGATTTCTCTTACTGAAAAGCTCAACCCACCACCCCCAAGTGAAAGTATAGTCGATATATAAGGTTATGTTAGTTTCAGGCATACAACATAATGACGCGATACATAAGACTGAACATTTCTTGAGTGTAGGGAGCAAAACTTACATTCCTTTTACCATCTTCACATCACTAACAAGGGCATAAGGTAAGAGCTAGAGCTTCTGTGTGACATATTATTCTAAACTTCATCCTTATAAAGAAATCACTTCAATGATTAGGAAGGTGTTGCTTAGACAAGTTTTAAGTATAGGTATATCAATAGTTAACATTTTCTTCTGAAAAAAGTCCCCCAATTAGTTTTCTTTTTTTCTAAGATGATTCTAAAAAAGTGTGTGGGTGAGACAGTGAATGGGAGATAGATGATGGTGTTCTGGTCCGGCCCTGTGGCTTTCTCAGGAGGGGACAAATTGAAATCTCTATGAAACTTGATATCCTCATCAGTCAAAAGGAAATAATATGCCTTCCACTACATCCACTAAGTGGCTTTCAGGAGCAAAGGAGAAAATGAGCTTCCATAGTGCTTATTTATTTCCAGTATTCTATTGTACTTCATATTTCACAATGTATTAGAGGAAATGGATTGTACTGACTCTCAAGAACCAATTTTTACATGTTGTAGGGTTTAGTGAGCTGGTTGTTATAGGGAGACATTATTAAATGTTAAATTGTGTAACTTACAATTAAATTATATTTAAAATATAATTTAATAATTTTGTGGCTTAAACAAATAGTCAAAACTCATACTCCCTAATTATTTTACTATATATTGTTATTACCTGTGCTCTTCAGGTATTTATGTGTGTTATCATTGGATGGTAGAAATACTGTATAATAGTGTGCATTTTCACATGTCTTCCAAGCTTTGCATTCAGTGAGTCATGTTGTTAGCTTGAAATTGGCCGTGATGAAAGTGTTTATACCATGAAAATCAGCCAATGCTACAAATTAAAGCTTTTTGTTCAGATAGCCAGTTTTAAAAATATTTATAATGCACTGTGTGTATTTCACCCACTTGTGTATTAATATTTGGAGAGAAGAGCTGATTCTGAACCTATCTTTATCTGTCTCACAGTATGAGGTACCATGTTTAATCTGGTGCCTATCAGAATCCACTAGGAAGTTTTAAAAAAGACAAAATAATGTATTGCCTGGACAGCTCTTCTAGATTTTTAATTAGTTGGTTTGGCGATATGCTAGGATTTTTTTTTTTTAAGCTTCCTCTTGAATCTGTTGTATATCAAATTGAAAACTGTTGGCCTCAGTGTCTCCTTGAAAGTAATAGCATTGAACAAATAATTGTTGAACAAAAAAACTGATGTGTTAACTTTAAAAACCTGTAATGTACTGTCTGAAGATAATGTAAGAAACTTGTAAGGAAGATTCTCCTTTAGAATTAGTTTGCTATAGTTCTCAACTTGCCTAATTTCCTATGTAATGGAACCTATGGAGACAAACACCTCTCACTAGAAGCTTTTTAAATTTTCTACCATGAATATGTATAAGCCATTCAAAGCACATACATAATGTTTGTGATTTCAGTTCAGTTCAGTCCAGTCGCTCAGTCGTGTCCGACTCCTTGCTACCCCATGAATCACAGCACTCCAGGCCTCCCTGTCTATCACCAACTCCCGGAGTTCACTCAAACTCATGTCCATTGAGTCAGTGATGCCATCCAACCATTTCACCCTCTGTCCCTTCTCCTGCTCCCAATCCCTCCCAGCATCAGGGTCTTTTCCACTGAGACAACTCTTCACATGAGGTGGCCAAAGTATTGGAGTTTCAGCTTTAGCATCAGTCCTTCCAATGAACAACCAGGACTGATCTCCTTTAGAATGGTCTGGTTGGATCTCCTTGCAGTTTATGATTTAGGTCATAACAATTGTTAGTGAGCAAATTAATTTTTTTAAATTTGGCTTTATAATTTCTCAATCTGATTTTTGAAAATTGCCTAAATTAACCTTTCTAGAGTAAGGAATTTAAAGCAATTTTTCTTTTTCTGCAGTTAAAGTGAAAGTCACTCAGTCATGTCTGACTCTTCGTGAGTCCATGGAATAAAGTCCATGGAGTCCTCCAGGCCATGATAATGGAGTGGGTAGCCTTTCCCTTCTCCAGGGGATCTTCCCAACCCAGGGACCGAACCCAGGCCTCCCACATTGCAGGCAGATTCTTTACCAGCTGAGCCACAAGGACAGTTAGCTGAAGCTCAAGTATAGGACTATAGGAAGTAGTCAATTGCAGATGACAAGCCATAGTCAGGAAAGTAGTCTGATTAAGAAAATGTAAGAATTTCTTTGACATAAAAGTGAAAGTTGCTAAGTCATGTCTGACTCTCAACTGTTTTCAACCCTGTGCATTACAGCCTACCAGGCTCCTCTGTCCATGGAATTCTCCAGGCAAGAATACTGGCGTGGGTTGCCATTTCCTTCTCCAGGGAATCTTCCCAAACCAAGGATCAAACTGCACTGCAGGTAGATTCTTCACCATCTGAGCCATCAGGGGAGCCCACTGGGTAAATCTTTCCTTAAAAGCAGTAAAAGAATGCTAGTATTGATAGTTTTAGACTTTAATATACGGGCATATCCAAACATTTGAGGACAATGATGATCTAAAATATTACTGGCCAAGGTATTTTACAATGTTATTTTTAAGATATCTTATGAGATTTTACAAAGTTACATGCAAGAGGAGTTATTTGATAGTAACTACATAAGTTACATGGGATTAATCATGCTAAAACTCCAATTCTAATCTTCAGTCATATTATACCAAATTTAAGAAGTGCATTGATAAATTCATTTCCTAATCTAAACTGTGGGTATAAGAACCATATCAATCTCAAATAGTTCTTTTGAGGATTATCCTAGTTAATATATATAAAATATATAGAATAATGCCTTGCATGATATGTGTTCAAAAAATATTTGCTAACATTTATTTTATGGAGGCATACAATAAAACTGAGTCCCAGAAAGGCTAAATAGATGGCAGCCCACCAGGCTCCCCTGTCCCAGGTATTCTCCAGGCAAGAACACTGGAGTGGGTTGCCATTTCCTTCTCCAGTGCATGAAAGTGAAAAGTGAAAGTGAAGTTGCTCAGTCACATCCGACTCTTAGTGACCCCATGGACTGCAGCCTACCAGGCTCCTCCACCCATGGGATTTTCCAGGCAAGAGTACTGGAGGGGGGTGCCATTGCCTTCTCCAAGTTAATATATACAAAATACATAGAATAATGCCTTGCATGATACGTGTTCAAAAAAATATTTGCTAACATTTATTTTATGGAGGCATACAATAAAACTGAATCCAAGAAAGGCTAAATGAATAGACCCACAGTCACACAGGTTGTTAATTAAAAATCCAGATATATTGAACACATAATTCTTTAATAATCACATAATTAAAAACTCTTCAACAAACTCAATTATCACCATCCTAAGAAATGACCAAAGCTTAATTTTTCCTAGTAATTTTTATTTAAATCATATTTTCCCATTTCAAATCCACTATCCTCAACTGATCTGCGTGTTTTATTTTAGTACTAAATTCTGATTAACATAAATTATGTCAAGATTCAATTATACTATAGGCTTTTCAAAATCAATTTAAAAATATAGCAGTTCTCTATTTTCCCATGGAAACTGAATTATTTAATTTTAATTTTGTTAATGAACTAGAATTAACTGATTAATGTACATAGAAAAAAGTTCTATAATAAATGAAATTTAATGTTTAGTATAACTGGAATCTATTGAAACTATATGGAACAAATATACCAATTTATCATTGTCAGTTAGGTCTAATGAAATATAGAACATAACAAAATTATAATATCCTTTTAAATTTATAGCAATTGTTTTTAAAAGTCCATTAAAAGTATGATGCATTGGGAGTTCCACTTATAGTAACAGAGACTACTTAACCTGGAAAAATAATCTGAAATAGAAACTAGAAAAACTACAAGGGAAAAAAGAAAAAGAATGTGTCAAGATCAAGAAGAAAGAAATCCAGAGAGGGCGCCAACATCTGGGGTGATTTTACACTAGAGTGTTCATTTCATTCTTAAAGAAGTGGCTGAAAGTCGAGAACCTGAACAGAGTTTTTGAGGTACATAACACTGGGGGTGGTAAGGAAAGAAATGGTGGAGTTCAAGTCTGATAATTAGGGTACCCTTAGCGGTTTAAATGAGGGAAATTTTGGCAGTCTATAGACATTTTTAGTTGTCTCAAATGGAAGAAGGCACACTACTGGCAATCTAAGGGTTAGAGGTCAGGGGTGCTGCTAAACATTCTGTAAGGACCAAGATTGCACACAAACAAAAGAATTACCTGGCCCAAAATAGTGACAAGGTTGAGAAACACTGTCCTAGGCTCTAAGTTTTGGATGAACTAGATACAGATCAGCCGTTATAAGAACATAAGTCTAGTTTTGAATTATCTCAATTCCTGATTGAAATAAAGTAGCATCACATTGCTAGCAGTCCTAGCTCTGTCTCTTATCAGAGACAGAAGTAAAACCTCTCTAGAACAAGAGTCAGCAAACTATAGACCTTGAACCCAATGGAGCCCACTGTTTGTTTTTTTAAATAAAGATTTATTAGAACACAGCCAGACTCAGTCATTCATTTATGTATTGTCAATGGCTGCTTTTATACCACAAAGACAAAGCTGAGGAACTGCACAAAGATCACATGACTTACAAAGTCCATAATATTTATTATATGGCCTTTAGAGGAAAAGCTTGCCAGTTCCACAGCTGGATACAAGATGCAGATTCTTAAATTACCTGTATAATTTTTCATAGACAGTATGCAGCACTCAAAAAAAAATAATAATAACCCAGGTATACAGAAAACAACACAATCTATCAATAAAATGAAGAATCAACCAACAGATGTTGGAATGCTAAGATGTAAAATTTAAAATAACTGCACTATATTGGACACAATTAAGTCAGGAAAACAGACCCAACACTAAGAACTTTTTCAAAGAGAATGAAAAACAAAGATTTATCTAAGTGACTGTTGGTAAAAGAGGAAGTAAAATGGGACCTCTGCAGTCATGCTATAATGATGCCTGGAGATGGACTTTTCACCATAAACAATGGAAACTAGAAGACAGTGGAATGGCCTCTTCAAAGCAATGAAATCTAGTAACTACCATCTCAATTCTACTATTAGTGGAAATATCAGTGGAAAAAATGAAGTCAGGATGAAGACGTTTTCATACAAATATAAATTGAAAGGATTCAGCAGCAGCAGATACACATGGAGGCAAACAATAAAGGGTATCTTCAGGCAGAGAAACACTAATCTTGGATGTTGGTTTGGATATGCAAGGGATAAAGTGGAAAGGGTCATAATATCTTAAGGCATATTGAATGTTTAAAGCAATAATAATAATTTGTTGAGAAGTATGACAAAGAAAATAATAATTCATGAAAGTAATATTGTAAAATATGGAAAGTTAGCAAATGGTCCAAGTGTTCAAAGGTACTTACACTGACAGGGATTTGGTAAAAGTACTAAATTATTTAGAATTTGAGACATTATGGATATGTTACAAATTTTAGGGTAACTGCTGAAGGAGTGCTATGTAATAGCATGATTAACAATCATTAAAAGTTTAGTAGAGGGGGAAAGTTGACTAATTTTTAAAACTTGGGCTAAAAAAAAAGCCAGAAAGATCAGAAATGAGAGGAAAAACAACACAGATTGAGACGTAGTCAGAGACATAAAAGCAATAATATAAATTTAAACTCAAGTATATCACTAATCATATTAATTATGAGAAAGCTAAATAACTTGAAAAATGTTCAGTATTGATAGAAACAAAGCCTAATTGTACCCAGCTTACAAGAGACCTATTTTAGCTATGAGGATACAAAATGGATGAAAGTTCAGGAAAATAACATAAACTAAAACTAGATTATTATTAGACAAAGTAAAATTAAACACACATATCATGTTTATACTGTAAAGGTCATTGTACTCAAACTTATTTTAGGATTCAGAACAATCCAAACAGACTCTGAACAAAATTTGTAATTTAACCACCTGATACTAAATTGTATATAGAAATGTAAGATGAAAAAGACAATGAAGAGAAAAATTCATCCTACAAGATGTTCTAGAAGATATTCAATGTAGATATTATATTAAGAGTAGAAAAATGTTAAGAGTGATATAGACACAAAAAGACCACTTAAACAGATGGGAGTTCAGAAACAGACTTGTGAACATATGGATATTTCATTTATGACAGAGGTGACACAACCCAGCAGTGAGGAAATGGTAGTCTTGTCAATTAATGATACTCAGTCTATTGACCATCCAGTTGGAAAAATTAAAATTGACCTCTACTCACATCTTCTGAATATAAAAGGTAAAACAATAAAGCATTTAGAAGATATAAATAGAAGAGAACTTCATGTCCTTTAAGTAGAAGAAGATATTCTAGGCAGTACATACAAATAGGGGGAAGGCAATGGCACCCCACCCCAGTACTCTTGCCTGGAAAATCCAATGGATGGAGTAGCCTGGTGGGCTGCAGTCCATGGGGTCGCTAACAGTCAGACAGACTAAGCGACTTCACTTTCACTTTTCTCTTTCATGCATTGGAGAAGGAAATGGCAACCCACTCCAGTATTCTTGCCTGGAGAATCCCAGGGATGAGGGAGCCTGGTGGGCTGCCCTCTATGGGGTCACACAGAGTCGGACACGACTGAAGTGACTTAGCAGCAGCAGCAGCAGCAGCACATACAAATAGAAATCATAAAGAAAATATTGATAAAATGTAATACATTAAGATCAAGACCAAAAAAAAAAAAGAAAAAAAATAAGAAAAACAAAAAAGAAAAAAAAAAAGATCAAGACCTCTTCATCAGAAGACACCACTGAGTAAAAATGGAAGTCACAGAGTTGGAGAATGTATTTGCAAAGATGGTAATACAGACAAAAGAACTTACGACCTAAACACACCCACACCCATGCTGCCACAAATCAATAGGGAAAATATAGCTAATTCAATAGACACGTGAGCAAGAAAACTGAACAAAAATTTTACAAAATACATAATCAAATGGCCTACAAACATTAAGAATATTCAACCTCAGTCTTCTTGGAAATCCAAATTAAAACCACCTCAAGACAACATTATACACCTTCCAGAATGATGAAAATTTAAAAGACTGTAAATAAAAAGTTATTATGAATAAAGAGCAATGAGTTGTCTCATTCATTGCTAACTGCAAAGTAATACCATCACTTGGAAAATATTTCCACATTTTCTGGGAAAGTTGACCCAGCCATTATTCCTAAGTATGTAGCCAAAAGAAATTCATGCATACTTGCATGTAAGCACATGTACAAGAATATTCACAACAGCAGCATTTGAAATAGTTCCCCAAAAGGAGACAATAGAAATACTCTGTCAACATCAGAATTAATTTTTTTTTATTCCCTTAATTGAAAGCTACAAAACAATGAAAATGATCAGAGAACAATTTAGGGCAATAATGAATATCAATCAAAAGAAGCTAGACACATGCAAATATATATCTTATGATTCAATTTCTAAGAACTTCAAAAACAGACAAAGCTAATTTATGGTGTTAGAAGTGAGAATAGTGACTATTCTTGGAAGGAGAGTGGAAGATGGTTTGGAATGCGAGTTTCTTCTGGGATGCTGGCAATACTGTGTGGTGGCAATGCTGTTTTAACAATGGGCACGGTTACATGGGCATGTTTACTTTGTAACAGACTATTTAGCTATGCCCTTATGATTTCTCTTTCCTAAATGTATGCATTTAGGAAAATGTAAATGTATAATGTAAACATAATTTTAAAATTAAACATAATCTTATATATGTAAAAATAATTTTTAAATTAAATGAACAAATTTTAAATTAACAAAAATAATTTAATTACAAATATTAAAACCCCTATTCTAAATAATTCTCATTAACAAAGAGGTGTATAAATCAGATATTACAAACTATGTGATGATTAAGGAAGTTAAGAATACATCAGAATCTAAGAAGACAGGTAAAACCTTATTTAGAGGACTGTACTATTCAGCGGACTCTAGCCCACCACGCTTCTCTGGCCATGGGATTCTCCAGGCAAGAATACTGGAGTGGGTTGCCATGCCCTTTTCCAGGGGATCTTCCGGACCCAGAGAGCGAATCCACAGCTCCTACAGCTCCTGCATTGGCAGGTGGTTTCTTTACCTCTAGTGCCACCTGGGAAGCCCATTATTCAACTTGGGCTGCCATAGCAAAATACCATAGACCGGGTGGTTTAAACAATGGCAATGTATTTCTCACAGTTCTAGAGGCTGGTAAAACCAAGACCAAAGTGCTGGTTTCCAGAGAGAGCTCTCTTCCTGGTCTACAGATGGCCTCACATGGCCAAGAGGGAGCTCTGGGTCTCTTCCTCAACTTAGGGCTTCAGACCTATCTGATTAGTGTCTTACCTTTATGACTTCATTGTACCTTTTTTATCTCCTTTCAGGCTCTATCTCTAAATCCTGTCACATTTGGACTTCAACGTGTAAATTTTGAGAAGATATAAGCATTAAGTTTGTAACAGGAATGTTCACAATGTTATATTCTATTTTATGTAAAGAAAAAATATATAAAAGTTTCTAAGTTGTTCAATTTGGTAAATTTAATAAACTATTAGACAACCACCAAATAAACTAAAAGAAAGTAAGTGGAGNTAGCAGCAGCAGCAGCAGCAGCACATACAAATAGAAATCATAAAGAAAATATTGATAAAATGTAATACATTAAGATCAAGACCAAAAAAAAAAAAGAAAAAAAATAAGAAAAACAAAAAAGAAAAAAAAAAAGATCAAGACCTCTTCATCAGAAGACACCACTGAGTAAAAATGGAAGTCACAGAGTTGGAGAATGTATTTGCAAAGATGGTAATACAGACAAAAGAACTTACGACCTAAACACACCCACACCCATGCTGCCACAAATCAATAGGGAAAATATAGCTAATTCAATAGACACGTGAGCAAGAAAACTGAACAAAAATTTTACAAAATACATAATCAAATGGCCTACAAACATTAAGAATATTCAACCTCAGTCTTCTTGGAAATCCAAATTAAAACCACCTCAAGACAACATTATACACCTTCCAGAATGATGAAAATTTAAAAGACTGTAAATAAAAAGTTATTATGAATAAAGAGCAATGAGTTGTCTCATTCATTGCTAACTGCAAAGTAATACCATCACTTGGAAAATATTTCCACATTTTCTGGGAAAGTTGACCCAGCCATTATTCCTAAGTATGTAGCCAAAAGAAATTCATGCATACTTGCATGTAAGCACATGTACAAGAATATTCACAACAGCAGCATTTGAAATAGTTCCCCAAAAGGAGACAATAGAAATACTCTGTCAACATCAGAATTAATTTTTTTTTATTCCCTTAATTGAAAGCTACAAAACAATGAAAATGATCAGAGAACAATTTAGGGCAATAATGAATATCAATCAAAAGAAGCTAGACACATGCAAATATATATCTTATGATTCAATTTCTAAGAACTTCAAAAACAGACAAAGCTAATTTATGGTGTTAGAAGTGAGAATAGTGACTATTCTTGGAAGGAGAGTGGAAGATGGTTTGGAATGCGAGTTTCTTCTGGGATGCTGGCAATACTGTGTGGTGGCAATGCTGTTTTAACAATGGGCACGGTTACATGGGCATGTTTACTTTGTAACAGACTATTTAGCTATGCCCTTATGATTTCTCTTTCCTAAATGTATGCATTTAGGAAAATGTAAATGTATAATGTAAACATAATTTTAAAATTAAACATAATCTTATATATGTAAAAATAATTTTTAAATTAAATGAACAAATTTTAAATTAACAAAAATAATTTAATTACAAATGTTAAAACCCCTATTCTAAATAATTCTCATTAACAAAGAGGTGTATAAATCAGATATTACAAACTATGTGATGATTAAGGAAGTTAAGAATACATCAGAATCTAAGAAGACAGGTAAAACCTTATTTAGAGGACTGTACTATTCAGCGGACTCTAGCCCACCACGCTTCTCTGGCCATGGGATTCTCCAGGCAAGAATACTGGAGTGGGTTGCCATGCCCTTTTCCAGGGGATCTTCCGGACCCAGAGAGCGAATCCACAGCTCCTACAGCTCCTGCATTGGCAGGTGGTTTCTTTACCTCTAGTGCCACCTGGGAAGCCCATTATTCAACTTGGGCTGCCATAGCAAAATACCATAGACCGGGTGGTTTAAACAATGGCAATGTATTTCTCACAGTTCTAGAGGCTGGTAAAACCAAGACCAAAGTGCTGGTTTCCAGAGAGAGCTCTCTTCCTGGTCTACAGATGGCCTCACATGGCCAAGAGGGAGCTCTGGGTCTCTTCCTCAACTTAGGGCTTCAGACCTATCTGATTAGTGTCTTACCTTTATGACTTCATTGTACCTTTTTTATCTCCTTTCAGGCTCTATCTCTAAATCCTGTCACATTTGGACTTCAACGTGTAAATTTTGAGAAGATATAAGCATTAAGTTTGTAACAGGAATGTTCACAATGTTATATTCTATTTTATGTAAAGAAAAAATATATAAAAGTTTCTAAGTTGTTCAATTTGGTAAATTTAATAAACTATTAGACAACCACCAAATAAACTAAAAGAAAGTAAGTGGAGAAAATTCATATACTGCACAGTAGTAAATAAACTTGAATACAAATATTTCTTCAAATTAATTAAGAACTGAAGTGAATTAATCAATAAATCTTAATAAGAGCTTTCAAATAGCAATGTTTTCAGAAACCAACAAGCAGTAGCTTCACCTTGGGAATGAGTCTGAAAAGATGGGTTGTTTGCCGACTGGTTACTAATGAACCTATTATGCAATTCCTATTTTGGAATAATTACTATATTAGGTTGGCCACATGGGGATATGATTGATTCTTGGACATTGGCCATTCAGACAACTAAAACATAAAAATACCCCAAATGAAGGCAATCTTGGTTGCTTCAAAGAAGTCACTTAAGCTATGTCATCAGTCTTACCAACTTAGCCAAGGGATTTGTGAAAGACTCACTGGTTACAGTGTTATAGAAAATGAATCAGCCAAGTCACATAAAATCAAATAAAAATAAGAGGCTGTGTTCACTTGTTTCCTCAGGTCAGAACCGGAATCATTTCCTCTGTTGGTGTGTCTGTGTATTGTCTTATCTGTGTATGTTAAAGGATGACTTCACAGGAGAGTGAGATGGTGGTTCCTTTATATCCTGGAAAGCACTGATTGTCCTTCCACTTGAAACTAAAATTCTGTTGAGGGAGAAAGCCAACCACAAAGTCTCTTTTTATTCTACCTCCTTTCTGTATATAAGAGTGTCACTCTGTCAATCTCTGCTTTGCCAAATCCCTTGTGCTTTCAGTCATGGGTTTTCGTTAAATGGCCATTTAACTTGGGCATTTCACCAAAGGACTGAAACTTTGGGCTCTGAGTCAACTGATTGAAAATATGATTATGACTTCAGCTACACTATATAAACAGATTTCTGTGGAACTGGCAACTAATCATCTCTTAAAAAAATAAATCTTACTTGATCAAGAAAAAAAATCACTTTTTCATATATTCTTATAAACACATATGTGAACAAAAAAGAAGCAAACTACTCATGGAGTATCTGCAGCCCCATTACATTGTAATATATATGGCTTCCCAGGTGGCTCAGTGGTAAAGAATCTGCCTGCCAATGCGGGAGACACGGGAGATGCCAATTCAATCCCTGAGTGGGGAAGAACCCCTGGAGGAGGAAATGACAATCCACTCCAGTGTTTCTGTCCACAGAATCCCATGGGTGGAGGAGCCTGGTGGGCTACAGTCCATGGGGTAGTAAAGAGTTGGACATGACTGAGTGACTGAGCATGCATACCTTATAAAAGCATTCAAGGGACTGAGATCTCTAAGTTAATATGATTAAGATATTATGTCAAAAATTAAGGGGCCAATTATAAAAGTTTCTCAGGTTTTTCTCTTACAACCAAGCAGAAGACACAGCTAAGGATTTATCTTCACTTGTTTTACCTTACAACACATATCAACATTCTCTTAACTACATTTTACAGTTTTAGAGTTACTCATGTAAGCAAAAGTAAAATACTTCCAGTATTCTGAATTAGTAAATTCTAATACATTAGTAATTAACTTCAGGTTGAGCATAAATTATTATTCAAATTATTTGTTGAAAAATGCTTATAAAGAAAAAAGAGGTCTTAGAGTTCTCTAATCCAGCAGATAACTCCAGGATCCATTTCTTCTACCTGCTGTTTTTTCTTCTATCCCCATGGAATAAATTTAAATTGAGCTCATATTTTTAACAAAACCTAGAATCAATGTCTGTAGACTGAGATGCAGATGGAGAAAAATCATTAGGTCAAATGTCATAATCTCATTATTTGTAGTCCTGATTCTAGCAATTTTTATTTTTTTTTTCTAGCAATTTTTAAATGTATAAACAAGCTTGAGTATTCTTTTATAATTATGGTAGAATTAGAAATAGCAGAGAAACTTACTGGGGTCCATTCTCTGCTGCTTATGAAGTAGCCCCACTGAGAAGGACATTTCCAAATTTCTACCAGTTGGGGGAAGGTTCCTGTTTGACACATAAGGTAAATGGAGTCTATTAAATGTGAAGGTCATATATTAAATTCTGTTGCCCTCACTAATCACACTCTTTCAGAATCTGAGTTTATAGTGTATAAAGTTTCTGGTTCATGTACCATGGTCAGTGAAAAGAACATTGCTATGAAAGCAATCACTTTGTGGATTAAGCCTTTTTTCTTAAGTAAACAGAATTGAATCCATTTACTTGGGACTAAAAAATGTAGTCTTTATTAAATGTTCTACTGACTGAGCTCAATTCTCTTCTTTGGCTCAGGCATGTTATCTTTGAGAATGCAGAGGGGAGAGAATTCTCCATCCTGGTCGCTTATACTTATCCTCTGTAATACCTCATACTATATTTTAGGGGTCAGGTGCCAAGTAAATTGGTCAGGTGCCAATACAGATAGGAGCCTGGAAAGCTGCTTTAGTTTCTGCTTCCACAGTGAAATGGAAGCCTGGTACAGAGGTGAAAAAGCAAACATCGGTTGTTGTAAGCACACGGAGGATGCTGCACTCTTCTTGCACAAGACAACCATAAAGCAACCTCTTACCCAGGAGGCTGGTGGTGGTGGTTTAGTCACTAAGGAGTGTCTGACTGCTGCGAGTCCATGGACTGTAGCCCACCAGAATCCTCTGTCCATGGGATTTTCCAGGCAAGAATACTGGAGTGGATTGCCATTTCCTTCTCCAGGGAATCTTCCTTACCCTGGAATCAAACCCGGGTCTCCTGCATTGCAGGCAGATTCTTTACTGACTGAGCTATGAGGGAAAAAGAGGTTAACCCAAGAGGTTANACCAGAATCCTCTGTCCATGGGATTTTCCAGGCAAGAATACTGGAGTGGATTGCCATTTCCTTCTCCAGGGAATCTTCCTTACCCTGGAATCAAACCCGGGTCTCCTGCATTGCAGGCAGATTCTTTACTGACTGAGCTATGAGGGAAAAAGAGGTTAACCCAAGAGGTTAGCATGCAGTAAAGGTGGCTCTTGTCTTTCTGTTACTAATTATATTACCTTTGCCTCTAGAAGTGCTTATTCTCACTCCTTCAGGGTCTTTAGATGTTGCTGAGATCTTTTAGGTAAGTCTCCATGTTTGATCTAACATACAATAGGAGGGAATGTATGGCTAGGAAAATCCGATATCTGAAATCGCATTAATAATTACAATTTGTTGTTCAGTCTCTCAGTCACATCTGATTCTTCATGATCCCATGTGCTGCAGCACGCCCAGCTTCCCTGTCCTTCATTATCTCCCGGAGTTCACTCACTCTCATGGCCATTGAGTTGATGATGCCATTCAATCATCTCATCCTTTGTCACCCTCTTCTCCTCCCACCTTCAATCTTTCCTGTCATCAGGGGCTTTTCCAATGAGTCAGTTCTTTGTATCAGGTGGCTGAAGTATTGGAGCCTCAGCTTCAACCATAAGTCTTTCCAATGAATATTCAGGAGTGATTTCCTTTAGGATGNGTCCATGGGGTCGCTAACAGTCAGACAGACTAAGCGACTTCACTTTCACTTTTCTCTTTCATGCATTGGAGAAGGAAATGGCAACCCACTCCAGTATTCTTGCCTGGAGAATCCCAGGGATGAGGGAGCCTGGTGGGCTGCCCTCTATGGGGTCACACAGAGTCGGACACGACTGAAGTGACTTAGCAGCAGCAGCAGCAGCAGCAGCACATACAAATAGAAATCATAAAGAAAATATTGATAAAATGTAATACATTAAGATCAAGACCAAAAAAAAAAAAGAAAAAAAATAAGAAAAACAAAAAAGAAAAAAAAAAAGATCAAGACCTCTTCATCAGAAGACACCACTGAGTAAAAATGGAAGTCACAGAGTTGGAGAATGTATTTGCAAAGATGGTAATACAGACAAAAGAACTTACGACCTAAACACACCCACACCCATGCTGCCACAAATCAATAGGGAAAATATAGCTAATTCAATAGACACGTGAGCAAGAAAACTGAACAAAAATTTTACAAAATACATAATCAAATGGCCTACAAACATTAAGAATATTCAACCTCAGTCTTCTTGGAAATCCAAATTAAAACCACCTCAAGACAACATTATACACCTTCCAGAATGATGAAAATTTAAAAGACTGTAAATAAAAAGTTATTATGAATAAAGAGCAATGAGTTGTCTCATTCATTGCTAACTGCAAAGTAATACCATCACTTGGAAAATATTTCCACATTTTCTGGGAAAGTTGACCCAGCCATTATTCCTAAGTATGTAGCCAAAAGAAATTCATGCATACTTGCATGTAAGCACATGTACAAGAATATTCACAACAGCAGCATTTGAAATAGTTCCCCAAAAGGAGACAATAGAAATACTCTGTCAACATCAGAATTAATTTTTTTTTATTCCCTTAATTGAAAGCTACAAAACAATGAAAATGATCAGAGAACAATTTAGGGCAATAATGAATATCAATCAAAAGAAGCTAGACACATGCAAATATATATCTTATGATTCAATTTCTAAGAACTTCAAAAACAGACAAAGCTAATTTATGGTGTTAGAAGTGAGAATAGTGACTATTCTTGGAAGGAGAGTGGAAGATGGTTTGGAATGCGAGTTTCTTCTGGGATGCTGGCAATACTGTGTGGTGGCAATGCTGTTTTAACAATGGGCACGGTTACATGGGCATGTTTACTTTGTAACAGACTATTTAGCTATGCCCTTATGATTTCTCTTTCCTAAATGTATGCATTTAGGAAAATGTAAATGTATAATGTAAACATAATTTTAAAATTAAACATAATCTTATATATGTAAACATAATTTTTAAATTAAATGAACAAATTTTAAATTAACAAAAATAATTTAATTACAAATATTAAAACCCCTATTCTAAATAATTCTCATTAACAAAGAGGTGTATAAATCAGATATTACAAACTATGTGATGATTAAGGAAGTTAAGAATACATCAGAATCTAAGAAGACAGGTAAAACCTTATTTAGAGGACTGTACTATTCAGCGGACTCTAGCCCACCACGCTTCTCTGGCCATGGGATTCTCCAGGCAAGAATACTGGAGTGGGTTGCCATGCCCTTTTCCAGGGGATCTTCCGGACCCAGAGAGCGAATCCACAGCTCCTACAGCTCCTGCATTGGCAGGTGGTTTCTTTACCTCTAGTGCCACCTGGGAAGCCCATTATTCAACTTGGGCTGCCATAGCAAAATACCATAGACCGGGTGGTTTAAACAATGGCAATGTATTTCTCACAGTTCTAGAGGCTGGTAAAACCAAGACCAAAGTGCTGGTTTCCAGAGAGAGCTCTCTTCCTGGTCTACAGATGGCCTCACATGGCCAAGAGGGAGCTCTGGGTCTCTTCCTCAACTTAGGGCTTCAGACCTATCTGATTAGTGTCTTACCTTTATGACTTCATTGTACCTTTTTTATCTCCTTTCAGGCTCTATCTCTAAATCCTGTCACATTTGGACTTCAACGTGTAAATTTTGAGAAGATATAAGCATTAAGTTTGTAACAGGAATGTTCACAATGTTATATTCTATTTTATGTAAAGAAAAAATATATAAAAGTTTCTAAGTTGTTCAATTTGGTAAATTTAATAAACTATTAGACAACCACCAAATAAACTAAAAGAAAGTAAGTGGAGGAAATTTATATACTGCACAGTAGTAAATAAACTTGAATACAAATATTTCTTCAAATTAATTAAGAACTGAAGTGAATTAATCAATAAATCTTAATAAGAGCTTTCAAATAGCAATGTTTTCAGAAACCAACAAGCACTAGCTTCACCTTGGGAATGAGTCTGAAAAGATGGGTTGTTTGCCGACTGGTTACTAATGAACCTATTATGCAATTCCTATTTTGGAATAATTACTATATTAGGTTGGCCACATGGGGATATGATTGATTCTTGAACATTGGCCATTCAGACAACTAAAACATAAAAATACCCCAAATGAAGGCAATCTTGGTTGCTTCAAAGAAGTCACTTAAGCTATGTCATCAGTCTTACCAACTTAGCCAAGGGATTTGTAAAAGACTCACTGGTTACAGTGTTATAGAAAATGAATCAGCCAAGTCACATAAAATCAAATAAAAATAAGAGGCTGTGTTCACTTGTTTCCTCAGGTCAGAACCGGAATCATTTCCTCTGTTGGTGTGTCTGTGTATTGTCTTATCTGTGTATGTTAAAGGATGACTTCACAGGAGAGTGAGATGGTGGTTCCTTTATATCCTGGAAAGCACTGATTGTCCTTCCACTTGAAACTAAAATTCTGTTGAGGGAGAAAGCCAACCACAAAGTCTCTTTTTATTCTACCTCCTTTCTGTATATAAGAGTGTCACTCTGTCAATCTCTGCTTTGCCAAATCCCTTGTGCTTTCAGTCATGGGTTTTCGTTAAATGGCCATTTAACTTGGGCATTTCACCAAAGGACTGAAACTTTGGGCTCTGAGTCAACTGATTGAAAATATGATTATGACTTCAGCTACACTATATAAACAGATTTCTGTGGAACTGGCAACTAATCATCTCTTAAAAAAATAAATCTTACTTGATCAAGAAAAAAAATCACTTTTTCATATATTCTTATAAACACATATGTGAACAAAAAAGAAGCAAACTACTCATGGAGTATCTGCAGCCCCATTACATTGTAATATATATGGCTTCCCAGGTGGCTCAGTGGTAAAGAATCTGCCTGCCAATGCGGGAGACACGGGAGATGCCAATTCAATCCCTGAGTGGGGAAGAACCCCTGGAGGAGGAAATGACAATCCACTCCAGTGTTTCTGTCCACAGAATCCCATGGGTGGAGGAGCCTGGTGGGCTACAGTCCATGGGGTAGTAAAGAGTTGGACATGACTGAGTGACTGAGCATGCATACCTTATAAAAGCATTCAAGGGACTGAGATCTCTAAGTTAATATGATTAAGATATTATGTCAAAAATTAAGGGGCCAATTATAAAAGTTTCTCAGGTTTTTCTCTTACAACCAAGCAGAAGACACAGCTAAGGATTTATCTTCACTTGTTTTACCTTACAACACATATCAACATTCTCTTAACTACATTTTACAGTTTTAGAGTTACTCATGTAAGCAAAAGTAAAATACTTCCAGTATTCTGAATTAGTAAATTCTAATACATTAGTAATTAACTTCAGGTTGAGCATAAATTATTATTCAAATTATTTGTTGAAAAATGCTTATAAAGAAAAAAGAGGTCTTAGAGTTCTCTAATCCAGCAGATAACTCCAGGATCCATTTCTTCTACCTGCTGTTTTTTCTTCTATCCCCATGGAATAAATTTAAATTGAGCTCATATTTTTAACAAAACCTAGAATCAATGTCTGTAGACTGAGATGCAGATGGAGAAAAATCATTAGGTCAAATGTCATAATCTCATTATTTGTAGTCCTGATTCTAGCAATTTTTATTTTTTTTTTCTAGCAATTTTTAAATGTATAAACAAGCTTGAGTATTCTTTTATAATTATGGTAGAATTAGAAATAGCAGAGAAACTTACTGGGGTCCATTCTCTGCTGCTTATGAAGTAGCCCCACTGAGAAGGACATTTCCAAATTTCTACCAGTTGGGGGAAGGTTCCTGTTTGACACATAAGGTAAATGGAGTCTATTAAATGTGAAGGTCATATATTAAATTCTGTTGCCCTCACTAATCACACTCTTTCAGAATCTGAGTTTATAGTGTATAAAGTTTCTGGTTCATGTACCATGGTCAGTGAAAAGAACATTGCTATGAAAGCAATCACTTTGTGGATTAAGCCTTTTTTCTTAAGTAAACAGAATTGAATCCATTTACTTGGGACTAAAAAATGTAGTCTTTATTAAATGTTCTACTGACTGAGCTCAATTCTCTTCTTTGGCTCAGGCATGTTATCTTTGAGAATGCAGAGGGGAGAGAATTCTCCATCCTGGTCGCTTATACTTATCCTCTGTAATACCTCATACTATATTTTAGGGGTCAGGTGCCAAGTAAATTGGTCAGGTGCCAATACAGATAGGAGCCTGGAAAGCTGCTTTAGTTTCTGCTTCCACAGTGAAATGGAAGCCTGGTACAGAGGTGAAAAAGCAAACATCGGTTGTTGTAAGCACACGGAGGATGCTGCACTCTTCTTGCACAAGACAACCATAAAGCAACCTCTTACCCAGGAGGCTGGTGGTGGTGGTTTAGTCACTAAGGAGTGTCTGACTGCTGCGAGTCCATGGACTGTAGCCCACCAGAATCCTCTGTCCATGGGATTTTCCAGGCAAGAATACTGGAGTGGATTGCCATTTCCTTCTCCAGGGAATCTTCCTTACCCTGGAATCAAACCCGGGTCTCCTGCATTGCAGGCAGATTCTTTACTGACTGAGCTATGAGGGAAAAAGAGGTTAACCCAAGAGGTTAGCATGCAGTAAAGGTGGCTCTTGTCTTTCTGTTACTAATTATATTACCTTTGCCTCTAGAAGTGCTTATTCTCACTCCTTCAGGGTCTTTAGATGTTGCTGAGATCTTTTAGGTAAGTCTCCATGTTTGATCTAACATACAATAGGAGGGAATGTATGGCTAGGAAAATCCGATATCTGAAATCGCATTAATAATTACAATTTGTTGTTCAGTCTCTCAGTCACATCTGATTCTTCATGATCCCATGTGCTGCAGCACGCCCAGCTTCCCTGTCCTTCATTATCTCCCGGAGTTCACTCACTCTCATGGCCATTGAGTTGATGATGCCATTCAATCATCTCATCCTTTGTCACCCTCTTCTCCTCCCACCTTCAATCTTTCCTGTCATCAGGGGCTTTTCCAATGAGTCAGTTCTTTGTATCAGGTGGCTGAAGTATTGGAGCCTCAGCTTCAACCATAAGTCTTTCCAATGAATATTCAGGAGTGATTTCCTTTAGGATGGACTGGTTTGATCTCCTTTCTGTCCAAGGGACTCTCAAGAGTCTTCTCCAGCACCACAGTTCAAAAGCATCAATTCTTCAGTGCTCAGCATTCTTTATAGTTCAGCCCTCACATCGATACCTGACTACTGGAAAAAACATAGCTTTGACTATATAGACATTTGTTGGCAAATAATAACAATAACTGGATGATAATGGGCTGGAGGAAGCTCAAGCTGGAGTCAAGATTTCCAGGAGAAATATCAATAACCTCAGATATGCAGATGACACCACCCTTATGGCACAAAGTGAAGATGAACTAAAGAGCCTTTTGTTGAAAGTGAAAGAAAAGAGTGAAAGAGTTGGCTTAAAGCTCAATATTCAGAAAACTAAGATCATGGCATCCGGTCCCATCACTTCATGGGAAATAGATGGGAAACAGTGGAATTAGTGGCTGACTTTATTTTTCTGGGCTCCAAAATCACTGCAGATGGTGATTGTAGCCATGAAATTAAAAGACGCTTATTCCTTGGAAGGAAAGTTATGACCAATCTAGAAAGCATATTAAAAAGCAGAGACATTACTTTGCCAACAAAGGTCATTCTAGTCAAGGCTATGGTTTTTCCAGTGGTCATGTATGGATGTGAGAGTTGGACTATAAAGAAAACTGAGCTCAGGAGAATTGATGTTTTTGAACTGTGGCATTGGAAAAGACTCTTGAGAGTCCCTTGGACTGCAAGGAGATCCAACCAGTCCATCCTAAAGGAGATCAATCTTGGGTGTTCATTGGAAGGACTGATGTTGAAGCTGAAAAGCCAATACTTTGGCCACATGATGAGAAGACCTGACTCATTTGAAAAGCCCCTGATGCTGGGAAAGGTTGAGGGCAGGAGGAGAAGGGGATGACAGAGGATGAGATGGTTGGATGGTATAACCGATGCAATGGACATGGGTTTGGGTGGGCTCTGGGAGTTGGTGATGGACAGGGAGGCCTGGTGTGCTGTGATTCATGGGGTCGCAAAGAGTCGGACACGACTGAGCGACAGAACTGAACTGAACTGAGGGACCCTAAGAAACCACCTGCAATGTGGGAGACTTGGGTTCGATCCCTGGCTTGGGAAGATCCCCTGGAGAAAGTAAAGGGTACTCACTCCAGTATTCTGGTCTGGAGAATTCCACGGACTGCACAATCCATGGGGTCGCAAAGAGCCAAACATGACTGAGTGAATTTCACTTTTCAGGAACTCTAAGAGGGTTGAGGAAAACTTTTTCTTCTTCTACAGTTGTAAGTCCAAATTCCTGACTACTACCCCATCCTTCTTGTCTCTCACTTCACCCCACATAGCACTTCTGGCATCCAGAGGTCTCAGAAAGGCACTCGTGGAGGCTGGTCTTGATGCAGTAAGGTCATGTTCCCTGAAAATCGCTGGCAGCAGGAGCAGTGGTGAGAGGTTGATGAGATGAAAGAACACGCCTGGGCTTGTTTCTCAGCTCAGGTTCAATGCTATTGTCCTGGGGACATCTAGAAATAACTGAGGCAGATATTAAGAGAGGACAGAGAGAATGTGTCCAGCAAGTGTAACTCAGGCATTAATATGCATGAGAACTCACTTGGTTCACAGCCTCTAAGCCCTGGGGCAAGAGGTCACAGTATAATGACACTGTTATCGAGAACCTTCTACGTATCAGGAGCTTTACATGCTACCCCTAATCCTACCAAAACCTAGTATGTTTACTCTCAGTGAAGTTAAGGGAGTTGTTTAAGATCACACAACAAGTAAATAATAGAGACCGAGTTAATCCAAAGGTCATCTTTTTTTTCAGGTTCAATTGTTGTAGCCATGCATTCCGGGAAACAAACTCACTCAGGACAATGCAGATAGTGGGGTGCAGTTTATTACACCAGTGGGCCCAAGGTCCTTGGCCCAAGCCAAGGACCCCAACCAGCATTTGTGAAAATCTTTTATACCCCATGTGTACGTGTCTGAACCCACCACTCCAAATTCCTCGAGATGTACATAAACCAAGGAAAATAGAATCCCAATAACCTCATCATTCACATGCTATGTGCTCATGTGCTCAAACAGTCAAACAATTAGCCAATAATCAATAAACCCGAGGTTACACTTCAACTGATACAGAAAAATTTATGGCCTGGGGAGGAAGGGGTGATTAGTGTATGATTTCTCTTAGGCGATGAGTAACCTAGATACGATCTTCAAGGTTCTCCTGTCTGGAGGGGGTCTTATCCTTCTGTTGTTGTGTCCATTGGAAAGGTGGCTGAGCATGATCAGCATGAACAAGCCTAAGATGGAGTCCATGATGAAGGTGAAGTCGTGTCTGACTCTTTGCGACCCCGTGGACTGTAACCCACTAGGCTTCTCTGTCCATGGGATTCTCCAGGCAAGAATACTGGAGTGGATTGCCATTTCTTTCTCCAGGGGATCATCCCAACCCAGGGATCGAACCCGGGTCTCCCGCATTGGAGGCAGACACTTTAACCTCTGAGCCACCAGGGAAGCCCAAGATGGAGTCCAGGCCCTATGAATTCCTTCTTCATAATCTCTTCCATTCTGTTTCACTGTCTGCCTACAGCTCTGCAGAGATCTGGTCCCAAAATCCCATCAGGGAATGAAAAGTTTTTTCTACCTGCCAGGAGGTAGAATTTGGTATCATTAAAAAATGATATGCACTTATGTACGTATGCATGTATTTACTGTGGGATCTTTTTAGTTGTAGCATGTGGCCTCTAGCTCCCTGATCAGGGATCAAATCCGGGCCCTCTGCATTGAGAACTCAGAGTCGTAGCCACTGGACCACCAGGGAGGTCCCTGGTATGGCATTTATTTTTATTTTTTTTAACTTTTTATTTTAAATTGGAATATAGCCAATTAACAATGCTGTGATAGCTTCTGATGGACAGCAAAGGGCCTCAGCTGGTATGGCATTTGTTAACAAGTCCAGCAGAAGCACTTACTAAATGTTTTCTTATGATGAAGAAAAAGACCAAAACTTAGGACAGCAAGGAAGCAAGAGACAAGTTTAATCCCTTGAATTTTATCAAGAAAATTTTGTAGAAAACACAAGTTATATTAATGGCTATTTAATATTTGAACATCAACATAGAGCTTTAAAAAAACGGGAGATGTTTCCTTTCACAGGATGAAGATTGCCCTGCTGTTTTTTACTGATATTTCAGACTTCCCTCTCCTCTCTCCACCTCCCTCTAGCTTTCCTTCTTTTTTTCCCTCTCTCTCAAAATATATATATATATATACACACACATATATATATGAACCGAAAATAAATAGCTGTGGATTGTGCATTCTTCCGTTGTATCCCTTCATTTCTCTCCTACAGAAGCGAAAACCTCAGGATTCAAAGTCATCTCTTTTTTACAGGAGGTAGGAGCCTATCTGATGTTCGATGCTTCATACATCACCCTGTATGACAGTGACAGCTAAATTCACTGCAGATGTTATTATGGAGTTAAAAGAAGTACTGATGGGCTTTAGCGCTATTTATTCAGGTAGCCCTGCCTCTCTTGAAGTTATACTCAAGAGTGCTAAATAAAACAACCCAAGGAGATCATGACCTTGAATGGAATGAATACACATACCTTCCCTCAAGGAAGCTTTACCTCACAACTAGGACTTTTGAAAATTACCTAAGAATACCAGAAGTTAAAAAAAAATATCTAGTCGAGCTGATGCTTTAAAAAAATTTCTGATGGATAGTTAGAACAAAGGTCCTGGGCTGATACAGGAAGAACCTCAAGATTAACATTACTTCTATTGTCACTCAGATACCAGCTTAAAAAGAGTCAAACTGATGTTCAAGGATTTCTGGTTCTTTTTTTTAATATAAAATTTTTAATTTTAATTGGAAACTAATTACTTTACAATATTGTATTGGTTTTGCCATACATTAACATGAATCCACCAAGGATTTAAATAGCAGGCCTAGGAGGGGTCCCTGTGCATGTGTGCAGGTCCTGTCCAAGGCTCTTTGAGGATCTTCAGCACTTAGTCCTGTGTTTGATTATATTTGCAAGTTCAGAGTGCCTCAAAACTGTACGGAAGCCTCACGTCCCATAATTCTGGGTCTGTCCCCGTGAGAAGGGCATTCCTGGAGTGGCACTATCATTGTGTGTCCCCACCCCCACAGGGTGACCACATCTCCTACCATCAGCGCAGCAAACTCTTCACCTCGGTTTCTTCATCTCTGAAATGGGAGTGTTAAGGAAAATAATGTGTATGTGTCCTTTGGGTTCTAGGTGATTTGAGGTGTGCCCTTTCATATTTTTTTGTGAGCTGAAAACAGTGCAAATAAAGACAAGAAGCAAGGAAAGTAGATCTTTCAAAAGGCTTTCAATCTTCACTCCTTTTCTACCTCAATCTGTAAAGTTAATGACAACAGTTAGGATGATAACATATATTTTATAATACTTTTTATAAATAGTTCCAATTGCTAAAACTAAATAATTATTTTGACACACATTTAATTCTATAAAACTCCTAAGAGAATAATATATGCACATTTTTCTAGTTGATACAGAGACAGTTTAATATGACATCCCACAGGAGTAGAGTGAACTTGAAAATGTCAGCTTTGTTAATGACGAATTTTGAAACAATTCCAGTGACTGCAGGGTGACATCAGTCAACTCAGAAAGGACAAAAAGTGGGTCTGCTGGGCTGCAGTTTACTTTAAAGTAATCCAAACACCAGTAATACCATGTCTCTGAATAGTTATGTCATAAAGAGAGTTGGATCAAATATACATAAAAAAGAAAAAACATTAGCAAGTTCACCACTGAGGGTGTGTGGGTTAGTCGCTCAGTCATGTCCAACTCTTTGCAACCCCATGAACTGTAGCCTGTCAGGCTCCTCCATCCATGGGGTTCTCCAGGCAAGAATACTAGAGTGGATTGCCATTCCCTCCTCCAGAGGATCTTCCCGACTCAGGGATCGAACCCAGGTGTCCTGCATTGCAGGCAGATTCTTTACCATCTGAGCTACAGGGAAAATCTCACCACATAGGGTCAAAGATAAAAATTCTTGTCCACAGAATTTGTTTTTCCAAGAAGTTTCACAAGTAATTCTAACTAAACCTCTGAGGAAAAGTTCTCTCATGCTGTTAAATATTTTAGTGTATAGAAAGCAAAGGAGAGTACACAGAATATTTTTATGAATCTAATGAAACATTGATTTTAAAAAAACTAGAAGAGCACAATAAAACAGATCCATACACTAATCTCACTTATGAACACATAGGCCAAAAATGTAAAATTAAATGTCAGAAAACAGAACACACTTGAAATGAATGAGATATAAGAAAAGATTCATAACAGGAATTCAAGAGCAATGCAATGTTAGTATATCTAGTAATAGTTTATTGCCTTACCAAATCAACAGAGGATATCACATACATAGAGTATAAAAAACCTTTAATAAAATTTCACTTTCATTATTGTGTTTTTTAAAAAAATCCTTCATAAAATATGACTATAGTGGCTTCTACGGTCACTTCCTTAGAAGTTTACAAATCAAAACCCAATGTCTGAATGGTAAAATACCAGGCAAAGTGCAACTGAGGTAAAGGTGTTCACTATTCCTACTTTTATCAAAAAGTTCTTGGGGAGAATCCCCTGGAAGTCCAGCGGTTAAGGCTCTATACCTCATTGCAGGAGGCACAGGTTCAGTTCTTAGTCAGGGAACTAAGATTAAGCAAGCTGTATGGCACAGCCAAAAAAAAGAAAGTTCTGGAAATACTAGTCAATACAATCCAAAGAGAGAAGAAAAAAAAAGTGGTAGTATAAACAAATTAGATAGAATACTTAGAAAGCAAAGAGAAGCAATAAAAAACTATGACATGCAATAAAACATTAAGTGCATTAACTATTACAAATTTAATAAAGACTTGGTCATAATTTTATGCATAATAAAAACAATCAGTATAAAAATTTAATGGTGAGAAATTATTCTGTTCAAAATAGCACCGAAAACTGATAAAAACACATAGGAAATAAATTTAACAAATAGGCATGATCTAAAGAAAAGACAGTAACAGCAGTTATGAAACCTATGAAAATTTGAATAAGTAGAATCACATTGTCTGTTTAGCTTATCTTTTTCATGTTATTGTAAATATACTAGTTATTTCTAAAATAATATATAATAGGTTCCTTCTTTTTTTACCAAATTTCTAAAATAATATATAATAGGTTCCTTCTTTTTTTACCAAATTTTTTTTCTGCATTCAAGAAAAGATGAGTAAGCTTCATTACTAGAAAAATCTCACAAAAACATTATTAATTCAAAATTTTTTATATTAAAATATTTTTAATAACTAAGGGGAATAGATCTATCAAAATTAAAACATATTATAAAGTTAGAACCATTAAAATATTTTGCATTGATCAATGAATGGACTAAGAGATTAATGAAACAAAATGGAGACCACAAAACATGTAAGAATTTAATATAATCCTGGAAACATTTCCAATGTGTGAAGGAAAAAATGGGTTATTTAATAAACAGTTCACCATATGGGCAAAAAATTGTATTCTCTCTTTTTTTCTTGATCCAAAATCAAGTCACAAAAATCAAAGAGTTGAGCATATGAAAGTGATTCATAAAAATAATAGAAAAACATAGAACAATTTTGTAAAATATATAATAAACATTTTATAAAGCTATCAGAAACTACAAGCAATAATAGTATAGATTGGAAAAGTTAAATGTATTTTAAACGTTAGTTTTCTTAATCTTTATTAAAAATTCATTAAGTCATAATTTTAAAAGACTAACAACTGTGCTCTGTTTCTGTGAGGGGGCTATCTACATAAATTATACGGAATTCTTCAGAATGGGAAGTGTGTTTCTCCATGCTTTGTCATTTATTTATAGCAGAATTGACCCATAGACAATTCTATAATTTGGGTTACAACCCAAAGCTATTTTTAAAATTAATTTATTTCAGTTTTGGCCATTTGCTTAGTTAGATATTTTTCTGCCCAAATGGCTTTTAAGTAGATGAAAAAAGGGGCAACCACATTCATAATTAAGAAAATACAAAATAAAATAACAAGTGTGATTTAATTTTTCACCTGTCACGCTGGCGAAGATTAAAGTATCAGATGCTTTTTGAGTTGATGAGACAGTTGGGAAATAGAGACCTGCATTGTAGCTCTAAGTGAAGCTTTTATCCTCCCATTGAAAGATAGTTTGCTAATATTTATTAAATTAAAATGTATACATCTTTTATCCTAGAAATTTTGCTTTTAAAAATGGATTCCAAAACACACTTGCACATATTTTCAAGCATGTATGAGGATATTTGTTGCAACATTTTTAACTAAAAACAAACTAGCTAAAAAGAAAAACCCAACCAAACAAAAAAAGGAAAATGATATTTCAATTTTAAAATATAAATTAATAACTTATAGATTATCCATCTAATGAAATGTAATGTATGATTAAATAAATGAGGCAGATTTATGTATACTGAATTAAGTAATTACCAAAGGAAAAAAAGATGCACAACAATGTATACAGCTCAAATGTATTAAAAAATGATTTTATGTACTATACATACACACACACATATATGCATGCAAAAGAAACTGATTGCCTCAAGGAAAGTTACTTGAGAAACTAAAACAGAAGTTCAGGGTTGGGCAGAATAATTTTTGCTGAATTTCATTCTGTATGTTCGAAAGTTTTGAAGTCTTCGTGAATTATTTGTACAATTAAAAGGTGAAGAAACAAAAACAAAAGCCAAATAACAGATGAATTATCCTTAGTTATTTAGAACTTTTGTTACTGATGAGCAAGTAGTAAGAGAATTATTTAAGTTGTCTGCCCACAGCACGAGTTTTGCATTTTCAGGGCATACCCAGGCTCACTTCTTTAGGTTGACTTGATCAGGTCAGAGTTGCAGAAGTCTATGTAAGTGAACATATTATTATTCTTCAAAACAAATGCTAAATATAGATACATGAATTCATGCTAAGAAGAATGACTGCTTGATATTCAGACCCCTAGTTATTTCCTTTACAGTGGCAACTGTACCAAATTAAATTATGCTCCCCCTGCCCAAAAGATACGTTCAGTTTGTAACTCTCAGGTCCTGTGAATGTGACCTAATTTAGAAATAGGGTCTTTGCAGATGTAATCAAGTGAAGATGAGGCCATCAGAGTGTGTCCTAACCCAGTGATTGGTGCCCTTGTAAGGAAACAGAAATCTGGACACAGACATACACAAAAGGAGGATGGTCATGTGAGGATGGAGACAGAACCTGGGAGTCAGGCCGCCACAAACCGGGGAGCATTGCTGGCAACCACGAGAAGCTGGAAGAGACAGGAAGGATTCTTCCCGGGGGCCTCCAGAGGGAGCAAAGCCCTGGTGACACCTTGATTTCAGACTTCTAACCTCCAGAGCTGTGAGAGAATACATTTCAGTTGTTGTAAGCCATCTAGTTTGAAGTAATTCATTATAGCAATCTTTGGAAACTAATACAGCAACCTTTACATTTCTCTCTTTTTTTCCCTCTCTTCTAATATGTGCATATAAACTGAAAGCCATACACTTCTCTTCTCAATAATTCCTCCTCTGTTTTCACCCTGATGTGCTCCTGAGTAAAATGTGATAAAAAGAATCACCCCTGAGCAGATCTTATGTCTTTATAAAAATAGTTTTCTTGCTGTATCCAATGAAAACAAAAAAAATAAAATTTGCCTATATGTGATAAAAAATTTGTAACAAAATGGTAACCTTTGAAAAATAAAAATTATTTCAAATATAATAAGGACAGAAATGAAATAAAAACATTAATATACAAAGGGTTTTAACAAATCATCAGGTATATATCTGACTTATAAAATGTAACAATATTCATGATTTTGACCTAAATTAAAGTGATAAATTAAAGCATAACTAACATTTTTTTCTTTTCTTACAATTGAGGAGCACTTTTCAAGAATAATTAGGATGATTTCAGATCTCAAAATAATTCCATGTGGGGAAGTTGAGTTGGTGCTTTTTCTTAGATAAATTTTCTGCTCCTGCTAAGTCACTTCAGTCATGTCTGACTCTCTGTGACCCCATAGACGGCAGCCCACCAGGCTCCCCCATCCCTGGGATTCTCCAGGCAGAACACTGGAGTGGGTTTCCATTTCCTAGATAAATTTTCTAGCCACATGTAAATATAAAAATCATTTCATCATCCTTAGTCAGACAGTGATGCAATAATTTTCCAATGGGGATATTCCATTAGCAAAAAAAATGACAGGCAGCTCAAACCTCAGTGCTACTACTGACTAGAGCTGTGTGACTTTGGACAAGTTACTGATAAACTTTTAATTATCATTTTTGTCATTTGTAAAACACTGCTAATAGCTACTTATTTTGTGTACATTAACTCACCTTATTCATCTATTGTATTATTTTTTATAACCTTACAATAGAAATTTTACTTATCTTCTCAAAGATATAACTAACTGCTTCATAAAACACAAAAATTCCCTTATAGTCATTTTTGGAGAGAAACCTTTACACACATTTTTTTCTTTTTCATTTAAATTGTTTTACTTGAACCTCGCTGTTACAAAACCTTCCTTTATTAACAGAGTCAAAATCAGCTAAATTCCTTTTTGAGAATAAGAACAAAATAATCAAGTTTTAAAGATCTTGTTTCGAGTTACTCCAGAATAGAACAGAGAACATACAGATATAAATGACATCAGACCATGGAGACAAAGGGGACAAATGACTGCAGCGCTCAGGTCCTTAGAACTGTTTACATGAGTCAGCTACTTGGAAGGCCACTCCAAATGAAACAGTCCTGCTCCCTGTGCCTGAGGTAGCAAATAGAATATTATAGGGTGTGGGCAAGGGGCATGAGGAGGGTATAGGGCAAGGGGCTTGAGGAGAGTACAGGGCAAGGGGCGTGAGGAGGGTGCAGGCCAATGGGCTAACAAAATCATGGAAAAACAGATCCACCAAAACAAGAAAGGTCTGGCATCTTGTGTATATTAGGCCATGTATATAGTGGGCGCACAATAATTATTGGTTGTCTCAACAGCATTTCAGAACCAACTTTAAAGAGGATATGTTTTATTTTTTACCACATTTCAAATATTAACTGCGAGCTTGATTGGTTCATGATGGAATAGAGAGCTGCTTCAAATCAACCAGGCACTGCTCATTGGAGATTTGCACGAGTGATTAAAATCATTCAATCCCTATGTAGAAGCAGATGCTAAGAAACATTTCAGTGCTTCTGGTATATTCCTGAAACAGGGAACTCAAAAGGGATCTCGAGCAAAATGGTGGCTGATAATACCTCTTTAAAAAAACAAAAAAGAAAGAGAAAGAAAGAGAAAGAGGAAGGGAGGAGAGAGAGAAGTAGGGGGGAGAGTGAAAAAGAAGGAAGGAAGGGAAGGAAGGAAGAAAGAGAAAGAAGGAAAAATAAAGAAAAAAAACAAATTATCAATACTTCTTGAATTTTGGCAATAATTGTAAGTCAAACATATTTTGAAAGATTAGCCTCTCAAGGCCATTTTTAATACCCACCACAACCCAATTCAATGAGCTATTGAGTCACTGCTCCATCTGAAGAACCTAGAAGTTTCCCTCTGTTTCTTCCCCAAATAAGAACCTTCTGCATCCACTCCAGGGACAGATTTCATTTCACTCCTCCTGTTTCACACACACTCAGTTCACAAATCCCACATGCACATGTGTAGGGAGGAATGAGAAGGAAGACAGGGTGAAGTATTTTATGACCCTCCCATGGGCGCAGTCTTACATACGCCAGCCCATTGGAAACACATGCTGGCCAGCTGCTCTGGGCTCTTGCCCCCAGGGTAGGTGTTAACACACATCGCAGGAACTCGGTGTGGACCCGCAGCAGTTGTAAACATGTGGAAATGGCCCAGAAGCAGAGAAGGGTTCAGGCCCTCACCCTCCCGCACACAAAGCAAAGTTTGGTACATAAGAAACTCAAAAGAAGTCCCCAAAGGTGTACTGCCCTTCTTACAGCAACGCAGTTCCCCACGCGGGCTTGGACAAGCCTCATTTGCTCTAGTTTGGGGCTATAGCTTCCATTTCCCTCCAGGAAGCAACTCAGCACATCTTAAATTTTGTTTCCGCATTTCCTTGACTGGTTTGGGATTCCAGATGTAGAGAAATCAGGTGGGAGTTGGGGGTGGGGGCAGGGAGAAGGCGGAAGGTCCTTTTCTACATAGGACAGGAATACTGTGTGGGGTTGTGGCCTGGACTGAAGGGGTGCCACACATTGCTTCCGGACATATTTTTTCTTTCATTCTCTCCTGTGAGTTGCCCTGGGAACATGGACCAGTGAGCTCTAGCAGAAAAGCCAATAATATTGGAAGGAGGGGAGGAGCAAGAGAAGAGCTTTGAGCTCCTTAAGCACATGAATTTTTCCACTTTGATGTATTTGTTAGGGTATTTTTGAGAAGGGATCAATTCCTTTTCTTATGTGAATTTATCCCCGTGGATGTAAAAAAGAATAAGAAATTGGTAGCTCAGCCTGAACAGCCTGGTGGCTTGGAGTTACTCTGTGAATCTATGTCCATTTCTATGCCTCCCACTATCATTTTGTCTTTGTATGTGCTCCCTTCTGTGCAACTTATTCTAGAACCATACCCCTTTCCTTGGGCCCTGGTCTGAGTATCCAATCTGAGCTGATGCTGCAGGCCCTCCCCTGCTCCTGCCTGGCCTTCAAGATCTAGAACCCTTAAGCATAGACCAGTGCCCAAAACCCAACTTTCTCACTGAAAGAACTTTAGACAAGAAGGAGGGCCATCACATGACAGATTGTAAGTATTTGTGTCTATATTCCCATTACAACATCTGCAATTGAGGTAAGTCAATTGTGGCCTGACCAATTGTCTTTTCCTAGGAATACTAATAGCTGGATCTACTTCCCTTAGCATTTATTTCATTCCACTTTCTGTTCTGTCTCTGAACCCAGAATTTTGGATGCCTAGACCTGCATCTGCTGTTACTATTCAAAATGCAGTTCTTCACCCAAGTACCTGTTCTGTATTAGTGGACCTGACATCTTTTTTTCCCTAAAATGTTTTTCTGTAAGTAATTAAAAGCAAAACACTCCAAAAAGTGTTTGAAGAACAAGTACTGGGATGAAAACACTATTTCTTAAAGATTTCACCAAGATTTATAGACCCCAAAGAGTTTATCCATGAAAGCATGGACCTTATAAATCGTATTTAGCAAATCAATTTTGGGAATGGCTACATCTGTTTCTGGGGAAAAAAGTGAGAAACAGATGTGGAAGCAAGGGTGAAACTGAGACAGGAAGCTTGTCAAACGTGAAAACTGAGCAAGAGATCTGAACCCAGAAATCAGAGCAACAAAAGTGAGATAAATCCAGAGGAGCTGTTGATAAAGCCACGCAGTCATGCATTTAGTCCAAAGAGATAAGAATGTTGTCAATGGATGTGATTTTGGCAGATGCTAAGCAGATCTCATTAAAGTCTTTTAAGTTCATCATGAATGAGTAATAAAAGAGAAAATTTAATTTGGGGCCCTAAAGACAGATGTTTTACATAAGGAAGTGTGTTATATTAGCACGGCCTCCAAAGGTTCATCTTCCTGGTAGTCATTGCCCAAAGAAAATTTGGAGATAGTCTTTCTTCCACAGAAAGATGAGGAGTATGGTGTCATTTGTCTCCCAGGGATACTTCTGCATGATGCCAGAACTTTGTCAGATGTTTGTGGAAGGACTTTCTGAAGCTGACATGTAAGAAAACACACAGGAAAGAAGCAATTCTGTGGACAAATGAGTCACATGTGTCTCCACTGAGTCACATGAAGTCTCAGGCGTCTATCCAAGTTCAGTATCCCCACGGACCACTCTGAAGCCTTTTCCTGTGTTTTTCTCAGAGATTTATGGAAAGCTGTCCGAATTCGTGATTATATAAAGCTTTCTCTAGTGTCTGAAATCATGGACGAGGCGGCACTTCCTTCCATGCTCCAGAAGAGAGAAAAAGAAGCAGAGAGTGCACATCACTTTATTTCCTGTTTTAATTCTATTCTCACAAATGAACAGGAACACTGTTAGAGCTATTTTCCTTTGGCTATTTGGTTAGCAAACCCTTATCCCTATCGGCTGAGAAAAAGGGTGCCAGGTTCACTTTTATGTAGAAATGTGCAATGCGTCCTAAAATAAGTCAAACATGACAGCCTTGAACAATGAAGAGGAGCAAAATGTGCTCACCACGATATAAGCGCAGATCTAGAATCTGAGAACTCCCTTTTTCTGTTTCTGGAGTTTAGCTGCTTTACAATGCTGTGTTAGTTTCTGCTGCATGGCTAGGTGAATCAGCTGCATGTATACATATACCCTGTCTTTGTCACCACAGAGTTCTGAGGCGATTTCCCTGTTCCGCATAGTAGGTTCTCGTTGTTGTTCAGTTGCTGTCATGTCCGATATCTCTGACTCTTTGCGACCTCACAGACTGCAGCTCGCTGGGTTTCCCCATCCTTCACTGTCTCCCAGGGTTTGCTCAGACTCATGTCCACTGAGTCAGTGATGCTGTCTAACCATCTCATCCTCTGCTGCTCCCTTCTTGGACAGTATGAAAAGGTTCTCATTAATTACCAGATTTATACATAGCAGTGTATATACGTTAATTGGGATGGAGAACTCACTTTATGATTTAAATTTTGCCTCTGGAGCAAGAAGATACCCTGTTTAGAGGAAGGTTTTATCACTGCAGGAAATCCTGGGAATGCAGATATACTTTAGGCTGATCTTTGTTCCTAAACTCAAGGACATTTCTTTTAAAATTAGTAGAAGGCAATGGCACCCCACTCCAGTATTCTTGCCTGGAAAATCCCATGGGTGGAAGAGCCTGGTAGGTTGCAGTCCATGGGGTAGCTAGGAGTCAGACATGACTGAGCGTCTTCACTTTCACTTTTCACTTTCATGCACTGGAGAAGGAAATGACAACCCACTCCAGTGTTCTTGCCTGGAGAATCCCAGGGATGGGGAGCCTGGTGGGCTGCCGTCTATGGGGTTGCACAGAATCAGACATGACTGAAGAGACTTAGCAGCAGCAGCAGCAGCAGCAGGGAAAACACAGATTTTTTAAAAAGTTAATGAAATTTGAAGTAAGAACAAAGTGTAGGAACAATACCATCAAATGAAATTATTCTGATTTTAAAAAGAAGATGTAACAAAATATTTCTTCATATCATATCAAAGTAGTAATTCATTAAAAGGAAGTAATCAATTTGAAAAGAAGAATTTTAGAAGTCCTTAGGTTGCTTGATAATTCCATTCGTGATGAGGAAAGAACCATATGAATATGTCTTAAAAAGTTTCAAATTTTAGATTTGATGAAAAGACATGAGCAAAGATAACATAAGCTCAATAGCCATGAAAACAAGGACACTGGTGACAAACTAGTCAACGAATATTATCAGTTCAAAAAGTCGTTAATCACGTTACAAAAAATTTGAAATGCTGTGATATCTTTCAACTCCTCTACGAGTGAAACTGAATAGTTTTCCCCAAATTTGGCAACAATCTGAAAAACTTATATAGCATTACAAATCTAGTCATGAAGCTGAAATTTTTCTAAGCAATTGATGGAAAAGAAAATATGTTAAAGGAAAATGGAATTATCTGATGAATTTTTTAGGAAATAAGATTGAACTGTTCCCCGGTGCTTTCTTTTATCAGGTCCAGCAGTCCTGTTCAGCCTCAGAATCAGAAAAAGCACTCAGAGACAGTGAGACACACCCCAGCAAAGGCCAAGACGGCAGTTTACGTCAAGTAACAGAATACCATCTCAGCCTGCCGCCCCTGCCTTCGAGTCTGTTTCCTCAGGCACAAACTCTTTCCATCTCCATGGCTAAAGACTGGCTACAGTGATGCCTCTGGGAAAGAAGAAGATATCTAACCTAGACATAATTCTGTTTCAACCACAGAATGAAAATGTTCCTTCTCCAGCTTTAATAATTTAAAATTCTCTAACTTCCCTCCACCTCAAGCAAAAGGAAAACAAAAACAAACAAAAAAAAACTCCTAGTGGCTTTCAAATACTAGTTTGTCCCTGGTTTGCATTCCACCTATTTTAATGAATATCAATACAAGTAAACATTTCAGCCTGGGCTCAGGAGTTTGTTGGCGAAGGCTCTTCAGATTTCATGTTCACTGCACTCTTGGCTAAATTTTGGCTGAGTCTTCGTGACTCCACGGAAGGCTTATTTCTGTCGTAGTCAGACGTTTTGCATTTACCCAATAACTGGCAAATATCTGAGACCACAGGAACAAAGCAGGACTTACAGGGGCAAGCTCTCCAAAAACAAAACCCCTTTGAGTCACCTCAGCTGGGTCTGTGGCTCATTTTACGGAGCATTTGCCCTTGGGAAAAATTCACCATGTGTAGAGATGTTGCCAGAGAAGGCAATGGCACCCCCCTCCAGTACTCTTGCCTGGAAAATCCCATGGTCAGAGGAACCTGGTAGGCTGCAGTCCACGGGGTCGCTAAGAGTCTGACACGAATGAGCAACTTTGCTTTCACTTTTCACTTTCCTGTATTGGAGAGGGGAATGGCAACCCACTCCAGTATTCTTGCCTGGAGAATCCCAGGGACGGGGGAGCCTGGTGGGCTGCCGTCTCTGGGGTCGCACAGAGTCGGACACGACTGAAGTGACTTAGTGGCAGCAGCAACAGCAGAGATGTTGCTGTTCCTTGGCTTTACCTTGCTTTCTATATTGAAGGAAGTGCAAGATGCCCAAGGTTTATTGGGGAATGTTAGGTTCATTTTAGATATTTGCATAAACCCTGAAATTTTATTTTACATGAACTGAAAAATAAACACTTTAAAATTTATTTACTTTGAATAGGACAAGTATCAGTGATTAAGGGGCTTCCCTGGTGGCTCAGTGGTAAAGAATCCACCTGCCAATACAGCAGACACAGGAGACATGGGTTCAATTTCTGGTCGGGAAGAGTCTTCTGGAGTAGGAAGTAGCTACTCACTACAGTATTTTTACCTGGAAAATTTCATGGACAGAGGAACCTGGTGGGTTATGGTCCATGGGGTTGCAAAGTTGGATGTGACTGAGCATGCATGCCAAGTATCATTGAATACACCTACACAGGCAAAAATTTTTTGCCTTCCTCACTAATTCATTAAATGTAAAGGGTCTTGGGAATTCCCTGGTTCCTAGTGGTTAGGATTTAGGGCTTTCACTGCTGTGGTCCAGATTCAGTCTCTGTCTGGTTGAAAAAAATGAGATCCCAAAAGTCGCGTGATACAGTCAAAGGGGGAAAAAAAAGGGGGGGGAAAGAAGGTTCTGAGTCCAAAAATTTGACAGTATTTGATCTAAATTGTAAATCAAACAAAGTACATCTTCTAGTTAATTAAATGAAGCCTTTTAAAAAGGGCCCTTTCAATGAAGCTTCAGTATGATGCTATAGAATCATTGTGATCCTTTTGTCTTTCCCAGTTTTACATAATTATTCATAGCAGTAATAAATCCAGAATTTAAATCTAGTCAATCTGGCTTTAGAGTGCAGGCTTTTAGCCACTAAATAATTTTATTTGTAGAGAAACACGTAAATGTCAAGAATGCAACCATCAAACTGAAATATAAATTGCTGCTTTCTTGGAAAACATAGAGCAAACAAAAAAAGGTAAGATTTTAAAAAATGAAACTATTCTTGCCCATACATCCAACCTTACTGTGGATCAAATGGGTCAATTGGGACTGCTTAATTTTTAAATCCCTGGAATTTTCCTAATCTTGTTAAGCAAACTCATGAATAAAACACTAACTGGTGACCCAAACCCTCAAAAAGAAAGTTCTTCTGTTATCAATCAAGTTTTTTTTTTTTTTTTTTCAAAAGGAGCAATAGCATTCTCAGAAATGTTAAAAGATAGTGGAGGGTCCTGGTAGAAAGCACTTTTTCCACCCAGGGAGCTTGCTTTCATAGCAGTGCAGCATAGATGCTTAACTGGAGAGGCTGTATTCCTTTGAAGGAGTGAGAAAGCTTTTGACCTGTTTTATGAGGTTGTCCTGTGCAACTGCAATGGGATGGGGGCAGACTGGTGCACAGCCTAATCCTCTTGACCTCTTTGGCGTTAAGCTTACAACCTAAAACAGGAGAATCCATTGCACTTAATATATGTTAACATGTGAACATACAGGTCACTAAGTTGCTTGTCTTTTAAGCGGAATTAACATATGGAAAATCATAGGTCATGAAATGGTGTCCTCTTTCACAAAGACAAGGCCAGACCATTTGACACTGAAACTTCTGCTCAGAGGAGTGAATTCCATGTCCCCCTTCCTCCCAGGAGGTAGTTAAAGAAGAAAAGACTTCCTGAAATCTACATTCTCAGGGTTATTGAGCTTTGCTAAGCAGCAAAAGAGATCCAGGATATCAACTTAGTCATCAAAATAAAAACAACAAATTAAGAGTGTTGAATGTGCTACAATAGGTGTTGAAATCAAAGGAACACTGTAAACCAAATATCAGAAACAAGTGCATTCCAATATTTTAAAAAATGGTAACAGTGGCATTTTCAATTGAATGAGGAGTGTTGGGGTTGTTACTACTTTCTTGAAAAGAAGTTAATACTTTCGTGAAAAAAAAGTTTTATCTTTACCTCAGAACAAATAATAACATAAATGGGTTAGAGATCTAAATTTATAAACAATATTTAAGTGAATATTTATATTCCTAGGATTGAGGGGTTTTTCTAGGCATGGATTCTAAAATGTAACTGTAAAGCAAATGCTTGATGTAATTCACTTTATTACAGAAAGAAAGAAAAGGAAGGAAGAAAAGAAAGGGAAGGGGACGGAAGGGAACGTTTAAACCAAACTGAGAAAAATACTGATGTATTTTGTATTCTAGCACAGTTATAACAACACTATTCTTATTAACAAATGCTGTAAAGAGATGATTCACAGAAGAAAAGATATATGAATATAGCTTCAATCTCATTAGCAGTCAAAGAAATGCAAACTAAAATAACGAGATACCAATTTTTTTCTTTTAGATTGGCAGATATTTATTTTAATTTTAAATACATAATCTTAAATTTTGGAGAATATAAAGAAAAGTCCACACCTTTATACTGTTGAGAGGCATATAGAATTGCATGGCCATTCTATAGGGAAATGTATCAATATGCATATAGAGCCTTTAAAAAGAACCTACCCTTTAACTGAAGAAATCCACTTTCAGGATTTCAACCTACGAAAATTCATTAATATGCTTACAAAGTGTTTGAAAGAAAATATTTTATCTTAAATAATCTTTCAATAGGGGAATTAGTTAAATGAATTATAATACAAAAGCATAACAGAAGACATTGTCACAATAAAAATTATAGCAAAGTTGTCTATTTTTATGGTTTGAATTGATATTCAAAATATACTTTTATGTGGACAAAGAAGTTCAAAATGGTATATACGTTATGGTTGTAATTTCAGAAAAAAATATATGTATAAGTCAAAAAACACTACTCCAAAATGTTAATAGTGGTTATTTTTGAGTAACTTTTAGTGATTATTTTCTTTTGACTTAAAAATCATTTTATACTTTTTCTTCAGTGACTATGAATTACTTCTATTTCAAAACACTTTACAAAGTACAGCTCCAATAGTAATTTATAAAAATAAACTTTGTTTTAAAGAAGTTTCAGATTTACAAAAAATAAAGATTTTTTGTGAAGATAATCTGTACAGCTTCCATATACCTCACACCCATTCCCTGCATGGTCAAAGATTAAAACAACAGCAACAAAAACACTCTCCTTGACCACCTGTCTAAGATAGTATTTGTTGGGTTTCCCCACTGGTATCTTCTTTATTCCCCTTTCTGTAGTCTTTGCAAGAAAATCATTAAGCACAACCCACCCCTGAGTGGGGGAATTGTGCTCACATCCATGAGTGTAGAACATCTACTTAAATTATGTGGAGTTCTTCTGAATGGAAGATGTGTGTTTTCATTTTTTGTCATTTATTTATATCAGTATTGACTAGAAAATTGTTCTATACTGTGAGTTATAATCCAAAACATTTATTTTTATTTTTTGCTCAATTTATTTCAATTTTGTCAGTTGTGAGATTTTTCAGCTGGTGCTTGGTCTCCTTGACATACCACCATAGTGTGTGTGTGTGAGCACTTTCTTACTTTCTGACACAGCTGAGTGCTCTGGGCTCCTTTGCATTTCTTACGCCAGTACTATAATTGCCATTTCTTTAAGGAAGCTGGTTCTTCTTATAGGGAATTGATATTAGAAACCATGTAAGCCCTAGGTGTGCTTGTTGGTACTGATGTATTTTTGTAAGTCATCTCCTTTGACAGAGCAAGGAAATGCATGAGTTTGGTAATTCCTGTAAGTACACAAATCTGTATCTCCTTATGTAACCTTGTGTATCTATTTTAAGCTAAGCATGAATTCATATGATGGTTTCCAAATCTAACCATTACCACTGCATGAATTATTTTAGCCTCCCTCACTTACTATAACCTCCCACTACAACCGTGAGACCCCCATCCCCAACTCCAGCCATCCACTATCCAATTTCTATGAGAAACAATTTTATCAACTACAACACTTACATACTGTTCTTTTGGCCTTTATTCTAACAGACTCCACCCATTTCCAGAGTTACTTAGGTTAGCATCCCTTTCTTCTTTTAAGAATTCTTGTTTTCTCTGTTTTTGTCTATGCTGAGTCTTTGCTGCGGTTCGGGCTTTCCTCTGATTGTCTGAGTGGGGTTACTCTCCAGTTGTGCTCAGACTTTTCACTGTGGTGGCTTCTCTCTTTGTGGAATATGGACCCTAGAGTGCACGGTCTCCAGTAGTTGTGGCGTGCGAGCTCCATAGTTACAGTTTCCAGGCTCTCGGGCACAGGCTCAATAGTTGTTGTGCACGGGCTTAGTGGTTCTGCAGCAAGGGGAATCTTCCCAGATCAAGGACTGAACCCATGTCTCCTGCATTCTCTACCACTGAGTCACCAGTGAAGCCTGGCATCTTTTTCTTCCTCTGCCTTGAGTTCATTTCAGTTCAGTCTCTCAGTTGTATCTGACTCTTTGCAACCCCATGGACTGCAGCATGACAGGCTTCCCTGCCCATCACCCACTCCCGAGCCTGTTCAAACTCATGTCCCTTGAGTCAGTGATGCCATCCAACCATCTCATCCTCTGTCATCCCCTTCTCATCCTGCCTTCAATCTTCCTCAGGATCAGGGTCTTTTCTAATGAGTCAGTTCTTAACATCAGGTGGCTAAAGTATTGGATATTCAGCTCCACCATTAGTCCTTCCAATGAATATTCAGTACTGATTTCCTTTAGGGTGGACTGGTTAGATCTCCTTGTAGTCCAAGGACTCTCAAGAGTCTTCTCTGCACTGGGACGACCCAGAGGGATGGTACAGGGAGGGAGGAGGGAGGGGGGTTCAGGATGGGGAACACATATATACCTGTGGTAGATTCATGTTGATGCATGGCAAAACCAATATAATATTGTAAAGTAATTAACCTCCAATTAAAATAAATACATTTATATTTTAAAAAAAAGAGCAACGTCATCTGCAAATCTACAGATCATTGATATTTTCCCTGCAATCTTGTTTCCAGCTTGTGCTTCATCCAGTCACACATTTCACCTGGTGTACTCTGCATATAAGTTAAATAAGCAGGGTGATGATGATATACAACGTTGACATACTCCTTTCTGCCTTCAGTGACTGTAATTAATATCTTTGTAATGCAGTTAGAGTTATCTTTTACAAGCTGCATTCCACTCTGAGATTTTTCAGCCTCTTAAATGATTTTTTTCTTTGCATACATTAAGGCTCACTTGACGCACTATGAAATCTGAGTTTTCATAAATGCAACAAGTGATTTGATTACCATCTTTGTACTTTTGCATTTTCCAAGGCTACTCAAATTATCTGTTTCCTCTTGTATGAGTTTTGACCAAAGAATTGACCATTTCATCTAAGTTATTTGATGTATTTAAAGCTACAAATTTCCCACTTTTCACTGCTTTTTCATTTCACAAATTCTGATAACCTGTATCTTCACTTTTATTTAATTAAAAATATTTAAAAATGTATCTTGAAATTGACTTTTTGATTCATCTGTTATTTAACTGTGTGTTTCGAGGACTTGCATGGTGGTCCAGTGGTTAAGACTCTGCTCTCAGAGCAGGGGGCCTATAGGTTTGATCCCTGGATGGGGAGCTAGATCCCACATGCTGCAACCAAGGATTCTGCATGCTGCAGTGAAGAAGATCCTGTGTGCCACAACTAAGACTTGGTGTAGCCAAATAAATAAGTACATATTTAAAACTGTATTTTTAAATTTCCAAACATCTTGGAGTTTTCCAGTTATCTTTCTGCTATTGGTTTCTATTTTAGTTCCATTCTTATTATTTCTATTCTTTTGAACTTGCTAAGCTGTATTTTATGGACCAAAGTGTAGTCCTGGCAAATGTTTTAAGTGAATTTAAGGAAAATATTTATTATGACTCTGTTGGATGGCGTATTCCATAAATGTTAATTATATCAAATTGGTTGATAGTGCTTTTTAGGTCAACAATGTTATTATTGATTTTCTGCCTGTTCGACATATCAGTTACGGACAGAGGGAGGATTTAAGGCTCTAACTATAACTGGATTTGTCTATTTCTCCATTCAGTTCTATAAGCTTCTGCTTTATTTATCCTGATGTTCCCTGTTACATTTATATATAGTTAGAGTTGTTATGGCTTTTTGGACATTATTACTATGTAATGTTTCCTTATCATTATGTAATTTCCCTTCTTATCCGTGAAAATGTTCCTTGTTCTGAAGCCAGTGTTGTCTGTACAGGGAGGCCTGGCGTGCTGCGATTCATGGAGTCACAAAGAGTCGTACACGACTGAGCGACTGAACTGAACTAAACTGAACTGAAACCAAATCTGACATTTTATAGATTCTTTGGTCCCCTACATACCACACACTCACAATTTTAAATGGAAATTTTTGTTTCCCTTATCAACTCATTTAAGATTGAGCAACTTTAGATTATTTTGAAAGTTGCCAGCAGCCTTAAAAAGAATAAATAACATTTATTGAACATCTCTAGGAATAAGTTGTAGAATTTCTGACTTTGACAAAAAAAGAGTAAGAAAAATTGCATAATATGTTATACAGGATAGTAAAGTTCCTGAAACTTTTCAGAAGTGAGAACAACATACAAATGAAATCAAGATAAGATGTCAGGGGCATGCCAATTAGTACTTTTGATATAGTAGAACAAAGAGAAAATAATGATAATGACAAAATGGGCTAAGAATGGAGGCTGACGAATGTTTGTGTGAGAAGTCTGAAGGTACTATTGAGTTTAGTTCAGTTCAGTTGCTCAGTCGTGTCCAACTCCCTGCGACCCCATGAATCGCAGCACGCCAGGCCTCCCTGTCCATCACCAACTCCCGGAGTTCACTCAGACTCACGTCCATCGAGTCAGTGATGCCATCCAGCCATCTCATCCTCTGTCATCCCCTTCTCCTCCTGCCCCCAATCCCTCCCAGCATCAAAGTCTTTTCCAATGAGTCAACTCTTCACTTGAAGTGGCCAAAGTACTGGAGTTTCAGCTTTAGCATCATTCCTTCCAAAGAAATCCCAGGGCTGGTCTCCTTCAGAATGGACTGGTTGGATCTCCTTGCAGTCCAAGAGACTAATATTGATAAGCCTTCTTTCCAGTATCATGTCACATCAGGGTAAAATATCCTTAACAGCAATCGGTAAATTGAAGTAGCTAGCTATTTGTTATTTTTTTATTAAACAATGAGATCTGAATGTGCTCCATACTGAAGTTTCAGAATCTCTTGATATATTGGGTTGCCATGACCTTGTAATATTGATAAGCCTTCTTTCCAGTATCATGTCACATCAGGGTAAAATATCCTTAACAGCAATCGGTAAATTGAAGTAGCTAGCTATTTGTTATTTTTTTATTAAACAATGAGATCTGAATGTGCTCCATACTGAAGTTTCAGAATCTCTTGATATATTGGGTTGCCATGACCTTGGGATATTACTATTAGGGCAATCATGGAAATTTGACAATACCACTCTTTTGCTTAAAACCCTGATTATAGGATGAAGTCAAGTCATTACTCCTTTAGCAAAATGAAAATCCCTCACATATGGTACTTTCCTTTTCTTTTCAATTACTGTCTTGTGTATTCTGTGTCACCAGTGTCCATAAAGAAACAGTACATTCACACAGGTAATTATGGAGTTTAATGAAAGTGTCAAATATATGTTAGGTATCATAGTGAGAACAATTCAATAAAATAATTACCAGAAATACTACAATAAAAACACTAATAAACGTTTGTAGTTGGTTTGAAAAAATTTTGCCCAATTGAGACACAAACCCAGTTCAGGGAAAGTTATAAATAACCAAATCAAATGCAAACAGTCAGAGTTGATAATGTACAATGCAGATTAAAAATGAGTAATAGAATTAATAAAATTATCCAGATCTATAAATTAGTCTCAACATTTTAATAACCGTACTCTTGTCCTTGGCAACCTCCTCAATTTTACTGTATAATTGGTTCTATAGAAAAGTGTATCAGTTAATATTAGTGGACATAGCTTGTTTTGTTTTTGATAAAAGAAATAGAAATCAGACTGTTTATTTTGCCAACCAAGGTTGGCCTTGTAAAATCTGGGCCTATAATTTAGTATCACTTGGTAAAGGACAGATCCTGACTGATTAGAAAGGAAGCAATACCTGTGGTAAACCAAGAGGCTTTCATTCATATTACTGCACTAAATAGACCTTAGAGGTCAGCAGGGCAGAGAATGTTATGATCCCTATTTCAGAGCTGAGAGATCATAGAGTCAACGTTTGCAACCAGTTCAGTTTCCCACAGATTATTTATAGAAGAGCTAGAATGCGAATTTAAGTCTCCTAAAATCAGACTCCAGAAGTCGCAGTTCAGTTTAATCCAGTCAAGCAGCCGTGAGTACCAGATACTGACTGATGTGCATTCAAAGTCAGATGGAAAGGAGTTCCGTCCTTTAGGAATTTATAACATGGTTTGAGAAAAGAAACCTATACATTTGATGACATAATGCAGAAACTCACTCTGAGACTAATAAATTTTTAAAAATATAAAGACCTATATATAGAAACAACAAAACGTTTTAAATAAGCAGGGTGACAATAGCTACTTCAGATTTCTTTTAATTACTATTCATATGGTATATATTTATTCATTCCTATCTGAGTCATAGGGCTCCCCAGGTGGCACTAGTGGTAAGAACCTGCCTGCCAGTGCAGGAAACATGAGAGACACAGGTTCGATTCCTGGATTGGGAAGATCCCCTGGATGAAGGCATGGCAACCCACTCCAGAATTCTTGCCTGGAGAATCCCATGGACAGAAGAGCCTGGAAGGCTATGGTCTGTAGAGTCACAGTGAGTAGGACACAACTGAAGCAACTTAGCAAGCACTCACCCATCTGAGTCATATCTATTCCTTTCTTTGTCTTTATTTCCCTGTGATTTGAAAGAAAGATTTCTTTCTTCTTGGAGAATAAGTGTAGGATTAAATCTCTTGCTCAGCTTGCTTGGGAGTCCATTTTCTTGCCTTTGCTGGAAAAAAAAAATCAAATCAATATAATGGTTCTCACTTCAGAGTTGGAGTAAAGATTAGGTAGGAGGGAAAAGGAAGTAGAGAGTATGCCTGCGTTTGCCCACTTCACAAAGGCCTGTGTTGCTGGAGTTCCATATTCAGACACTAATGAGTCTTTGCGATTGAATAGTTTTGGCTCTGATTACCCTTTCCTTTGTGTCTGTCCAGAAAGACAGTTGGAAAACTTGCCAACAACCGTCACCACCCCTCCAAAACTAGCATTTCTTTTGTAACCATCACCTGTGGTCTCCCATGCCATCATCTCTGGAAAAGAACACAGAAATAAGTACTATTTTTAGGCACATAAGAAGTGGCCTTTAAAAAAGCCATTTATTAATACTCTTGGTCATATTTTGTCCAATAAGATGGGAGATTTTTGTTTTCTTTTTGTTTCCTTTCTCTCTTTCTTTCCATTTTCTTCCTTTAAAATCAGAATGATTCAGATAATTGTGAAGTCAGTTCTTTTAATTATACCATTATTTTACTTTTCTTTTTTGGTGAAACTTGCAAAACAATGAGCTAATTAATGCCAAATTTGTGGGATAATCAAGAGGAAGAATATTCTATCACAATATTTTCCATAGTGGGCTTGCCTAAAATGTGAAAGGATATTTAAAACAAACACATCTATTTCTGTTCCTTCACTTTGCTCTGTTGTTACATTATAACATTTTAAAAAGAAATGTGTAATTCCTAACATTTTCAAGATACCTACCTAGCCTGCAGGTGTTGCTTTGGAGTCTCCATTTCACTCATACTATTACAAATATCTTGTGAGGTGAATGTTGCATATTTCTCACATTTTGGTTATGCTTTTAACAAAAGTGTCCATAATGAGGAAATCTGGATGTTCTCTTGCAGGTTCTGTGTGCGTGTGTGTATGACAGGGAAGGAAATTAGAGGTTAGATATCCCTGCCTTGAATACTTACTCTAATGAAGTTACAACTGTGTATGTTTGGCACACATGGTAAGTATTCATGCTGAATAAGAGGCTATACAAATTATAGTTTTGCATAAATGAATAATTTCATATATGTTGATAATTCATGCACTGTCAAGTGATCCAAAGAACACTGATCCTTTCCAAGTTTTTTTTTCTCCCCTTGCTTACAGGGACACGGTTAGACCCTTTTGTTGATATGAGAAGAGAATAAAACAAATGCCCCTCCTCACACACTACCCACAACTCGACAGACTGTAAAGGTGACCTTCAGTGTGTGCCCGCTCACGTGTCTCAGCAGACCAGCACACCACCTGCTAGCTCTTCTCCTCGTGGGAAGACTGGGAAATGTTACCAGATGAAAGCATGCTCTGTTAAATGTGGTCTTTAGCTAATTCCACCAGATAGCATTATGGTGTGTTATTGTTCATGGTTCTGTTAGGGAACCATTGCCCCAAATCACCCACCCTAACCAGGTGGGATAATAACCACTGGCAGTTACCTCACAAGAGGTTCTGGAAAGGAACGTGGAATTGACAAGTTACTGCCAGCTGGAAGAATTCAGGAAGGGCCAAAAAGAGGAAGGAGTCCAGCCTGTAATATGCACTGCCACCCTCCCAGAAAACTTTGTGCTGGAATCCACCTTGTCTGAGAGGTGCGCATGCCACCAGGAAGTGTCCTGAGTGAGACCAATATGGCACCAGCAATATGATGGACCAGAGACTAATGTATGGTAACCCTATTACCATAAATCCGAGACCGCAAGTCACAGGGCAGAGCTGTTATCCATTATACATTATCACAAAAAATGGAAAATGGAAAAAAAAATTATATATCATCACAAAACACTGTTTTAGCTCATTTTTGAGTTTTAGCTCATTTTTGAGGGCACTAAGAAATGGAATATTGGCTGTTAGCCAGTCTTCATTTTTGTGAGCAGTGTCCCCTGAGGACACCTAAAAATATGTGGAAGTGACTTTACAGAGGTCTAGAAGTCTCACATTAGTAAAGACAGTAATAATTGAATTATTGCTGTGAATCTGAGAAGGTAGGTTATACTTTATGTTTGAGCTGCTCCTAATCATAACCTCTAATTTCAGTGCCACCTTCAATGTTCCCCATAGGCTGAGAGATATCAACCTGTGTGCACATGTTTAAATAAGGTTATTTCTTAGCCCTGGTATATATAAGCTGGAAACATGATAATGGAAAATTTAGAAAAATGAATCCAAGACAGAAAGCACAAAAGATTAGGGAAGAGATAAGTGATCTATTTATAAAACAATATATTTTCCTTAAATTGATCTATGTGATTTGGACTAGTCTATGATATTTTAGAATCATGGTCACTATATTTAATATAAATTGTGTTCTGACAAGCAAGACAGCAGAGTTTTCGAAGAATAATTTAAGCATCATTTGCAAATTCCTTGACCCTATAAGAATTAATCAGCTAATTAATCAATTAGTTAATAGCTATTATGTATCTTTCAAGAGCCTTGTTCTGCTCTTCCATATTCCATTAAGAGATCATACTGGTTTCTCCCTTGATTTCATTTTTGTCTTTCAGTTCTGTAGTAACTTGCACAAGACATCTATGCACAACTTGTCCAGCTATGATTGAATATCTGGTTTCAATGTTTTGCTGGTTTTTTTTTTCCAACTTAAAAATTAAAGGCAAATTCCTGAGGATGGAAATATTGGGAAATGGCTACAAATATAAATAGCTCCCAAAGAGCAAATCTTTAAAATCATACTTTTAATTAGGGTCCCAATCATTCATAGCCTCTTTCTAGCAGCCCACTAGTAAATATTATTTTTACAACGTGAATAAATGCATGACTCTCATGAATGAGTCTAATTCTTCCTCAGATTTCAAGTGAGAGGGGACTGAAGGTCGTTCTCATAGATGAAAANAAAGAGCAAATCTTTAAAATCATACTTTTAATTAGGGTCCCAATCATTCATAGCCTCTTTCTAGCAGCCCACTAGTAAATATTATTTTTACAACGTGAATAAATGCATGACTCTCATGAATGAGTCTAATTCTTCCTCAGATTTCAAGTGAGAGGGGACTGAAGGTCGTTCTCATAGATGAAAATAGCTTCCACTTGCCCAGCTTGTTGTATTGGACTATGTTGCTACAGTGAGAGAAGGGACCAGTAACATAATAATAACAAAGCTTTTCTCATATCCTTGGAAATCAAGACAACCCATCAGCTCTCTGCACCCAAGATGAAATTTGGCTTAGAAATTGAAATAAGAATCACTGAGGCAAATTCGTTCCCTCCCATCTGAACAATCCTATAATTAACAAGGAGGAGAGAGATAGATACATATTCTCCCAGTTCAGCCACCAAATATAGGCTTTTCTCACAATTGGTTTGCTTGTGTAACTGCCAGACCACAATCTAAGAAGGGCCTCCATCCTGCCATGGAATAGTTTCATGTATTTAAATCCATTTTTCCATAAATAACACTTCATTTTACCAGATTCTCTCCTTGTACCCTTTCCACTGTGAATCACAGAATTGAATTCAAATGTTTCAAGGTTTATCTTGATGCATTTCTTATTCACAAAGCCGAAGAGCACATAAGAGGCAAAACAGAGCATTTTGGCTGAATCTCCACAACAAAAATACATAAAGGTTTATTGTAGCAACTGACTAAATAACATGGGCCAAAGACTCAAACTTTAAGTACTAATTGTAAGTGCTTTAACATATTTTTCCCTCACTAACAATTAACACTTATTTCAGTATATCCTTCCCTGCTTTAAACATATGAATGGGCGTGACTGTTCCTTTTCAACTGGCAGCTGTAACGCCAATTTAAAAATCTAACAAGTGTTTCCAATACCATTTCCAGTCTTACCATTACCAGCTGAATCTTGAACTGGAGCTTGTGCCAAATGTTTAATTTAAATAAGGATGTCTATCAAATCTGGAGTATTTGAACTTGGAGCGTGCATTCTCCTTTCTTACGAAAAGTCCTAAGGCCTGGGGCCCCGGCTCTTCTTGTAAAACTGCTGTCTGAAATGTGCAGTGAGATGAGATATTTGAATAGCATCCTGTCCATCATGCTGTGTGGACTCATACTCTCAGTCCTGCACTGGTATCTCTTACAGCCTACTGCTTCGCCTTTCAAGCCCAATAATATTTATTTAAGTGTTGGAACTGACTGAACAGTTGAGGCTTGGGGACCAGTTCTATTGGGATGAAATAACCAGTGAAAGATTTCAGGAAAGGGAAAGGAAATATAAAGGGTGAAAATTATTTTACAAAGAAAACAGCATTAATGAAACACAGGCTTGCTTTTCAGGCTTACTTTTTTCCAAACCCGTTTGTAAATTACCTTTTCTGTTAATAGTTCTTAGATTGTATTGTCTATTACTGTTGAAACCTGCAGATTTTTCAAGTTGATAGAAAGTCACTTTACAGGAGAATAGTATTTGACTTATATATTGTTATAATATATTTGTTTATATATTATTACTAATTATTTGTTATTATTTATAATAGTATATAATATATTTCATAGGTTTTTATACTATAATTTTACTTTTTTATAAAATATACTTTATAATTTTTTATACTGTAATATCTCTAATATTTAAGATCTGAGAAAGTTAGGATGTTTTCTTTGATTTTTTACCTAAAAATCTATTGGAAAAGATAAGGAAAATGTTGGCTCTGATACTTGGAGATTTTGATGATGACTGAAAAGGATAAGTCTAGCTCTGGAATCAGACTGTGTGGCCTGAAGCCTGTTTCTGTCACAGGCACTGGCTGTGTGACTCAGAACAAGTCACTACATTTCCCCTTTGCTTCATATGTAACAACCTTACCTATCACTAAGTGTAGGTAAAGATCAAAAGAATGATATATTAAAACCTTAAGTATGGCATTTGGTATTTGCTAAACTAAGGTCATGGCATCTGGTACCATCACTTCATGGGAAATAGATGGGTAAACAGTGGAAACAGTGTTAGACTTTATTTTTCTGGGCTCCAAAATCACTGCAGATGGTGACTGCAGCCACAAAATTAAAAGATGCTTACTCTTTGGAAGGAAATTTATGACCAACTTAGAGAGCATATTAAAAAGCAGAGACATTACTTGCCAACAAAGGTCCATTTAGTCAAGGCTATAGTTTTTCCAATGGTCATGTATGGATGTGAAAGTTGGACTGTGAAGAAAGCTGAACAATTGAAGAATTGATGCTTCTGAATTGTGGTGTTGGAGAAGACTCTTGAGAGTCCCTTAGACTGCAAGGAGATCCAACCAGTCCATCCTAAAGGAGATCAGTCCTGGGTGTTCATTGGAAGGACTGGTGCTAAAGCTGAAACTCCAATACTTTGGCCACCTGGTGTGAAGAGCTGACTCATTGGAAAAGACTCTGATGCTGGGAGGGATTGGGGGCAGGAGGAGAAGGGGAGACAGAGGATGAGATGGCTGGATGGCATCACCGACTCAATGGACATGAGTCTGAGTGAACTCTGGGAGTTGGTGATGGACAGGGAGGCCTGGTGTGCTGCAATTCATGGGCTCACAAAGAGTCGGACATGACTGAGCGACTGAGCTGAACTGAACTCAGCTGAACTGAAGTGCTTTGTGTGTGTGTTTAGTCGCTAAGTCCTACCTGACTCTTTGTGGCCCCATGAACTGTAGCCAGCCAGGCTCCTTTGTCCATGAGATGTCCCCAAAAATACTGTAGTGGGTTGCCATTTTCCTTCTGCAAGGGATCTTCCTGACCCAGGGATCGAAACTGCACCTCCTGCGTTGCAGGCAGATTTTTTTTACTACTGAACCAATAGGGAAGCCCAAATGCTTAATAAATACTAGCTATTGCTCTCATTATGTCAAGTTATGAAACGTGATGATTCTTTCACTTTGAGAGTAACCCATGCTGAACTGGTTGTACCTGTAGGACTTGATATATATGGAGATGAAGGAAGGCAATAGAAACAAATGGGTAGTCAAAACACCAAGTACTATAAACTAAAATTGAGAATGCATCTTGGGGACTAAAGTAAAAAAGCTCATTTAAGCATATATCATGATAATTAAGCGTAGTGTATCCTTTCACTAAAAGTTCATTGACCTTTAGGTAAAGATGTAGGCATCTTAGCTTTAAATATGTGCATGGGAGCATACATAGAAAAATACAGAAGGGAGGCAGACTGGAAGTTTCCCAGTGTATTAATGCTGAATTTTATTTTCTATATAAAGGCAGAGCAATAGATCACAAGATCTTAAAGAAGCAATAAAATCTTTTTGTGTATAATAATTCAGTGATGCAGCCATTAGTTCAGTCTATCCTGAACCAAACTGATTTTGGGCATGAGATTTTAGATTTACTGAACCATTAAGAAACTAGCAACTATCAACACACAGTTAATTAAGTTGTAAGAGTGATGAAGACTACCCTCTTGTCTCCATTTTTTACTACTAACTACTCTTTTGTAGTTTTCTTCACTATTTCCTGTCTCCTCTTTATTTCTTTATTTTCAAGTCTTCCAGGATGTTCCCAACCCTCATATGTCTATCAATTCAAATTCAGTAATTTAATCCACACTCACAGCTTCATTAGCAATAACCACTCTCCTAAAATCTAGATATGAATTGACAAATGCCTGATAGATTCAGACCTTTCTTATGGAGTAATGGCATTTTAACTTTATCATGACTAATATCCAAATCCACTAGCTTCCCTGGCAAACCAGAGCCTTTGTCTAGATTTCCTGTTTCTGCAAATAGCACAGGCTTGTTGCCTTAGGAACTAACTATAACCTTTGATTTTTCATTTTTCTACCCTTTCCCCATTCAATCCATTGTCAAACATATAGAATTTTTCACAATATCTTCTCCCATCTCCTCCTTTCCATTTAAATGTCATCATCCTAATATAAGTCTTTATGGATACATTTGCAATAGCTTTGCCTCCTGGACAAGCTGCAAATGAGAGAGCTGATAAGACATATGATTCAATTTTGGTCTTCTCTTAATCTGTTCCCTTGTTCCCAATCTTATTATCAAACTCATACTCTTGAGGCAGTTACAGGAACTGCCACAGTCGTGGTGGTTAAAATTCTGCCCTTTCTTTGCTTAAAATCTTTTATAACTTGTTGCTTATCTTAGAAGCCCTAAATATTTTGCACATCACACACATGATACTGCAAGTTTACTCTAGTAAAAAATTTCCATGTGTTATGAAAGGAATGAAGTGATAAATTCTTTCCTTTCTTCCCCACTCAGGAAAACAGCAAAACGCAGTTCAAGGAAGGGAAGGATGGAATTGCCTGTGAACCCTCTCCTAGAAAAATAGCAATTTAACTGATAAAAGTTTTTCAGAAAGTAAATAAAGGCATATAGCAAATGGAGAAACATTCATTCAAGAAAATCTATTAACCCTCAATTAGAACAGCAAGAATTTGTAGCATTTGAGTTATAATCCAAAACATATAGAAAAATAGGAGTAGAAGAGAATTTCTTCAACTTAATAAAGAACATCTTCAAGAATCATACAGGTAACAAACATCACATATAATGCGAATGAATCAATGCTTTCCTCTAAAATCAGAAACAAGATAAGGATATTCATTTATACCTTTCTTACAACATAATACTAAAATTCTGGCAAACGATACATCAAGATAAGAAACGGACATAAAAGTCTTATGGATCAGATTTAGCCAGTCTCAAAGTATGCGTGCATGTGTATATAACTTCTATGTGTATATATATGTGTGGGTGTGTGTGTTTGTATCTTCCAAAACTATGTATATATACTTCTTCCAACTAATAAATTTGTTGAGCACTATCTCAGGATATATGACTAACATACAAAAATCAATTATATTTCTATATATTAGCAATGAGTTTACAGGCACCAACATTAAAAATACAGTTAGTAACTCAGAAGGAGAAAAACAAATATATTTGTGTATTAATGCATACATGTGGAATCTAGAAAAATGGTATAGATGATCTTGTTTGCAAAGAAGAAGTAGAAACACAGATGTAGATGAATACCAAAGCAGAAGGGAAGATGAGTGGGAGATTAGGATTGACACATACTCACTATTGATTTTATTTACAGAATAGATGACTAATATGAATCATGATATAGCACAGGGCACTCTATTTAGTACACTGTGGTGACCTAAATGAAAAGGCAAGTCGAAAAGGGAGGGCTATATGTATATGTGCTCCACCGGTGGCTCGGCTGTAAGACATCTGCCTGCAGTGCATGAGGCACAGCAGACGCAGGTTTGAGCCCTGGGTCAGGAAGATCCCCTGGAGGAGGCCATGGAAACTCAGTCCAGTATATTCGCCTGGAGAATCCATGGACAGAGGAGCCTGGCTGGCCAAGTCCATAGGGTTGCAGAGAGTCGGGCACGACTGAAGAGACAGCACGCTGCACATAGCTGATCCATTTCACTGTACAGTGGAAACTAACACAACATTGGAAAGCAACTGTACACCAACACAGTTAGTTTTTTAAAATTTGCATAAAAATAAATATGAGAGTTTTGGGAAAAAATGAAATTTAAAAATACACTGTTATCTACAGTCATTCAAAAAATAATGGAATACTTAAGTGCAAACATAACAATACATGTACAGATATTGTAGCTAAAAACTGCAAAATGCTGATGAAAGAAATCAAAGATCTAAATAGATTTCATCTGACCATGTTCATGTTTGTGTTCATGGACTGGAAAAACTCAACCAAATGCTGGCAAAGGATGCAGAGAAACTTGGTTATTTGTACATTGCTTATGGGAATATAAAATGGAATAGTCCCTCTGAAGAATATTGCAGTTTAAAAAAAAAAACAAAAAAACTTGCAACTACCTATGAGTCAGCAATTCCATTCCTTGCCTTTTATCTCAGAGAAATGAAAATTTATGGTCACACAAAAACTTGTACATGAATGTTTATAATAGCTTTATTCATAATAGCTCCAAACTGGAGACAACCTGAAACTCTTTTTGTGGGTGAATGATTAAAGCGTGGTATATTTCTACCACAGAATTGTATATACCAATAAAAAGAAATAGACTATGATATACAACAACCTGGATTATTCTTCAGAGAATTATGATGAGTGGAAAAAAAAAAACCAGCCAATCCCAAAAGGTTATGTACTGTATGATACCATTTCCATGACATTCTTGAAATGATAAAGTTATTGGAATGGAGAACAGATTTGTATTTGCCAGGGTTGTTAAGAAAGAGTCAGGGGTGGGAGGGAAGTGGGTATGGGTGTAAAAGAACACCATGAGGGATCCTGTGGTGATGGAAATATTCTATTTGACTATTAATATCAATATCCTAGTTGAGATATCACATTGTACTTTTGAGAGATGTTACCATTGGCTGAACCTGCATAAATGAAACATAAGATCTCTGCATTATTTCCTACAGCTGCATAGAATCTATGATTATTTAAGAATAAGAAGTCTATCGTTATTATTATTTATTTTGGCCCCACTGGGTCTTAGCTATGGCATGCAGGGGCTTATCTCTAGTTGCGGGATAGGCCTTCTTTTTGCGGTGCATGAGCTGTGCTTGTGGCGGAGCACGGGGGTCTAGGGTGTAAGGGTTTCAGTAGTTGTGCTGTTGGGACTCTCTAGTTGTGGTACACAGGTTTAGTTGTCCCAGGGCATGTGCGATCCTAGTTTCCCAACCAGGGATCGAACCTGTGTCCCCTGCATTCTTAAAACACGACTGCCAGGGAAGTCTCAGAATGAGAAGTGTATTAAAAAATATTTCACCTAATCCAGGTAGGGCTTTCCTGGTGGCTCAGACAGTAAAGAATCTGCCTGCAGTGTGGGAGACCTGTGTTTGATCCCTGGGTCAGGAAGATCCCCTAGAGAAGGAAACAGCAATCCGCTCCAGTATTCTTGCCTGGAGAATTTCATGGACAGAGAAGCACGGCAGGCTCTAGTTCACATGATCGCAGTCGGACAAGACTGAGAAACCAACACTTAATTCAGGTACGTAACCAGGGGCCTGTAAACCATGAATAAAATTACAGCTTTCATTGGTTGGGAACTGTAATCATTAAAACTGAGAAAGAATTGAAAAAAAGAATTGGCAGTTGAAATGAAAAAGAACAAAATGTCTTATAGCCAAAGATAAAGTAGCACAACTTTTCTTTTTCTTTGTTACTTGCTTGCTGTATGTGCATGTGTGTTTGTATGACCTCATGTGTATGTTTGAATGAGCTGTATGAATTTCTTCCAACAACAACAAAAAAAATTAAGGAATAGGAGAGAAGAAATACAAAGTTAGAAAATGAGCTTGAAATTGTCACCTCTTGAAGACTAAGGCACTCATTCTTTCAGCAGCTAGGAATGTAGGTTGATTGCTCCCAGCTGTGTCCCCTCACTGAGCATTCTCTTTGGCCTAAGGAAGATGCTTCTCCCAAGGTTATGCCTGGGTAAGCCCATATCCAGTAACTAGCTGATGCCTGGATTCAGGACAACTCTGAGACGACAGCCCAGCATGAAGTCTGCAGCTTTTTCCAGGGAATCCAATCTAAGACAATTGATACCAGGTCTGCTCCAAGAAAGCCAAGTGTAAGATGGGCTTTGAGGTCTCCATCCCCTACCAGCTGGCTGACAATAAAAACTCCATCACTGACAGCCCTTCGCCTTCCATCATGATGCAATTGTGAGCTGGAATGTGATACTGATAGAAGGAAATGGACTGAATGAGCCAATATCTAAGGTATATATGAGGTAGAGAAGTACTATGCTATCAATTAATTGGGAAAAGATAATGACAGGGTGAGAATGATTAATCAAAATTTATGCAAAAGTGTGAAAGACTAAAGGCCTCTTGGACAGCAGAGACAGCGTATCCTCTTGTAGCCAAAGGATAAAAAGTGATTATGAAACCTTCAGTATTTGATTATTTAGATAGTATGTAGAACTCTAAAGAAGGCTGTCTTCTCAAACCCAAGCATTACTATAAGTCAAGTCTTGATTAGGAAGGAATAGAATTCTGAGACTTGAACTGAGGAGATCTGAGTTTGATGCACTCCAAAACAATGAAATTTTATTTCTCTGGGCACCTAAAGCCTTCTAGTTAGAACTGATCTATTCTTTCTCCTTATAGACTGGCAAGGGATGTGTGTGTTCAGTCGCTCAGTCATGTCCACCTCTTTGTGGCCCTTTGGACTATAGGCCACCAGGTCTATAGTCCAAAGAATTTTCAAGGCAAGAATACTGGAGCAGGTTGCCATTTCCTACTCCAGGGGATCTTCCCAGCTCAGGGATCAAACTCAAGTCTCTTACATCTCTTGTATTGGCAGGTGGATCCTTTACCACTGTGCCACCTGGCAAGCCTGGTGAAGAGGGTATCAACATGCTTTAGGAACTGTTATGGCAGTCTCCACAGTCATATTCCAGGACTGACTACTGGAGATGCTGTTATAGACCTGGCTTCTCTAGTAGCATTGAGATGACTGAAACACAAATAACTGAGGACAACTGGTTCCATCTAATTCTTAACTATCAGAAGATAAGTGTCACAGTTACAATAAATGGCATGTTCACAAAGTATGGAGATGGTTCATAAAACATTGTTCTTCAAGTGGCAAAATGATGGGTCACCAACAAGGATGTTGTTTAAACAATCTGCAGATGTTTAGTCAGTTGGAATCAGAGATGAATAATCAGGAGGCTGAGCCCAGTCTCCCCAAGAAAAAGTCACAGACCCCTTGCTTAGTTTCCAGACCTTAGCCAATTATAATATCTGAACTCCATTGAGAGAGAGAGGCTCAGTATAAGTGAAGAAGGATCTTGAATATTAGGGCAAGTATAGATGGAAAGGATTTCCCAGTTTGTACAAAGGAACTTATAGCTATTCACTCCAATAACCACTTACTGGGAAAGGGAAATATTCAAACATTTTGAAGACAGTTGAACTCAATACCCAAGTAGACAGTGATATTCAAGAAACTACCATGCCATCCTGGCCCCTTTGTTAGAATGGGGTCCTGAAGCAGCCAGATAATAAATGGAGTCCTGGCACCAGATTTATAAAAAGTAAACCTTCTTGGTCCATAGAATTACCTGGTGGACCTTTCCTTTGTTCCAAAGTTGTTTAATTAGAAATAACATTCTGATGGGCCTTCCCTGGCGATTCAGTGGCTAAGAATCTGCCTTGCCATGTAGGGGATGTGGATTTGATCCCCAGTTGGGGAACTAAGACCCCACGTGCCTCAGGGGAACTAAGCCTGTGTGCTGCAACTACAGCGCTGATACAAGTAAGACAACTAAGACCTGACACGTCCAAGAGTAAATAAAATGCATATTTTTAAAAAGAAGTAACATATTGGTAATGGCAAAACCCGTGTGTTGGCCCATAAGTTGAAGAGCTATTAAAGTGCAGAAAACTAAGTGGAAGTCCTGAATCTAACGCCATCCCAACCAAGATATCAAATCCAAAACAATAGTTTATCCCAAGGACATGACAAAGATGAGTGCCACCTATAAAATACCTAAAGAGTGTAGACATGATGGTCACCATAATTCCTTGATGTAATCCACCATTTTGGCCTCTACAGAAACCAGTTGGATCCTGGAGATTACTGTAGACACTTAGGCAAATAGCAGCCCCATTTAAAGCTGATGTGCCAGATGTGGAACCATTGCTAAAACAGAGTAAAATGGCTTTAGGAGCATTACATGTGGTCATTGACTTAGTAAATACATTCTTCCATCCATATCAGCAGAGGATTAAAAGCAATTTATAGGAATACATTTAGACATAACATTATAATGTCATTTTGGTCCACACCACTTTAATCACCCAAAATGGGCATGAAATGACAGGCACCTGGAGGCCTTGATAAGATCCATGATACTCCAGTAGGAGATAATCTCTAATATTCAGTGAAGATTTTAAGAGTTCAGATTTTAAGAGTCTGGGACATGCTAAAATATTCTGTCCAAAGTAAAGGACTATGTAATGCATCTTACAACACCCAGTAAAAAGAAAAAACACGCAACACAATAACGTAACACAGTATCTGTGGTTGGGAACACTGCTGTGACCTACTTTGAAAGTGACATAAAAAATGTCCAGAATTCAGTGGGAAGTCGACCCAGAAAGAGAAAGACTCTGCCTCTGGGGTGTAAACAGCCCTATCACTTGATTCCTATAAACAGGCAGGTGTTCATATGAGATAACATGCTGTGTGAGGTTTATGGCAAGCAACCCAAAGGTTCTGGAAGAAGGCCATGCCATCTGAAGCCCAGAACTATATACCATTTAAAAATCCATTCCTGATGTGTTATTAGGTACAGGGTCATGAGACATTAACGGAACATAATGCCAGAACCGCATATCATGAGTTGGCTTTTGCCAGATTCACCAAGTCATAAAAAGTGGGCCCTGCAGCATTTCAAGATAGAAATGGTGTATCCATGATTAACATGAGCAGGACCAAAGGGCCTACGTAAGTTGTATGAGCTGGTGGCACAGCCCCAGGTCATCTACCTCCATTGCACTGGCTCTTCACCATCAGATGCTCCAATCATACAAGGAGTCCCATAGGAGTAGTTGACAGAGGAGGAAAGAGGTAGAGTTTGGTTTAAAGATGGTTCAACTCAGTGTGTGCAAGCTGAAAATGAACTGCTTCTAATCTGCAGTGCCACTTAAGGATGATGTTGAAAAAACAGTTAGAGAAATCCTCATGATAAACAGCTTTCAGTGGGGGATTTTTCCTGATTTTATATGGAAAAAGAAGTGGCCCAAGGTAAGAAAATATATGGCTTGTTGGCTGAGGTCCTTGAAGAAGAAAGATTAAAAGACTAGAGACAAGCAGGTATTGGGTAGGATCATTTAGATGGACTTATGGGAGCGGGCGTGAAGTGTGAGTATCTTTAGAGCTCTTAATAACACCTACCAGAAAGCATCCACCATAGAAGGGGCCCTGAACCAAAACGTGGACTGTCTCCACCCTCTGCCTGGCACTGAGCTTGTGAGTGAAGTAGCCACAGTAGCGGACATGGAAGCTGCACAGAAGGCCAATGGCATGAACTCCCACTCAGTAAAGCTCACATAGGCTTTGCTTCTATCTAATGTTCAACTTGTCAGCAACAGAGGCCACTGCTAAACCTTGGTCACGGCACCATCCATCAAGAACAATCAGCTACTTGATAGCAGGTTGATGACACTGAACTCCTTTCACTCTGCCAGAAGGCAGCAATTCATCTTTACTGAGATGATCACATATTTGCCCTTCCTGCCCACAAGAGCTTAGCCAGCACCCTTATCTGAGGGCTCAGAGATTATTTGAGCTACCAACATAGGTTCTCATATAATATTGCTTCAAAAGAAAAGACCCACAAAGCAGTAAAGAGGTACAGAAGCGGACACTGACTATGCAATCCACTGGTGCCATCACAGGCTGCATCACCCAGAAGCTGCCAGAATGATTAAAGTATGAAAATATCTTCTGAAGATGCACCTAAAATGTCAATTGGAAGATGATACTTTGAATGGCATAATGTCTTTCAGGACAGGATTTTTACCCCAAATCAGTGAAGATTTTATGATGCTGGGCCCCTATCAGTTAGAAAATATGAGTCTGAAAACCTAAAGCCACAAGTATGAGAGAGCCTGCTTGTCATCATTCCCTTCTACCCATGTGAGGTTGGTGTTTCCTGCCCCAAATCCTTAGTCTCCTGAGGATCTAGAGTTCCTTGTTCCCAGGTGGAAAATGCTTCCAACATGCCATGCTTTTATTACAAAGGGAGAAATCACAATTAGGTGAATATTTCAATATCTTTAAATGACTGCCCAAGGCTACTTTATCCATTAAGGAATCTATCTGATTCTCCCTCCAGGTCCCCAAATGTAAAATAATTATTAACCATAGTGAATATTGGGCTTCCCTGGTGAGTCAGACAGTAAAGAATCTGCCTGCAGTGTGGGAGACCTAGGTTTGATCCCTGGGTTGGGGAGAAGCCCTGTAGGAGGGCATCACGACCTACGCCAGTATTCTTACCTGCAGAATGGACAGAGGGGCCTGGTGGGCTATTGTCCACAGGGTTGCAAAGAATTGGACATGACTGAGCCAGTAAGCACATTGAGAATATTGAGAAAAATTCTGAAAAAGTATTCATTTTAGAACCCAATTTCTAGGAAAGTTCCTAGCATATCATAGATTCTCAGTGCTTGATGAATGAATGGATAAATGAATGACTCATTGGCAGCAAACATGAAGCAACTGAAATACACAATGATAGAATTGTGTGATATAGTCTTTTGGAAACTGAAACTTGTACTAGAACTAAAAAACATGAGTTGCTACTTTATGATTATGAAAAATAGTTACTTCAGTAATAAAAGCCAGTGTTACAACTGAACTTTAGGTTGAAAAATGCTGAATCCATTAAATGTCCTCATATCATGTCATAAAAAAAATAAAGAAATGAGATAGATGTTAAGAGTATAGCTGTAATAAATTCACATTTGATTATATTATACTATGTAAGGACCAAAAAAAGTAGAAACCCTCATAATATACTAGGTATGGGACCATAACTTGGACTTTAGTAAACACACTGTTCTAGATTTTAAAATTGTGAAATGTGTATTTTTTTTGGTAGTACTTCAGTCAAGTTTTACCATTTTTTCCTTCTAATAGATAATATAAAATAAATATTTACTATGACTATCAAGATCTTTAACTGAGATTCTAAATCTTGCTATTTCTGGTAGAAAAAAATAAAATGGTAAAATTTTTATTTATAAAAATTTATTCCACTATGTGTGACGACATCCTACTACACTGTCTATTAGTGTTTACTTATTTCTTTAATAAATATTGAAGTAGCACTTACTAAATACCAAGCAATATTCTAAGAACTATGCCAAGATGAATTCATGTAATTCTCATAGCATTTGGTGGTTATTATCTCCACTTCACAGAGAGAGAAATGGAAGTGCAGAGAGATGGAGTGCCCAAGGTCAAAAGGCAGTAAGTGGGGCTGGGATTTGAACCCAGACAGTCTCCTGAGGCCATCCTCTTTAAGACCACGTTGTGTTTCCTCTCTAAGTATGTGATCCCAGGGTAAACAGGAACGAATTATACAAATAATTAAGTGGTCGATAACTCCCTGTTGTTTTCCCTCGTAAGCATCCATTATTTTAACTAGTTCTGTCAATGAGTTCAATAGGAAGTCTGCGTCTAGTCTATGGATGAATATATACCTGCTGGCGGGAAGACAGAAGGCATTGGGGGAGGGTGAGAAAGAGAAGAAAATTAGGAACTCCTCTGAACCGTACATTTCTTGATCCATATGCATACTATATGCTTAACAGAAAGCAGCAAGAAATACCCCCATTTACCGAGCATATACATACCTGGTACTGTGCTCACCCTTTAGATTCACGTTATCTCTTTAGTCTCACAGAAATTCTGCAAGGTAAGAGCTACTACTCCCCCTATTTGATAAACAAGACAACTGGGGCTCTGAGAGCATGTCACCGAGGTGTGTGTAACTTCAAAGCTGTGGCTGCTCATGGTGGCTGCCACCGACACCCCTGAGAAACGGGATCTGATTGATGTGCTTTTTGTAACTGTCTCTTTGCGGCTCAGCTCAACTTTTGTTGGAGTCATGCTTTGGTTTTGCTTTCCCTTTTGCTCTGCGGCTTTGGCACATTCCCTAAACATGCCCTTATTTATTCTATCCATATGGCCGTTTTCATTTGACACCACACAGTTTGCTCTCTTAGAAGATGGATCCTGTTTGTTTTCAGTTTGCTCTAACATATCAGGGCGCTGATAGCCACTGCTTTGTCATCCAAGCCAGGAAATAATCCAGGAGCCTTGGGGAAAACAGATTCTCGCCATCGGCCTCTATGGCTTTGGCTATTTCCTACATGATGAGGATATAGGGCTGGATTTGATAATGTAGAGTTTTCTGTGTGTTTTCATTGTTTATGCCACATCTGCCTCTTGGAATTTGTGTCATTGAATCACTGTAATTACAGCCAATGGATAATTCCTTCCCTTTTGCAAGACATCCCCGACTCTATGAATCATCAGAGAAAAACCACCTTATGTCCTTGGGGTACCATCAGGTGGCAAGGTCCACTGTTCATTTAGACGTGGTTATCAGCCACATCCAAAGACATGGCTTCTGTTCCCATTCACTGACTGTGAGACTTCAGTAGCTCTCGAACTGAAAAGCCACAAATGATAGGAATGCCTTTGTCAAGATGAAAGCCAGAATTTGGACCCAGAGCCTTGCTTTAAGATGTTTACAGATAATCCATGAAGCTGTCCCTCAAAAGGAGGGGCGGGAGTGAACCAAGGGAAATCTTCCTGTACTTTCTCTGCTTTCTCATCCTCCAACCTGGGCAAAGAAGTAACTCCCTACCACCTAGTAAAATGATGAAATATTATAAGGCAAATATCTGATTTAATATGTGAAAAGAGTTCTTGAAAGAGTGAAAATTAAACAGAAGAGTACCCTAAAGGTGACAAAAGTTCTGTGTGTTTTCAGCCCCTTCTATTTCTCTGTTGCTCCTTCATCACATTGCTGCCTAGTCACCAGGCCTGGAAAAGGTGGGCCTGGAGGGAGAGCTTCACTTTGCCAGCAGACAGCCCCCTCTGATGTTTCTAATACTACATTACAGAAAGGAAAGGACCTTGTGTGTTATGGCTTTCTTTCCTGACTCACACTATGGGTGTTTAGTGACTGAAAAGAAAGCCACTCAGTCATGTCCAACTCACTGTGACACCATGGACTGTATAGTCCATGGAATTCTCTAGGCCAGACTGGAGTGGGTAGCCTTTCCCTTCTCCAAGGGGTCTTCCCAAACCAGGGATTGAATCCAGGTCTCCCACATTGCAGGCGGATTCTTTACCATCTGAGCGACAAGGGAAGCCCAGGTGAAGTAGGAGATATTATAAATGAGGTTTTATTCAACTACTTTTTTTTTCAAGAAAAATACGAGATCCCATTTGTACCCCTAGCACTGTAGGAAAGCAAAGATTGCAAAACAAACAGGGACCCAAAGAAATGGGAAAGGAGAAAAACGTTATACATTTTCTGAAATATACAGAGAGAATGTTTTCCTTATTGCTACCATGGAAGCCACGATTGCCTCCTTTCCTCTAAGATGGGCAGGCCAACTGTCCCTGTGTTTTGAGATCACACAGAGATGATCTGTCTGTGAATGCCCATCCTTCACTTCCACTCTGTTGTGGGGTCCACAAGGTTAGGGCATTGCCTCTAGAAAGTCATAGTGAAAATTCAACCTAGGAGAACTCATAGACTAACCCCTCTACTTCCATTAATACAGATAATTTCTTGATTTTCCAAAGCAAAATGCTCTCAAAAATAAAGTCTATGGTGGAACTCTAAGATTAAAAAATAAAGAGGAATTGAGTTGCTCTGTTTGCAAAGGAAAGGTAGGACTGGAGCTTTCTCAGCTACTCTGAAGAAATACTTTCCAGCAGTGACCCCAACACCCATCTATGAGATGTTACACCCTTGTGGAACATTCTTTGAAAAGCACTCAATTGTTGATCAGATTTTAAAAAGGACACTTGAGCCCTAACTGGTTATCTTGTGGTGACGTGAAAAGTCAGCTATGAAGGAAGGAAGGGCAGTGGGTGCCACAGTAGGATAGCTGGAATTCAACCATCAAAGCAAGTGTTAGCAGTGGAATTTCACTCAATTAATGTCATAGGGGTCTTTTAAGTGTTTCCAACTCTTAATGTCACATGCAAGTTTTGGACAAAGCTCTCTGGTCTATACATGATCATCTTCTCAGGGTCCCACATAGTCTTTTTTGATGTGCTGTGCTTGGAGAAACTGAGAAAGCAACTCAAAGAACCTACACACAGAGAAGTGTATTCTAGATCAATTTGAAGGTGAGTTTATTCCACTATCAGGATGTATATACCTCACACACAGAGAAGCAGAAAATCAAGAGAGATATAAGACTTTAGGTCATACCCAGACAACTTTATGATTGAGATAAGAATAAAGCCTTTGCAATAGTACCCAAACCATAAGCAGCTCACAGCATAAACTTGATATCTAAAGATCAAAATCTTTATTTGTTCAGTGAAGGATATCAGTAAACATTTAAATTATTAGTAAATGAAAACAGTTAACATTTTTTTTTTTTTCAGAATTGGTTTGGCTATCCTTATTTAGAGCTGGGGAAAAAAAAAAGCTCTCTTGTGATCATCTTGTATTAGGCAAGAATTATTTTTCATGGTTAAAAAGCAAAACCTGTTTTAACTGGGGTGGTGCTGACAAGAGCTGCTCCAAGCAATTTCGAATAATAGAATTTCACAGTAAAAAAATTAACTACAAACCACTGACCTAGCCCATTGTCTTTCTCAATACTACAGTTTTGCTGCTGAAAAAGAGGGTTTGCTATTCAAGAATGTAAAAGTGGGATTCAAGAATCAAGCCTTTTCATCTCTCATGGGATATTGTCCTTTATCAGAGCATTCTGGGTGGATAAATATGTAAATTATTATGCAAAGCAGGATGGAGTAATTCAAATTGACAGTTGCCCTATTTAACAAAAAATTAAAATATGGAAGGCTTGAAAACGTGTCTCCTGACAACAAAAGAAGTTCTTGTGAAGATCAACATTATTTGGTATCATTTTCATATATTTTTCAAGCAGATGAATTCTTCTTGCTTTACTTTCTATTTTGAAATCATTTTTCTCCACCATTGTATTTTATAAAAATAGTTTCAATGGGATTATTTAAATTTTAGCTGATATATATATATATATATATATNTGTTGAAATATATGTTTTTTCCCCAAAAAAAGTTGACACCTTGTATTCAGATGATATTTAATATTTTAAAATGGGAGAGATCTTAGAATTGAGAAGTATGTAATATTTGTTAATTTGAAATAACTAATCCAAATTCCTGCTTTTTCAGTTTTGCACAGTGAAGCATCCATCCTGTCTCTTATACACATCTAGATGTGTATAAGAGACAGTATATATATATATCTCATAGAAAATACAGAGTATTTTCTATACTACGCTCCTAACAACTGTAAATCTGCTGTATTGGATTTTTAATAAAGAGCATCTACGGCTAGCAATTATTTACAAAAGAATTAATTGCTGTATCTGAGTGAGCATACTGTTACAATTTGCTATTGAGCTGCTGCCAAGTCAGCCTTTTTTTTTTCCCCCCTTTGCATTCATGCACTGTCTTTCCTGCCATGACACCAGGTAAGGTAACCAACCCTGTTCATACCCCCAACAAACACTTCACTTAGGCTCTGGATCCTTTGCCTCATGACTTCTCTTGGTCTTTGCTATTTCATCATTCACTTTTTCCTTTGGTATCATTTCTTTCTCCTTACTTTTTGGATCATTCCCATCATCATGAGTCTAACCTCACTCATCTTGAAGCAAAACACTGCCTCAGCTCCAAAGCATTACCACACTTCTCCATTTCCCTCCACTGCCAGACTACTAGCTATAAAATTCTATTTACGGTTGCTATTTCTACTTTACCTCCCATTCTCTCTTCCATCCAATCCAAATCATGGCTCAATTATTAAGATGTCCAAGGACCCACATCTTGCTAAAGCTATTGGTTAACTTTTGTCTTCCTCTTATCTGATTTGTTAGCAGCTCTTGATATTTTCTTCTTTGACAGGTTCTTCTCTAGGTTTAGAGGAAGCTTTGTTTTCCTTCAACTTCAGGGTCTTCCCAAGCTGTCTAAATACTGCTGTGCCCAGACATCTCCTCTATAACTGNTTGCAGAAAGCAGGAACATTCACAGGAAATACGGGCAAGGGCTCCATCGCATACGGGTTTTGCAGAGCATTTAAGCTCACATGGTTCTCTTCTGTGAGTATGACAGCAAAGCCCACATGTGGACTGCAGAGCTGAGTTAGGATCCATTATGCCTGGTGATTCGAATAAATCCTAACAACCATAAAATAGTGGCTATTTTAATTTTCTCCTCTTTCTCCATATACATAAAATGAGGTGTATCAAGTGTGGGGACAGGCTACGAAGGATGCCAGAATTAGTTGCTGGGCAAGCCAACACCACCTACTTTTTAAATAGAAATGTCAACCTGTTAGTCACCTTCCTGTTAAGCCCTTTGCTGCAAGTGAACAAATAATAGAAGTGTGTGCTGTGTGGGCTAGAGGTCTTCCAGGTGCTCTGCGGGACATAAAGGTGGCAGAAGACAAAATTTCTATCTCACGAGTTCAGTTTTGAGGGTGGGAGGCAGGTGGAGAAGAGGTATATACTTAAACAATCAGAATGAATTCATAAACATGAATCACTTTAGATTTTGAAAGCATTTCTACATGTTATTCTATGGAAACATTAAGAACACAAAGCATTACCCAATTAAAAGCTTAACTCTATGATACCAGTGGCATATTTTAAAATGATCAGAGAGGCAGAGAATAAACTGAGATTGAGAATAAATGGAAAATGAAATAGTTGGGGGATATGGGGCTTATGCATTGTAGTCAGGAGTGTAGTCAACATTCAAAGCTGAAAGAAGGGTATGGCGCCGCAAGGCAGGTGCAGGGTAAAATTAGGACATCACACGATGCTAAGCAGGGCTACCAATGGTGAAAACTGACTTAGAAGGTCTCTCAACTCTGAAGGTGAAGAAAGCCTGGAATCAACACTGGTTTCAATAGTGATGATTAAATAGCATGCAACTGTACAGAGAAATCTATGCCAGCTTTGTTACTCAAAATATTGCTTGCATTTTTTGTTGAAATATATGTTTTTTCCCCAAAAAAAGTTGACACCTTGTATTCAGATGATATTTAATATTTTAAAATGGGAGAGATCTTAGAATTGAGAAGTATGTAATATTTGTTAATTTGAAATAACTAATCCAAATTCCTGCTTTTTCAGTTTTGCACAGTGAAGCATCCATCCTGTCTCTTATACACATCTAGATGTGTATAAGAGACAGTATATATATATATCTCATAGAAAATACAGAGTATTTTCTATACTACGCTCCTAACAACTGTAAATCTGCTGTATTGGATTTTTAATAAAGAGCATCTACGGCTAGCAATTATTTACAAAAGAATTAATTGCTGTATCTGAGTGAGCATACTGTTACAATTTGCTATTGAGCTGCTGCCAAGTCAGCCTTTTTTTTTTCCCCCCTTTGCATTCATGCACTGTCTTTCCTGCCATGACACCAGGTAAGGTAACCAACCCTGTTCATACCCCCAACAAACACTTCACTTAGGCTCTGGATCCTTTGCCTCATGACTTCTCTTGGTCTTTGCTATTTCATCATTCACTTTTTCCTTTGGTATCATTTCTTTCTCCTTACTTTTTGGATCATTCCCATCATCATGAGTCTAACCTCACTCATCTTGAAGCAAAACACTGCCTCAGCTCCAAAGCATTACCACACTTCTCCATTTCCCTCCACTGCCAGACTACTAGCTATAAAATTCTATTTACGGTTGCTATTTCTACTTTACCTCCCATTCTCTCTTCCATCCAATCCAAATCATGGCTCAATTATTAAGATGTCCAAGGACCCACATCTTGCTAAAGCTATTGGTTAACTTTTGTCTTCCTCTTATCTGATTTGTTAGCAGCTCTTGATATTTTCTTCTTTGACAGGTTCTTCTCTAGGTTTAGAGGAAGCTTTGTTTTCCTTCAACTTCAGGGTCTTCCCAAGCTGTCTAAATACTGCTGTGCCCAGACATCTCCTCTATAACTGCAATTACTCTTTAAGAGATTTAATCTGGTATCATGGCTTTGAGAATGATCTCTATAATTCTCAAATGACTATTTCTAACACTGACTTCTTTGATGAATTGCAGAATCATATTTAACTCTCTACCTGACATCATCAGTTGGAAGTCCAGTAGCCCCCAGAAACTTCAAACAGAGCCAATAGCCAATGTTTCCTCATCTCTAATGCAAACCCTAGAGTCCTCAGCATACCAAATCTTCAACTTTAAAGTATATGGTAATATTATCCATTTAGCTACAAGGGTCAAGATCCTATCTCTAATTTGTCAGTTTCTTTCCATGCCACATCTAGCTCACCAGTGTAATTTGTTGCTCCAAGGACAGTATTTATCTTGAATTTGATCTCTGCTGCTATAACCAGAGTCAAAAATATCATCTTTAATCTGGCCATCTGTAACAGGGGTTCCATGACCAGTCTTTCCACCTCACTGTAATCAGAATAATATTTTATCTATTTGTTTACCCTGCATCATCTGACACTTGCCTACCTCTCAGTTATGCTGAAAGCTGAAACTCCAATACTTTGGCCACCAGATGTAAAGAACCGACTCATTGGAAAAGACCCTGATGCTGGGGAAGATTGAAAGCAGGAGGAGAAAAGGATGACAGGGGATGAGATGGTTGGATGGCATCACCAACCCAATGGACATGAGTTTGAGTAAACTCGAACTCCGGGAGTTGGTGATGGACAGGGAGGTCTGGCATGCTGCAGTCCATGGGGTCACAAAGAGTTGGACACGACTGAGTGACTGAACTGAACTGAACTAAACTACCTCTCAAGTGCATCCCACTTTACTCTCTCCCACTTTACTCTGAAAAGTGTTACTTTTCAGCCATAGTAGCTTAGAATATTTATTCCCCAACACACAACTGTTACTTTCCCATATTCAGGTATCATATTAAATTTTACCTCCTCAGACCAAAATTTCCCAGACCAAAGTGGCTAAATAGGGCCTTCTACATGCCCCTCACTTTCCACCCTGTTTCTCTCCTTCATATTATTTTCTTTTATTTGTGGCACTTAATCTTACCATTGGGTACACTTTTCAATATTTCATTTCTTTCATTTTCCCATTATTTATCTCCTCATCTATGGATGCAAGTTTTTTGGAAGCAGAAATTTTGTTTCATTTTTGAAATCTAGACTAGTTTCCAGCATGTGGAATATACTTATAAAATGAAAAAATACATGGTAACCAATATTGACTGACTTAACAATTCAACAGGAATTTTACCTCTGTGTTTGTGTCTTTTGTATCTGAATAAAATCTATAAAGGCTTGGTAAGCCAAAGATGGTAGTTAGATTCTCTGTGTGTGTGTGTGTTCTAAGCAGAGCTAGAGAGAAGTGGCTTTAGACACAGTCTTAAAAACCAATATTAAATTGTCCTAATACATGTGAAATCTTGAGATGATGTTTATCTATATAATAAATGAAGATGAGCTTAATAGGTGAAGGGGCAAAAAAGGAACAGCTCTTACTGAATTTAAGAGATGTGGGATGCAGTAAGCGTATTAGTCGTGTCCGACTCTGCGACTCCATGGACCGTAGCCCATCACACTTCACTGTCCATGGGATATTCCAGGCAAGAATACTGGAGCGGGTTGCCATTCCCCTCTCTATGGATTCAGTAAATAACGACTCAAGAATGTACATTCTTGGTGTTTATGTCCCGTGAGCCTGGGTCCTGTGGCAGACACTGAATGAATATATAATTGTCTGGTGGGTGAGCTCCTAGTGAGCACATGGCCTTTACATCTCTTATTCTTACCGTTCTTCAAGTACATAATTTCTACAATATGTTTCTGATTTGCATCGTCGCTGACAGAGAATTCAGTGGGTACAGTTGGTGTCAAGAAATATATCCTATTGCCGTAAGATAAGCCACTATTACTCAAGCTATATTATAAGAACATGGTACGCTGAGAATTCAGAGAATAATACTTACTACCTACCAAGCATGACCATAGGAAAATGATGGCAGTAAACATGCTTAGCTTAAACTTGTTCAGCCTCTTATAAAATGCATTTATAAAATTAACAGTGCCTCTATTATGAAGGGGTGAGAAAATATATATATATGTGTGTGGGGGGTGGTGCTTATGCATAGTTTTTTTTTTTAATCAGGATAGCTCTTTCATATACAGCACTATTGATTTGGAGACAAACCTCAAGAGATGTTTACTATCTCTGAAGAAGAAAAGAATTTAGGAGGTAAAAGATGGATTTTCAGTACTTCTTGAACGAGTTTTCAGGGATGAAATTGGATTCATTTATCCACATTATGTTGAGACATCTCTTTTTCGAAGGTTTCTCTTTGTGTTTATTTTTTTCTCCCTCTTCTGTCCAATATTGCTGACTAATCCCACCAGTTTCTGAGAATCAATTTTTAATTGCAGAAAGCAGGAACATTCACAGGAAATACGGGCAAGGGCTCCATCGCATACGGGTTTTGCAGAGCATTTAAGCTCACATGGTTCTCTTCTGTGAGTATGACAGCAAAGCCCACATGTGGACTGCAGAGCTGAGTTAGGATCCATTATGCCTGGTGATTCGAATAAATCCTAACAACCATAAAATAGTGGCTATTTTAATTTTCTCCTCTTTCTCCATATACATAAAATGAGGTGTATCAAGTGTGGGGACAGGCTACGAAGGATGCCAGAATTAGTTGCTGGGCAAGCCAACACCACCTACTTTTTAAATAGAAATGTCAACCTGTTAGTCACCTTCCTGTTAAGCCCTTTGCTGCAAGTGAACAAATAATAGAAGTGTGTGCTGTGTGGGCTAGAGGTCTTCCAGGTGCTCTGCGGGACATAAAGGTGGCAGAAGACAAAATTTCTATCTCACGAGTTCAGTTTTGAGGGTGGGAGGCAGGTGGAGAAGAGGTATATACTTAAACAATCAGAATGAATTCATAAACATGAATCACTTTAGATTTTGAAAGCATTTCTACATGTTATTCTATGGAAACATTAAGAACACAAAGCATTACCCAATTAAAAGCTTAACTCTATGATACCAGTGGCATATTTTAAAATGATCAGAGAGGCAGAGAATAAACTGAGATTGAGAATAAATGGAAAATGAAATAGTTGGGGGATATGGGGCTTATGCATTGTAGTCAGGAGTGTAGTCAACATTCAAAGCTGAAAGAAGGGTATGGCGCCGCAAGGCAGGTGCAGGGTAAAATTAGGACATCACACGATGCTAAGCAGGGCTACCAATGGTGAAAACTGACTTAGAAGGTCTCTCAACTCTGAAGGTGAAGAAAGCCTGGAATCAACACTGGTTTCAATAGTGATGATTAAATAGCATGCAACTGTACAGAGAAATCTATGCCAGCTTTGTTACTCAAAATATTGCTTGCATTTTTTGTTGAAATATATGTTTTTTCCCCAAAAAAAGTTGACACCTTGTATTCAGATGATATTTAATATTTTAAAATGGGAGAGATCTTAGAATTGAGAAGTATGTAATATTTGTTAATTTGAAATAACTAATCCAAATTCCTGCTTTTTCAGTTTTGCACAGTGAAGCATCCATCAGATACTGAATGATATATTCGGTCTTTTTGATATCATTTATTGTTCTTGAACACCATATACTCTAAAGATGAATGTTTGCAGTAACATGGCCTTGTTGGGAGAGAAGTCACACTTACTTTGGTTACCTGAAGTGTGTATCTGAATTTAGGGACAACCCCAAGGGACCCAGAGGGTCAGATTCACACCCAGATTTGGACTTTGGTTGTCTTTCAATAGTAACCATGGTTTACTGGGGTGGCTGTGTGTGTGTATTAGTAGCTGAGTCTGTCCAACTCTTGGCAACCAGGATCAAGTCTATGGTGACTTCAAGGACAGTAACCCACCAGGTTCCTCTGTCCATGGGATTCTCCAGGGAAGAATATTGGAGTGGGTGGCCATTCTTTTCTCCAGGGAATCATCCCAACCCAGGGATCAAGCCTCGGTCTCCCGGATTGCAGGCAGATTCTTTACCATCTGAGCCACCAGAACTATATTTTCCACATTAACTGAAGCCACCAACTCATTGCTTAAGTTATCATATTTGAAAAAGGTGACATTTTATTTGCCACATTAAAATATTTTTTTCCAAACTAAGCTCCATGGTTCGATCCCTGGGTCGGGAAGATCCCCTGGAGAAGGAAATGGCAATCCACTCCAGTATTCTTGCCTGGAGAATCCCATGGACGGAGAAGCCTAGTAGGTTACAGTCCACGGGGTCGCAAAGAGTCGGACACGACTGAGCGACTTCACCTTCACCAACAGAAAAATGCAGTCTCAACTGCGTGGTTAATAAAAAATACATAGTGAGTCTCCTGATGAAAACGGGGGATTAGGTTATTCCTCAAAGTATCTGGGAAATATTTGTGAACTAGACTTTATCCATTTAAATTTAGAGTTGAATGTTTTGAATTTGGTTTAGCATGGGAGGATTTCCTAAGCAGAAATTTGGCATTCCTAAGAAAAGTAGAGAATAAATCAATGTTAGGTGTATTCTGCCCATGGTGGGCAGTATAGTTACTTATTTCTCTTTTGTTATAAATAAGTCATGGTTGTGTTTGTCTTTACCTGACTGCTGTTTCTGTGCAGTAATTCTGACGATATGCAGCTGAAATCAGGCCCATAAGACTCCTGGCACACCATGCAATAGGAAATTGATCAATCACGTGTCTTTCCTCATTTAATTCCACAACAAAATTAGCAACTAGCACCCACATTTTGGGGCTTCCTTAGTGACTCAGATGGTAAAGGATCTACCTGCAATGAAGAAGACCCGGGTTCATTCCCTGAGTCGGGAAGATCCCCTGGAGAAGGAAATGGCCACCCACTCCAGTACTCCTGTCTGGAAAATCCCATGGACAGAGGAGCCTGGAAGGCTATAGTCCATTGGTTCACAAAGAGTCAGACACAACTGAGAGAGACATTTTACAGAGAGAATGCTAAGGCTCAGGAGCTAAAATATCTTGCTTGTGATGATGTGACCAGTGAGTGGCAGAACTGAGGTTCAAGTATAGTTTTCTCCAGTGACTCACAGACCTCAGAGAATAGATGTGAAAGTCTATGGGATCCACTTTGAGAAAGCCTGTGTTATTATATGCATCTTTATTGTATCATAGTAAAATATTTTTCTATTTCTGCCTATAAATTCCTAGGTCCTTGAGAGATAAGTATTCTGGTTCTTTGTCTGTATCTCTAGAGTTCAGTACAGCATTACTGATTTAATATATTAAAGAGGTCTAGCAGAGAGTTCCTCTAGATAGCCCTAGAAAGTGATTCATTACCCCATCCCAAGCAGATGAAAAAACAACTGAGACATAACAAATAAACAGAACACAAAGTAATTGAAAGTCAGTGACCCAAAGTCTATAAGACAAGAGGGTGTTGTACGGTAGAGAAATGTGTAGTCTTCCTAGAGACACCAGTCAAAAGCTTCCTCAACTGTCTGAGCCTTGAGTGGATCTTCTCTCTGGGAGGAAGCTAAAGGGGATAAATAACTCCCCCAATCCCTCCTCACTCTTCTCTTCACTCTCTCTAGCACACTTCCTGACTGAGCCATGTTTCTTAAGTGAATATAATAATAAAACAGATGACACTCCACCAGTAAGTTAACCGCATGGTACTGGCACCCAGCATCTGAGAGCAGAGCCTAGGGATCACACACCCATGGACTGTCACAGACTAGGATACAGACTGGAGTGACCTCTGGGTCACTCTGGAGTCCTCGTGGGTGGACCACTGGTGTCAGGATAGCAGCCTTGAGCAGAGGCCCTGGTCTGGTCTGGGGGGGTCAACACAAATGTCCCAACATGTCTACGCAATAGGCACAATGTCAAAGCCAGATCACAGGAAATTCTTTCATGAGGAAGGCTTTAGGATGTCTGGGAACTTAGGCTATTTTCTGGGTTTTGGGTAGAGTTCTGAGGGGTGTGATATACTCTAGGAGATGGCTCAGGTCTTTTGTTTTATGGTTGCTTCCAGCATTATAATTAAGAAGGGAGACTTTTTGAATTACAAAAAGTAAATTCTACCATGTGAAAAATTCTATTGTTTGCCTCCAGTGACATTACAGAAAAGAAATCGACTCCCTTTCTCTGCTTAGAGTTCCACACAGGAGGCTAGACGAATGTGACAGATATTGTAATTTGAATACAATTGTTCACTTAGCAACCCCCCTGGAAACCTGTCTCCTGCAACTTGGCTTTTTGAGTAGAGCTCTTGAGATGTCCTCTGAAAGAACAAAGCCCAACAAGGCTTGAGTACAGGAAATTATAACAATCTCATCAAACCAGTCCTCTCCAAAGTTCCCCTCTGCCAGCCCTGTTGTACCAGGCTCAGAATCCTGCTTCAACAAAGTCGGAATCCAGAAGCTTACCTGTGCAGAAGGAGGTGTGCTGATGCTCCAAATTCTATTTTCTGGAAATAAGGAAAGTATGCATACTTTGTCCATTTTTCATTCTTAAATCTGTGTCTTTTATACAGGAGAACCATTATTTCTTCCTATTGAATTAACTGTCCTCTTCATGCATTTAGCAGAGCTTCTTGGTAGATATCACAGAGAGCGCTGTGAAAAAAAAAACAGTCATTGTGAGTATTATTCTTTTGTCATCATGAGAATACTCTTGTGTTTGATTTGCTTACTCCTTTGCCTAAATAGAAAACAAAGCTATGTGTGAATGCTAAGTCGCTTCAACTATGTGCAACCCTATGGGCTGTAGCTCAGCAGGCTCCTCTGTCGGTAGAATTCTCCAAGCAAGAATACTGGAGTGGGTTTCCTTGCTCTCCTCCAGGGGATCTTCCAGACCGAGAGACCGAACCCACCTCTCCTACTTCTACCTGCTTTGGCAGGTGGGTTCTTTACAACTAGCGCCACCTGGGGAGCCCCAGAAAACAAGGTTACTTTCTCAAAACTCATCCTTTTCAGATGGCCTAGGAATAGCAAAGAGGGTGTGGCTGAGGTGTGACCAAATGAGGAGGGCTGAGCTCAGTCCAGGGCCTTTGAGTTTTGCGGGTGCTGAGGCTGGACATACTCCTTGGAAACTTGGAGGAAAAGTCCTTCAATCATTCCCGAAGACTTTCTCACCAAAAGGGTTTGCAGCTTCCGTTAAAGCAATTTATGTGCAAACAATAAGCTATCCTCTTCGTGGAGAATTTCAGAAGCTTGATTACTTTTCATAATCCAAAAAAGGTTAAATACATTGGGGGTCTTGTGTCCTCAACTCACCTTGATTTGTGTTTGAANATGTTTCTTAAGTGAATATAATAATAAAACAGATGACACTCCACCAGTAAGTTAACCGCATGGTACTGGCACCCAGCATCTGAGAGCAGAGCCTAGGGATCACACACCCATGGACTGTCACAGACTAGGATACAGACTGGAGTGACCTCTGGGTCACTCTGGAGTCCTCGTGGGTGGACCACTGGTGTCAGGATAGCAGCCTTGAGCAGAGGCCCTGGTCTGGTCTGGGGGGGTCAACACAAATGTCCCAACATGTCTACGCAATAGGCACAATGTCAAAGCCAGATCACAGGAAATTCTTTCATGAGGAAGGCTTTAGGATGTCTGGGAACTTAGGCTATTTTCTGGGTTTTGGGTAGAGTTCTGAGGGGTGTGATATACTCTAGGAGATGGCTCAGGTCTTTTGTTTTATGGTTGCTTCCAGCATTATAATTAAGAAGGGAGACTTTTTGAATTACAAAAAGTAAATTCTACCATGTGAAAAATTCTATTGTTTGCCTCCAGTGACATTACAGAAAAGAAATCGACTCCCTTTCTCTGCTTAGAGTTCCACACAGGAGGCTAGACGAATGTGACAGATATTGTAATTTGAATACAATTGTTCACTTAGCAACCCCCCTGGAAACCTGTCTCCTGCAACTTGGCTTTTTGAGTAGAGCTCTTGAGATGTCCTCTGAAAGAACAAAGCCCAACAAGGCTTGAGTACAGGAAATTATAACAATCTCATCAAACCAGTCCTCTCCAAAGTTCCCCTCTGCCAGCCCTGTTGTACCAGGCTCAGAATCCTGCTTCAACAAAGTCGGAATCCAGAAGCTTACCTGTGCAGAAGGAGGTGTGCTGATGCTCCAAATTCTGTTTTCTGGAAATAAGGAAAGTATGCATACTTTGTCCATTTTTCATTCTTAAATCTGTGTCTTTTATACAGGAGAACCATTATTTCTTCCTATTGAATTAACTGTCCTCTTCATGCATTTAGCAGAGCTTCTTGGTAGATATCACAGAGAGCGCTGTGAAAAAAAAAACAGTCATTGTGAGTATTATTCTTTTGTCATCATGAGAATACTCTTGTGTTTGATTTGCTTACTCCTTTGCCTAAATAGAAAACAAAGCTATGTGTGAATGCTAAGTCGCTTCAACTATGTGCAACCCTATGGGCTGTAGCTCAGCAGGCTCCTCTGTCGGTAGAATTCTCCAAGCAAGAATACTGGAGTGGGTTTCCTTGCTCTCCTCCAGGGGATCTTCCAGACCCAGAGACCGAACCCACCTCTCCTACTTCTACCTGCTTTGGCAGGTGGGTTCTTTACAACTAGCGCCACCTGGGGAGCCCCAGAAAACAAGGTTACTTTCTCAAAACTCATCCTTTTCAGATGGCCTAGGAATAGCAAAGAGGGTGTGGCTGAGGTGTGACCAAATGAGGAGGGCTGAGCTCAGTCCAGGGCCTTTGAGTTTTGCGGGTGCTGAGGTTGGACATACTCCTTGGAAACTTGGAGGAAAAGTCCTTCAATCATTCCCGAAGACTTTCTCACCAAAAGGGTTTGCAGCTTCCGTTAAAGCAATTTATGTGCAAACAATAAGCTATCCTCTTCGTGGAGAATTTCAGAAGCTTGATTACTTTTCATAATCCAAAAAAGGTTAAATACATTGGGGGTCTTGTGTCCTCAACTCACCTTGATTTGTGTTTGAAGAATATATGGGATTAAATGGCAGATAAAACCAATTCCTCCTTCCCTATAAGATGGTCTCCATCTTCATGCCTGTGAAGCTTTCCACATGTACTACACATTCTTTCCCAGTCCCCTCTGATCTCTAGACACTAGGAAGGCACAGTTGCTATTTCACACATCTTTATCTTGGAAAGTTTCAAATCAGAGCCTAGGGTATAATGCAAATAAAGACCTAAACAGTATTAAGGAAAGCAATTTGACACTTTATGAATTTCATCTCCTCCAAGCCAGCTCACAGAGAGATTATGTACAGAGAGGAACAGGTTACTGCTTGCATAACTGATTGAAAATTGGTGCTAATTGGCTTGAGGTTTAAATGAGGGAGCTCTATCAGACAGCTGGCCCAGTTGAGGGTTCTGTATCTGAAAGCGCTACATGGAAATAGAATTTATCTCTATGTGATGATGTTTATTCTCTGAAAATTAGGTTAAAATGGAAGACATCATTTCCCTCATCCTCAATTAAAACAAATAGCTCATGTTTAACTCAACTGTAGCATTCGTGGGCCTTGGGGATAAATTTCTTCTATTTTACAAGTAAGTCACTGCCTGCATTTTCCTGTGACAAGAGGCCTAGAGGATCAGAGTATTTCAGAAAAGGTTAAAAGAAATTGTACCACATCCAGAAAGGCTAATTTTCATGCATCAAGGTTCTTTGAGCTGAATTTGTGTAATGAGTGCACTGGAAATTGAAAGACGAGATTAAAGTGCTGTTTGTCGTGTACAGAGATTTCAGAAATGCTTATCAGCCCTGCGCAGCTGAACATAGCCCAGATTAAAACCCGATCTGACAGAAAGGGAGGCTGACTGCAAATGCCGGGCTTTACATCCATGCTAATTAGAAAGTGCATATTAAACATGGGGCTGACGAGGAGAGCAGCTGCAAAGGTCTTTATCTATATTAAGAGACTGTCCACCTACATAATAAGAGTAATTACCAATGAGAGAATTCTTAAAAAGAAATTGCATTTAATGACACATCATACAATTTCTCCTTGTTTCAAAAGTCTAGTACATCGTCCCCCAAGAAGGTGTGACTTTATTTTCTCTCTGGAACTAGGTGACAGATGAGATTTTGAAGACAAGGTCCATTCACTTATATTTCTATTAAGGCAAGATCTTTACTTGGAGAACTGCCAGTGTGGAAACCCTATGGAGTCCCCAATCCTTGCTTCTAATGAACCAACAGGGAAAACAACTAAAATTTTTCCAACCTACAGGAATTACTTGAGAGAGATGGCACCTAAGAGCACTTTTATTGGAAAGTTGTCAATATCACTAGAACTGGACTCTATTACTTTTTCAATTTTAAGCTTATTTATTTATTTATTATTTTTGGCTGTGCTGGGTCTTCATTGCTGTGTGGGCTACTCTCTAGTTATGTTGTGTGGGCTTCTCACTGCGGTGGCTTCTCTTGTTGTGGAGCATGGACTCTAGGATTTGTGGGCTTCAGTAGTTGTGGCTTGTGGGCTTAGTTGCTCAGTGGAAGGTGGGTCCTTCTGGATCAAGAATCGAACCCATGTCCCTTACATTGGCAGGCAAACTCCTTACCATTAAGCCACCAGGGAAGCCCCTCTATTAGTTTTTTTTGTTGTTTTTTTTTAACTTCCTATTACTAACTGGAACTCCAGGAGTTGGTGATGGACAGGGAGGCCTGGCATGCTGCGATTCATAGGGTCGCAAAGAGTCAGACACGACTGAACAATTTAACTGAACTGAACATTAGAGCTGACTCATTTGAAAAGACAATGATGCTGGGAAAATTGAGGGCAGGAGGAGAAGGGGACAACAGAGGATGAGATGGTTGGATGGCGTCACCGACTCGATGGACATGGGTTTGGGTGGACTCTGGGAGTTGGTGATGGACAGGGAGGCCTGGAGTGCTGCGGTTCATGGGGTCACAAAGAGTTGGACATGACTGAGCGACTGAACTGAACTGAACATTAGAGCTGTGATTTGGGTACAATAGTATTGAAGGGCTACAAGAGATTCTCTTGGAGTCTCTTTGCTTCTTTTAAAAAGAAGACAATCTCCTGTGGTCCTTGGGAAGTAAACGTAATACTCTGAATGAAAGCATCTAGCATGCACTGGGCACTCCACAGTCATTTCATGTCCATCACCCTTTCTCTTCTTCCTTCCTTCATCTCTTCCTTCCTTTCATTTTTCTTCATATTTTTAGGTTGATATAAACCTAAGTTATCCAACTGTTAATCAGCCTAAACATTTCTTTCTGATAAGTCATGTTCAAAATAAAATAGTTATATTTTTCCTTTGCTTGTAGTAGTTGTTTCCTGAAAACCTAGACACGTAATAAATAACCAAAATCTAATAAATGATCATTGCTGTTTAATCACTCAGTCATGTCTGACTCTTTTGAGACCCCATGGACTGTAGTCCACCAGGCTCCTTTGTCCATGGGATTTCCTAGGCAAGAATATTATAGTGGGTTGCCATTTCCTTTCTCCAGGGGCTCTTCCCCACCCAAGGATCGAACCCACATCTCCTTCATTGCAGGAGGATTCTTTATTCTTCATTTGGGAGGATATCCCAAATGATCATTGGAAACTATTAAGAAGAGCACTCAAGAAATTCAGCCTGTTGGGGAAGGCAAAGTGAGAAATCAAAGGTCATAAAAACTACATAAATGTGCTATTGAAAGACATGCTATTTTGCCTTTATTATTGTTAATATAATTCAATAGAACTCTTTAAGATTTCAGATGGAAAGTCTAAATATCTAACATCCATTTAGATATTTAGAAGCCACTTAACACCTGGCTTCCCAGGTAGTGCTAGTGGTAAAGAACTTGCCTGCCAATGTAGGTAGAGGTAAGAGATATAGATTCAATCCCTGAGTCTGGAAGATCCCCTTGAGGAGGGCATAGAAATCCACTCCAGTATTCTTGCATGGGAAATCCCATGAACAGAGGAGCCTGCGGGCTATAGTCCATAAGATTGCACAGTCGGATACGGCTGAAGTGACTTAGCATGCATGCAACAGCCATTTAATCTCTGTTGCAAGGCTCTACAGCAAAAAAAGTTTATAAAAGCACATGTATCATTTGCCAGTAGTTGTAAGACAAATGCTGATGCAACCCCACCCAGGATAAGAAATGGAGTTTAGGGACACCTATGAAGCCATATCTTTCATGTGTGCATCTTTCCATGAGTCCCTTCCTCTTTTAAAGAGTCACCCTCTCAAAACTTAATAATAATCATTTCCTTGCTTTGATAAGGCTCTTCTGTACAACAAAATGTACTCTTTCATCCCATAATCTAAATCAATTTATTTCCTGTTTTCACCTGTAATTAGTGGAAATAATTATTTATTTATTACATAATAATATATAAAGAGAGACCTCTTTTCTAGAGGCCTCTTGACATCAGTTCCTGTGTTAACTGTGTGTTAGTCTCTCAGTCATGCCCGACTCTTTCCGATCCCATGGACTGTACCCCGCCAGGCTCCTCTGTCCATGGGGTTTTCCAGGAAAGGATATTGGAGTGGGTTGCCATTCCCTTCTCCAGGAGATCTTTCCAACCCAGGGACTGAACCTGGGTCTCCTGCATTGCAGGCAGATTCTTTACTGTCTGAGCCACCAGGAAGCCCTTATGTTAGTCACCTGGGGCTGCTTAAAAAATCACCACAGACTGGGGGTGGGCAGCAGTGGAGGGGCTTAAACACCAGGGTCTTATTTCTTATCATTCTGAAAGCTGAGAAATCCACCATCAAGGTCCCAGAAGATTCCGTGGTGGGTGACAAACCTCTTCCTCGCTCTCTGAGGGTCTTCTCAAGGTTGTATCCTCATATAGTGGAGAACAGAGAGGAAGGCCTGGTGTCTCTTCTTTTTATTTAATTAATCCCATCATGAGGGCTCCACCCCATGACCTTGTCTTACTAATTATTTACCGAAGACCTCAGCTCCAAATCCATAACACTGAGAATTAGGATTCCAATATGTGAATTTGAGAGGACATAAACATTTGGTCCTTAATAGTCACTTTACCTTTACCCTCGATGACAATCAGGGTCAATATTTCCAGACTGGACTTTGCTCCATTCTTGGGTGGATTTAATAATATCTTAAATAAGATCCAGCAAAACGGGAAACAGAAACATTGGAGGGTCTTTCTTGTCTACTAATGTCTGAGATTCCTGTCTGTCATTTCCTTGCTTTAAAAAAAGAGACAAAATAACTCCAACACAAGTGAAGAGAAACTAAAGAGCCTAAAAAGTGAATTAAGGATGAAAGAGGAGAGTGAAAAAGCCAGCTTAAAACTCAGTATTCCAAAAACTAAGATCATGGCATCTGGTCCCATCACTTCATGGCAAATAGAAGGGGAAAACGGAAGTGGAAACAATGATAGATTTTGTTTTCTTGGGCTCCAAAATCACTGTGGACAGTGACTGCAGCCATGATTAAAAGATGCTTGCTCCTTGGAAGGAAAACTATGGCAAACCTGGACAGTGTATTAAAAAGCAGAGACATCATTTTGCCAACAAAAGTCCGCATAGTCAAAGTCATGGTTTTTGCAGTGGTCACGTATGGATGTGAGAGCTGGACCACAAAGAAGGCTGAGTGCTAAAGAATTAGTGCTTTTGAATTGTGGTGACAGAGAAGACTCTTGAGAGTCCCTTGGACTGCAAGGAGATCCAACCAGTCAATCTTAAAGGAAATCAACCCTGAATATTCATTGGAAGGACTGATGTTGAAGCTGAAGTTCCAGTACTTTGGCCAGCTGATGCAAAGAGCCAACTGTTTGGAAAAGACTCTGATGCTGGGAAAGATTGAGAGCAGGAGGAGAAGAGGGTGACAGGAGATGAGATGGTTGGACGGCATCACTGACTCAATGAACATGCATTTGAACAAACTCTGGGAGATAGGGAAGGACAGGGAAGCCTGGTGTGCTGCAGTCCATGGGGTCACAAGGAGTTGGACACAACTGAGTGACTGAACAACAACTCCACCATACCACAAAAGGAGTGTGTTAGGAGACAAGGAAATTTGACACAGGAATATTGCTAGAAATCTCTGTAGGTCTCTAGCCCTTGGAGGACCCTTTATTCCAAAGGCAGCTTCATATAGAAATGTTTGGAAAGAAAGTCACAATACAGCTCAACATTATTCAAAAAAGAGATCCTGTACTTAATGATGATAAGGGAAATGGTAAGAGTGAATGTTATTCATTTTCTTGAGCCTAAGGCGAGCTTGTGGATCTGAGCCAGTGGCCACAGCTCTGCTACCCTCACTTTCCTGCTGACCTCATCACTGGGGCCTGGGCATCAAAGGCTGTGGGAACCAGAACACCACTTCCAATGAAGGGACGATATCATCATTGTTTGGCAACAAGAGGCCAAACAGAAGCTTGGAGAAGGCATGGTAAGGGTGAGGGTGGTGGTCCGCAGGAGGAGCCTTCACCTGAGCACCTGCCTCAGGAGGCTGACCGCCTTCCCTGTCCCAGTAGGAGTGAATGTTGCCCTTACCCAGGTCCTCAGAGGCCCTCTCAGTCACCCCCTAGGGATCAGGTTTGTTTTCCACACCTACTATAGATGGATCTCCCCATTTCTAATCCAATACACTCAGTGATTAGAAATACTAACAACTTCCTGCCATGCCTGCCCCATGGGAGGGCCCTGGAGAAGCCTCATGCAGTTAGTTCACCTCTCATTCCTGTTTAAAATTTAAAATTTATTAAATTTTATTATTTATTATTTTTACTATTGCTAAATAGTAAGGAAGAAAAGTAGATGTTGTGAGGTCTTTTTCAGGAGGTCGTGACCCAGCACTCAGCTGGTTTGACCTGAGTGACCTGGGATTCTAATCACTAAATGGCTTTGTGATTTTAGACAAGTTTTTCCATCTATAAAATGAACAGGTTAACTGGATTATCTGTAAGATATCATCAAGCCCCCAAATTCTCTTCTATTTGTAAATAGTGGATATCAAGATCCCATATTAGAGATTTTGTTTTTATATGAATTTCATATTCAATATTTATGTGAGGGATAAAAAACATAATAAAAAGAGCGATCAAGATTATTTTTTATAAGAATGGAAACTTCAGGAATAATCAAATCACAGTGACCAAACAAAAAGCAAACAAGAAAGCAAACAAAAAACCCTTTGTGTATATCTAAGCCTGTTGTGTATGGATTATTTGTGTTACTCACTCAGTCATGTCCAGCTCTGTGACCCCATGGACTGAAGTCCACCAGACTCCTCTGTCCGTGGGATTCTCCAGGCAAGAATACTGGAGTGAGTTGCCATTCCCTTCTCCAGGGGATCNTGTATATCTAAGCCTGTTGTGTATGGATTATTTGTGTTACTCACTCAGTCATGTCCAGCTCTGTGACCCCATGGACTGAAGTCCACCAGACTCCTCTGTCCGTGGGATTCTCCAGGCAAGAATACTGGAGTGAGTTGCCATTCCCTTCTCCAGGGGATCTTCCTGGCCCAGGGATTGAACACAGGTTTCCTGCACTGCTGGCAGATTCTTTATCATCTGAGCCATCCGGAAACCCATGATTATTTAGGTAGTCCTAAATATTTCAGAGTTGTAAATTAATGCAGGATTGGAAATAAACATTTTTTGAGCAAATATTTCATGCCAGGAATTTGCTCAGTGCATTCTTCTTGACAGTAAGACTGTAAAGATAATGGCATTCCCTTTAGAGATCAAGAAACTTAAGCATGGCAAGTTGAAACAAATTACCCTGTGATCCATAGTGCCAGGACCCAACCTCAGCATCTTTGATATCCCCCAGAAATGTGATAGAATTGCAAATTCTCAGGCCTCACTCAGACCTACTTAGAGAGAGAGAGAGACTTCAGCTGGGTGGCCCAGAGGTGAGGTTTAACAAGCCCTCCAACTATAAAGCTTCAGAACTTCTGATCAATTGAGTTAAAAAACAAGGAATCAATCCCAGTCCTGATATCCAAACCTGAACTCTTTCCATCACCTACAACTATTACAGAATCCCAGCTTGCCTGAATCATTTCTGGTTGCTTTTCTTCAACCTGTTTCAGATGTATTTTCCAGGCAGGGAATATTACAATCACATCTTTACCAAGTCAATTAAAGACAAGTGAGAGAGTTAAAGGACAACTTCAAGTTTGAGAGACAAAAAGAAAAGTGAGAATTTTCGAGAAGACTCATGACAATAATTTATATCTAATTGTATTATACAGATATAATGCATAATACAACATTTTGCCTCTGTACATTAGAGGCACAAATGAACAGACTTGATAATCTATGAGGTCCTTGTCATTCTATGAGTTTTTTGATTTGATTTTGGAGGTGGTTCACCACTCTTTATAAATTTATAATAGCAGGTTTTATTCAAGAAATGGATTTGATGGACACGGGCAGCGGGGAGGAAGGAGAGGGTAAGACAAACGGAGAGAGTAGCATGGAAGCATATACACTACCATATATAAAATAGATAGCCAATGAGAGTTTGCTTTATGACTCAAGGAACTCAAACAGCGATTCTATGACAACTTAAAGAGATGGGAAAGGGTGGGTCATGGGAAGGAGGTTCAAGAGGGAAGAGACATATGTTCACCAAGGCTAATTCATGTTGATGTATGGCAGAAATCAAACCAATATTGTAAAACAATTATCCTTCAATCAAAAATAAATAATTTTTTTAAAGTAAAACAATGCAATAATTTTTAAATATCACGTATAAAATTAAAGCAAGACCAGATTTTACTTTTTTACTCACTTTCCCCCCTCCAGGCCCCTGTCAATGTCTAGCTGTAGATGCTTAACAATATCTATTGAACAAATAAAGTTAGGCCCTATAATTAGTTTGAATTTTATATCTGTTGATATAAATTAGTCTAATTATGAGATTAAAGTCATGAGGAAGTTTGTAATAACTCTGCCATACAATTATATGTGCAAACAAGGAAACTGTGATCCAAAGCTTCAGTTCTTGCTAGGGTTAAGAGAATAATTTAATTTTCCCTCCTCTCCTGCTTTTAGAATATAAGTCTGTGTGCTTTGTATATCATTATTTGTCTTTTTCCTATGCAACAAATCATTTGGAGAGCACATCTAATATTGACCAAATCCATCAGTGCTATAGATGCCACATCTAGAAGCTGTAGAGAGAGAAGTGGTGTGATGAGGTCTTATGTGTTTATACTACAGCTGCATATGTGACAGTAATGAAGATTTCCTCATTGTCTTGAGGTGTCACAAAATTCCCACTGCCTTTACAAGAAGCAAAGTCCAGGTGGGTGTAGGCTACAAGTGTAGATCATGTTCCCATTTTCAGAAATCATAAAATTTGCTATTTTCCTACATGCATTTCTTCATAAGGTGAAACATTTAAAATTCTGAGCTGCCTGAGATCATCTTTTATTTACTGAAATACATTACTTGACTTGCAAGTGTCATTTAGATTAATGCATACTCTCAGTCTTGAAACTGAGTTCACCAACTGCTATGTTTCTTTTCTGTTCTTGGTTATCAAGAATATTAGCAGAATATGGGCATTTGGATTTAAAGAGGAGGTCTCATTACATGATAAGTAAATTTATACAGAATGTATAAATTACTGATTTGTAATTCAAAGTGTGCAGACTTAGATTGCTGCAAGACATTTATCCCAGTCATATGCTTCCACTGTTCAGCACAGCAAATAATATTTTCATTATTCAAGTTTTTTTGTTTCTTGTACTATGTATATGTGAAATTTGTTTTAGAGGATTTAACAAGATATTCATTAAATGGAAACTGCAAGTAAACTAAGACATAATAAGCCAGTTTCTTTATGGATTATAATGAAAATTGCCCCCAAACATTTAGGTTTGGTTGATTGGCTTATTGGGTAGATAGACATAGTCTCAAATCCCAGTTTAACCACTTACCAGCTATTGAGTTTAAGGTATTCAACCTCTGAACCCCACTCTTTGACTCTGATAAAGTGGAGATGTAAATAAAACCTGTGCACGCATAGCATTTGAATAAGTCAGCATTAGAACAATAAAATATTATTCTAATATTTTCCTTAATTTCTAATAAATTCCTAGCACAATAATTTCCAATAAATTCCCAGCACAAATTAAAAATAATCCCAGGAATATCAACCAGAACGGTCCTTAAAAGAAATCCCTCTAACTGGTTCAGCAGTTTCATGGTTTCTGTCTACCAAGAGCTAATCTTCAAACTTGATTCCAGCTTGTGCTTCCTCTAGCCCAGCATTTTTCATGATGTACTCTGCATATAAGTTAAATAAGTGGGCCTTGACATACTCCTTTTCCTATTTGGAACCAGTCTGTTGTTCCATGTCCAGTTCTAACTATTGCTTCCTGACCTGCATACAGGTTTCTCAAGAGGCAGTTTAGGTGGTCTGGTATTCCCATCTCTTTCAGAATTTTCCATAGTTTATTGTGATCCACAGAGTCAAAGGCTTTGGTATAGTCAATAGAGCAGA
>SJYX01002717.1:0-36660 GCA_006410675.1 Oreotragus oreotragus | reverse complement strand
GAGGTGATGGAATTCCAGTTGAGCTGTTTCAAATCCTGGAAGATGATGCTGTGAAAGTGCTGCACTCAATATGCCAGCAAATTTGGAAAACTCAGCAGTGGCCACAGGACTGGAAAAGGTCAGTTTTCATTCCAATTCCAAAGAAAGGCAATGCCAAAGAATGCTCAAACTACCGCACAATTGCACTCATCTCACACGCTAGTAAAGTAATGCTCAAAATTCTCCAAGCCAGGCTTCAGCAATATATGAACCGTGAACTCCCTGATGTTCAAACTGGTTTTAGAACAAGCAGAGGAACCAGAGATCAAATTGGCAACATCCGCTGGATCATGGAAAAAGCAAGAGAGTTCCAGAAAAACATCTATTTCTGCTTTATTGACTATACCAAAGCCTTTGACTGTGTGGATCACAATAAACTGTGGAAAATTCTGAAAGAGATGGGAATACCAGACCACCTAACCTGCCTCTTGAGAAATCTGTATGCAGGTCAGGAAGCAGCAGTTAGAACTGGACATGGAACAACAGACTGGTTCCAAATAGGAAAAGGAGTACATCAAGGCTGTATATTGTCTCCCTGCTTATTTAACTTATATGCAGAGTACATCATGAGAAACGCTGGACTGGAAGAAACACAAGCTGGGATCAAGATTGCCAGGAGAAATATCAATAACCTCAGATATGCAGATGATACCACCCTTATGGCAGAAAAGTTGGCAGGAGGAGAAGGAAACGACAGAGGATAAGATGGCTGTATGGCATCACTGACTCGATGGACGTGAGTTTGAGTGAACTCTGGGAGTTGGCAATGGACAGGGAGGCCTGGTGTGCTGCAAACCATGGGATCTCAAAGAACCAGACATGACTGAGTGACTGCACTGAACTGAACTATGGCAGAAAGTGAGGAAGAACTAAAGAGTCTCTTGATGAAAGTGAAGAGGAGAGTGAAAAAGTTGGCTTAACGTTCAACATTCAGAAAACTAAGATCATGGCATCCAGTCCCATCAATTCATGGCAAATCGATGCGGAAACAGTGGAAATAGTGGCTGACTTTATTTTTCTGGGCTCCAAAATCACCGTAGATGGTGATTGCAGCCATGAAATTAAAAGACACTTACTCCTTGGAAGCAAAGTTATGACCAGTATAGAGAGCATATTAAAAAGCAGAGAGATTACTTTGTCAGCAAAGGTCCATCTAATCAAGACTATGGTTTTTCCCGTGGTCATGTCTGGATGTGAGAGTTTGACCATAAGGAAAGCTGAGCACTGAAGAAATGATGCTTTTGAGCTGTGGTGTTGAAGAATACTCTTGAGAGACCCTTGGACTGCAAGGAGATCCAGCCATCCCAACCTAAAGGAGGTCAGTCCTGGGTTTTCATTTGAAGGACTGATGTTGAAGCTGAAACTCCAATACTTTGGCCATCTGATGGGAAGAGCTGACTCATTTGAAAAGACCCTGATGAGGGAAAAATTGAGGGCAGGAGAAGAGAGGCACGACAGAGGATGAGATGGTTGGATGATATCACAGAGTCAATGGACATGGGTTTGGGTGAACTCTGGGAGTTGGTGATGGACAGGGAGGCCTGACATGCTGTAGTTCATGGGGTCGCAGAGTCAGACACGACTGAGCGACTGAACTGAACTGAAAAACATATCTAGGAATTTCTCTGGAGCTGTTGTGGGCAGTGTGGAGTCAGTTCAGTTTCAGATAGCTCCTTGTTCCAGCTTATACTTCTCAAGATCTATAGGCCCCTTCCAACGTAGTTGGTGCTAACTACAGGGTTTTAATCTGTTGTACCTGTTACTTCCAAAGAGGTGCCCTCTGTTTATTTTGGCCTCTTTTTTTGATTGTCTCTTCAGTGTCTAATTTCTTCCCTGACACAAAGGGGCGAAGGTGGTCACTTTTTTAGGCTGACTTGTTCAGTTGTGCTGTGGGGAGGGAGCAGCACTGCAAACAAATATCACTGGTGTGTGTGGGGAGTGCACATAGTGTCTCAGCCACACTGGGTTTGCCCCCACTTATGGTGTGTGTGCATTCCCAGTTTAAACTTCTCAGGCTCCAGGTTGCTCTGCAGGGAACTGTTTAAAGCAGGCCCTGGTTTGTGTGCACTTCCCAGGACTTAGCTGCTAAGGCTCAGGTTCTCAGGTACTCCACAAAGGCGCAAATTCAGTTGAGCCCGTGTTTTATGTCCTTCCCAAGTCCGAGTAGCTCAGGCTACCAAGTGCTTGCCAAGCACACACTCCCCAGGTGCAGTGCGTCTTATTGCCTCCCCAGTCACAGCTGCTCAGTTTCCTTGGTGCACAGTGGGTGTGCTGTCTCAGGTGTGCTGTGTGTCTCTTCTGGGGAACTGATCTCTGGCTGCAACCCTCCTGGCGGATGTGAACAGTCCAGGATCTCAGGAAGATTTGGTTAGCAACTGGGAGCCTGCTCAAGGTTTGGTAAAGAATGCCATCTCTGGGGCCAAGATTGCACCTTTCCAGCTCTGGCTGTTGCCCGCCTGCCTTTTTTCTTCCAGCACAGGATGGGCCGGTCCACTGCCAGCTAACTCTCCTCTGGTATTCACTCAGTCTTGTTCTGTGAGCAGGTCTGGCAGTGCCTTAGGTTAGGGCTTTTCGTGGGAAAGTTCTCTCTCTCTTTTTTCTCTCTCTTTCTGGCTATCCCACAGTTTAGCTTGCTATCTCACTTTAGCTCCCTCAGATTGCCCTCAGGGCATTCAGGCCTGGTCCTTACCCTAAGCAGTGCAGCCTGTGCCTCCCTGTTCAGCCCCAGCTTGCTGGTGGTGGATACTAGTGCTGGGAGTTGCCATTAGGCATGTAATCTGTGGGTTTTATTTATTCATTTATTTATTTTTCCTCCCACTTATGTTGCCCTCTGAGATTCCAAAGCTCCCCACAAACCCGCTGGTGAAAGGGTTTCCTGGTGTTTGGAAACTTCTTCTCTTTTACAACTCCCTCCTGGGATGGGTCTCCATCCCTAACTCTTTTGTTTCTCTTTTTATCTTTTATAGTTTGTCCTACTTCATTTTGAAGACAATGGGCTGCCTTTCTGGGTGCCTGGTATCCTCTGCCAGAATTCAGAAGTTGTTTTGTTGAATTTGCTCAGCTTTCAAATGTTCTTTCAGTGAATTTGTGGGGGAGAAAGTGGTCTTCCCGTCCTATTCCTCTGCCATCTTAGGACTGCCCCCAATGAGGTATATTTGTCTGGTTTTGATATCAGGGTGATGGTGGCCTTGAGAGAGTCGATTCTTAGGCAGGTTGATAAGAAGTCCGGGGTCCCCATGGACGAGGAAAAAGGTCTGGGGCTCTTGAACAGGAAATAAGTGTTTGGAATTCTCAAGGAGGAGGAAAGGACAAAGTTTTTTTTTTTTTTTTTCTACATGCCTTAATCTTAGTAAAGATTATTTAACAACAATGTATCCTGCTTGAGGACAAGTTTCTCCTTGAGCACCTTCTGACTAATCCTGTTATCTTAAAATGTATATTATGGCAGTGGGTCTAGTAAGATCATTACAACTTCGAGACATTCTTTTGATTTATTGTAATAACCAGTTTAAAAAGTATATCACTCCCTTGCTAAAACTAATGAGGGGGGCACACTCTATCCCCCTTCTGATGTCTATGCCAGACGCTTTCTCTGTCCCCTTTCACTTTAATAAAACTCTGGTATACAAAAGCTCTTGAATGATCAAGCCTGGTCCCTGGTTCCAAAGCTAAATCTTCTTCTTTGGAGATCACAAATCCAATATCGTTCACCATAAGTTATCATCTTGGGGGCTCATCCAGGATCTTCAGGACAAGGTAAGAACACTCAGAGCTCTAGCCTCTCTGCTTTCTCAGTATACACGTTTTCTGCTTTGCTTTACTAACTCTATAGTGTGTTTGTGTGAATGAACGACATGCCCTGCTCAAAGCAAGTGATGAGCCCTGCTCTGTGGTTTCATGGTGCCTTGTGATGACTGAAGGCAGTCCCAGAAAGGGGATCCTTGTTGGGGACTTTATACCGACCTGCCAGTGCCAAGAGACACCCAATATCCCTGTGAAGGGAGAGGCCAGAAACGGGCAAAGCATGTGTACTGAACTTTCTTTTCTCAGTCTCCTTTTACTGGTCTCTTTGACCATTTCATAATTGCGTGGGGAATTATAACTACTAACCTACTCTTTCGGTTCATAGACTCACTAGGGACTGGTGACCCATGCCGTTAATGTGTACTTTTACTTAGACCTCCCTGTATGGAAGCACCTAGCCTTGCTAGGAGCCGAAAGTTGCAAGAGCATGCTTGGGAGTGAAGTGGAGCTCTAGCTTCAGGAACGTCTCTTAGGCTAGAGGTCACTCTCTTAGCTGTCTGCCTCAAGGGCCTCCAACCTGAAAGTGAATCTTTGTCGTGGCTGTGCTTCTGATCTGTGTAGATACAAGCATTGCTGGTGACCGTTAGGTTTTTAAGGACACAGATAGGGCATTGCAAGATCTGGTCAGATTGGAAGTGCAGCAGCCTTGTTCCTTTGGTAGTGCTAGCTCTTAGTAGACCAGAGAAAGCTCTTGAATGGCTTCTGTCTCAACTCCTTAAATATTTCTTTTGTGGAAGCTGTGGAAATGAACTGGAAGTATTGGCCCTAGTAGCTTGAGGGCAAAAATCACTTTTTGCTCACTGGCCAACCTCTTTTGCTATCACATATACCAGTGTGGTGACACTCAGAAGGGACATCTTGGTTGTTGTTCATCCCTTTATGACTCACTGCTTCTACTGTGGTCAGAACTGTATTCAAGAATGTCCGTAGGCATACAGAACATGGATGCTTCCCATAGTAGACCGAGCTTGGGAAACATTCCAGAAAGCTATTCTGCTCCACCCTGGGTGGCATCAGAGGAAAAGGACAAATCAAAGGTCTTGGTGGTAAGAAACTGAAAGTCAGTCTGGGATACCATTAGGTCTACCTCTGATGCATCTCCACCCCACCTCGGTGGTAGAACCGGGAGGGACAAGTGAGGCATCTGTGTCAGTAAGGGACAGACTAAGTCCAATCAGGAAAGGAAAGCTTAGGTGGAAAGTCTGTCTATGCTCCCATCTAGAGCAGGGAGAGACGCCTCCAGTGGAAAGAAAACCACAGCTGTAGATGATGCTTTTTCTCTCTTACAGATGGAAGCTAATAGTTCCAGAACCACTCCTTTAAAATGTATTTAAAAAAAAATAAAATAAAACTGGGACAAGTTTGATCCCCAAATTTTAAAAAAGGCACGCCTGATCTTCTGTGATACTTAACGGCCACAGTATCCTTTGGAAGATGAGGAACGCTGGCCAGTTGAAGGGTCTTTTAATTATAATACTGTTTTACAATTATACTAGTTCTGTAGAAAACAAGAGAAATAGGTATAAGTGCCATATATGTTGCTCTTTATCTCTCTGCAAGATATGCCAGACTTGTGTCCTAAGGGTGCAGATTTGGGTGTGAAACCTACAGCTGCCTCCTGTCCTCTTACTTGGCCCTGGTATCCAGGGCTCCCAACTGAACAGGCTGAGAATCAGGGCACCCTTCCAGGAGAGGTTGTCTCAGTCTCAGTAGAAATTCAAGCAGTCCCAATTGTGGTCGAGACTATTTAGAGGATCCAAAAAGTACATAGAAGCCTCTATAGGACTGACTTTACTTTATGACCTGACCATACTTGGAGAGATGTAAAGTACGTCTTGGGACAGGCGCTGCTGACTCCTGACTCGAGAGCTTGAGTTCTGGGGAAAGTTACTACTTTTGGTGATGAAAGGCTTGACTGTGAGACAAGGGAAAAGAGGGAACACGAAATAGCCCTCCTTCCTACTGGGAGTCAAGTAGTTTCCCTAACAGAGCCACTTTGTTAGATGTATTCTTAAAGGACTCAAGCGAGTGCACACCAAGACTTTTTAAAATTATGCTAAGCTGGCTGACATAGAACAGGGATAAACTCCTGCTGCTACTGCTGCTAAGTCGCTTCAGTTGTGTCCAACTCTGGGCGTCAAAGGTCTTGGTGGTAAGAAACTGAAAGTCAGTCTGGGATACCATTAGGTCTACCTCTGATGCATCTCCACCCCACCTCGGTGGTAGAACCGGGAGGGACAAGTGAGGCATCTGTGTCAGTAAGGGACAGACTAAGTCCAATCAGGAAAGGAAAGCTTAGGTGGAAAGTCTGTCTATGCTCCCATCTAGAGCAGGGAGAGACGCCTCCAGTGGAAAGAAAACCACAGCTGTAGATGATGCTTTTTCTCTCTTACAGATGGAAGCTAATAGTTCCAGAACCACTCCTTTAAAATGTATTTAAAAAAAAATAAAATAAAACTGGGACAAGTTTGATCCCCAAATTTTAAAAAAGGCACGCCTGATCTTCTGTGATACTTAACGGCCACAGTATCCTTTGGAAGATGAGGAACGCTGGCCAGTTGAAGGGTCTTTTAATTATAATACTGTTTTACAATTATACTAGTTCTGTAGAAAACAAGAGAAATAGGTATAAGTGCCATATATGTTGCTCTTTATCTCTCTGCAAGATATGCCAGACTTGTGTCCTAAGGGTGCAGATTTGGGTGTGAAACCTACAGCTGCCTCCTGTCCTCTTACTTGGCCCTGGTATCCAGGGCTCCCAACTGAACAGGCTGAGAATCAGGGCACCCTTCCAGGAGAGGTTGTCTCAGTCTCAGTAGAAATTCAAGCAGTCCCAATTGTGGTCGAGACTATTTAGAGGATCCAAAAAGTACATAGAAGCCTCTATAGGACTGACTTTACTTTATGACCTGACCATACTTGGAGAGATGTAAAGTACGTCTTGGGACAGGCGCTGCTGACTCCTGACTCGAGAGCTTGAGTTCTGGGGAAAGTTACTACTTTTGGTGATGAAAGGCTTGACTGTGAGACAAGGGAAAAGAGGGAACACGAAATAGCCCTCCTTCCTACTGGGAGTCAAGTAGTTTCCCTAACAGAGCCACTTTGTTAGATGTATTCTTAAAGGACTCAAGCGAGTGCACACCAAGACTTTTTAAAATTATGCTAAGCTGGCTGACATAGAACAGGGATAAACTCCTGCTGCTACTGCTGCTAAGTCGCTTCAGTTGTGTCCAACTCTGGGCGGCCCACCAGGCTCCTCCATTCCTGGGATTCTCCAGGCAAGAACACTGGAGTGGGTTGCCATTTCCTTCTCCAATGCATGAAAGTGAAAAGTCAAAGGGAAGTCACTCAGTCATATCAGACTCTTCCTAGTAAATTCCAAATAGACTGGAGGCTCTCCACAAGTTTACTGTCATTGATTCTGAAAATTCAGAGGGAGAAATAATCTTCAAAGATAGATTTATCACTCAGTTGGCTCCAGCTATCTGCTGTAAGCTACTAAAACAGGCGTTTGGACTGAATCAGTCTTTAGAAAAACTGTTGCAGCTGGCTCAGACAGTATATTATGATAGAGAATATGAGGAGGAAAATAAAAGGCAAAAAAGAACCAGGCAAAGACTGAAGCCTCAGCATGGCTGTTAGATCCACTCTGAAACAGCCTGAGGAAAAATGCCCAGAGGGACCCAAGTGAAAAGGGATTTACTTGTTATTACTGTGGAAAGAAGGGCCATTTAAGCTAACCCTGCTCCAAGTCTGGTCTGTAAAGGACCACATTTAAGAAGAGACTGCCCTCTGAGACATAGGCCCGAGGAGCTGGACTCTCAAGGCAATTGGGACTGAAGGCGCCCAGGGGTGCTCACACAAGCTCCCATCCTAATTACACCTGAGGAAGCCCAAGTATAAATAATGGTGGGGGCCAATCAGTTGATTTTATTTTGGACACTGGGGCAACTTTCTCTGTGGTCACTGAAGACCCTGGTCTGCTTTCCTCCTGATCAACTACCTTAATGGGATTGTCTGGATGAGACAAACGTTATTGTTTCAGTTGTCCTTTAAGCTGCAGCAAGGACTCTTGTGCTGTTTTCTCATGAGTTTCTAATTGTGCCAGAGTCTCCCTCACCCTTTTCAGGAAAGGATATACTGAGCAAGGTCCAAGCTGGGGGTGGCCTCTGTTTTCATGAATATGGAGCCTACTCTTTCTCTCCCATTAATTGAACAAAATGTAAATCCTAAACTGTGGGCTGATGGAAAAACTGTGGCTCCAGTACAAAATGCTGTTGCTGTCATTATCAAACTCAAAGACTCCCACATATTTCCACATCAAAAGCAGTACCCACTAAAGCCTGAGGCTAAAGGTTAAAACTCATCATTGAAAATTTAAAGGAACAGAGGCTATTAACTTCCTGTAATAGTCCATACACCACTCCTATTTTGGGTGTGAAAAAGTCAAATGATAAATAGAGACTAGTTCAAGATTTATGAATAATAAATGAGGCTGTGGTTCCTTTTACTCATATGCCAAAAACAAATGGATTTTCTTGCTTACGGGTCTGGGTGGACACTTTTACTGGATGGATTGAGGCCTATTCCTGCTGTAGTGAACAGGCTAAGGAAGTTATAAAAATTTTAATCCATTAAATTATTCCCGAGTTTGGGCTGTCACAGAGCGTCCAGAGCAACAATGGCTATACCTTTAAAGCTGCTGTAACTCAAGGGGTGTCAAAAGCTCTAGTAATAGAATATCACTTCCACTGTTCCTGGAGACCCCGAACTTCAGGAAAGGTAGAAAAGGCTAATGACATTATGAAGAGACATCTGCATAGATTAACTCAAGAAACACAAGAAAGTTGGTTTAAAGTTATACCCATAGCTTTAATGAGGGCTTGAACTGCCCCTAAAAAGAAGGGACTGTCTCTATGACAGACTGTTTTTGCACACAGATATTATCATAAATCCTAAAGCCTTAGAATTAATTAACTATGTGACTCAGCTTTCAGCTTTTCAACAGACATTATGAGAACTCTGGGAGGTGAGCCCTGACCCAGCCTCCATAATCTGTCTAATTTCTGGGTCTGTGGACCTGTCCTCCTCCTCATCAATTGAGGGATTCCCATGGTGGGCTTCTCCATTTCAAGGAAAGGACTTTCTTCAACTCTATGCATACCTTCACCAACAGCAATCATATGTGACACCTCTTCTTGATCTGACGACATCATGCAAACTTAAGATAGACTGATGTAACTATGCATATAACTTTTAACTGTGATTATATTTTAGCTTCGTTTAATCACTGTTTTGCTGTACATAGGAAGGTGAATGGGTCTAGATCTGCTGGTTTTCTACCTGATGCTTATCAAATATGGGATGAGGCCATATGGCTAACTCCTGAAGAGGGGCACCTACTATCTAATGCTCCCATATGCTGGGAACTAACAGAGCCATCCCTGGAAGTTAGCCGACAACTTAATTATAATGACTGGAAACAACTGGGACTTTTAGGCATCAAGAAATATACAATGTAATCATTCCTGTGTTTTTCAATCCCAGTTCAGGTCGTCATTTTGCCTGGTCAGGCACTGACTGGGACTAGATCCCTCAGTCATGCTGGCTTGCTCTAAATGGGACCTACTGGATATGTGGCTCTTATTAATGGGTGTGGCTTCCCCCTGGCTGGATAGGCAGATGCACCCTAGGTCTAGCTTTTACTCATGGCTTCATATTTTCAGAGTTTCAAGAGAAGCCTGCTAATCTGGCATACCTTAGCCTTAGCTTAAAACTAATTGGGCAAGGTCTGTATTTCACTGGTATGATTATCTAGCTGCAATATTTGTTCCCTCTCCGAGAATTACATGTGTTATGCTATGAGTTCATGCTCTAACTTTACTTAACAAGCTTAACAAGATTCTCAAAAAGGTATTTCAGCCCTTAACACTGAACAAATACAAATTAGAAAGTTGGTTTTACAAAACAGATAGGCCTGAGATATTCTGTTGGCCATACAAGGAGAAACTTGTGCTATTATTCATACTCAATGCTGTACATATATACCAGATATGAATACTAATGTTACTCAGTTTACTAAACACATGGACAAGATGATTCAAGCTATGGATTCTCCTGAAGCCTGAGTCACCTCACTTTGGGAAACATTAAATGTGTAACTGGATCTGTTTCTAACCATCTAAAAGCTTTTAAGTTACAAATAGTTGCCCAGACTCCTACAAGTGCCACAGCCTCCTCCAACTATTACTTGGGGCCCCTGAATCAGAGGGTTAGGAGAATATGTTGCCTCAATAATTTAGAGACGATGCCCCTCAGAGCAGGAGGTAGTTATGGAATGAAAATGATGCCCCTTTCCCTTGGCAACATAATTCTCCTAAAAGAAAAGGAGCTGAGAGAGTCAATTCCTAGGTAGGTTGATAAGAAGCCCGGGTTCCACAAAGAGGAGGAGAAAGGAAGTCTGGGGCTCTCAAGGAGGAGATAAGGGTCTGGAATTCTCAAGGAGGAGAAAATGAAAAACTTTTTTTTTTTTTCTACATTCCTTAGTCTTAGTAAGGATTATATAACAACAATGTATCCTGCTGGAGGACAAGTTTTCTCCTTTTTGAGAACCTTCTGACTAATCCTGTTATCTTAAAATGCATATTATGGGAGTGGGTCTGGTAAGATACTTACAACCTTGGGACATTCTTTTGATTTATTGTAATAATCAGTTTCAAAAAGTATATAGCTCCCTTGCTTAGACAAGTGAGGGTGGCACTCTCTCCCCCGCCCCTTCTGATGTATATGTCAGAAGCTTCCTCTTTCCCTTTTCACTTTAATAAAACTCTGCTACACAAAAGTTCTTGAGTGATCAAGCCTGGTCCCTGGTCCCGAAGCTAAATCTTCAGAGATCATGAGTCCAACATCATTCATCATAAGCTTTCAGCCTTACTGAATTAGTTGGTGTGTGTTCCTCCCTCTGCAATTTTTTTTTTTTTGATCAGCAGCATTTTATTATAAAATCAACAGGGAATCATGACCTGGGTGACTCATGCTGGAGTGTACAGTTGTTCTTAGCTTATCTAAAAAGGAAAAAGAGTTCATTAAAGTTCAAGTGTTGAGAATGCACATCTGAAAGCCTAGGGGTTTTTTATTTTTATTTATTTATTTTAATTGGAGGCTAATTACTTTACAATATTGCATTGGTTTTGCCATACATCAACATGAATCCGCCATGGGTGTACACGTGTTCCACATCCTGAACCCCTCCCACCTCCCTCCCCATACCATTCATCCGGGTCATCCCAGTGCACCAGCCCCAAGCATCCTGTATCCTGCATTGAACCTGGACTGGCGATTCATTTCTTATATGATATTATACATGTTTCAATGCCATTCTCCCAAATCATCCCACCCTCTCCCTCTCCCACCTCTGCAATTTTTTAAATGAGTTTGAGCAGGTTATGTGTTAACTTCCTCTAAAAGTTTGATAGAATTCAGCTGTGAAGTCATCAGGTCCTGGGATTTTGTTTGTAGGAAGATTTTTTCTGTTACAGTTTTCATTTCATTGCTTGTGATTGTTCTGTTCATACTTCCTATTTCCTCTTGGTTCAGTCTTGGAAGATTATACTTTTCTAAATATTTGTTCATTTCTTCCAGGTTTTCCATTTAGTTGCCCAGACTCCTACAAGTGCCACAGCCTCCTCCAACTATTACTTGGGGCCCCTGAATCAGAGGGTTAGGAGAATATGTTGCCTCAATAATTTAGAGACGATGCCCCTCAGAGCAGGAGGTAGTTATGGAATGAAAATGATGCCCCTTTCCCTTGGCAACATAATTCTCCTAAAAGAAAAGGAGCTGAGAGAGTCAATTCCTAGGTAGGTTGATAAGAAGCCCGGGTTCCACAAAGAGGAGGAGAAAGGAAGTCTGGGGCTCTCAAGGAGGAGATAAGGGTCTGGAATTCTCAAGGAGGAGAAAATGAAAAACTTTTTTTTTTTTTCTACATTCCTTAGTCTTAGTAAGGATTATATAACAACAATGTATCCTGCTGGAGGACAAGTTTTCTCCTTTTTGAGAACCTTCTGACTAATCCTGTTATCTTAAAATGCATATTATGGGAGTGGGTCTGGTAAGATACTTACAACCTTGGGACATTCTTTTGATTTATTGTAATAATCAGTTTCAAAAAGTATATAGCTCCCTTGCTTAGACAAGTGAGGGTGGCACTCTCTCCCCCGCCCCTTCTGATGTATATGTCAGAAGCTTCCTCTTTCCCTTTTCACTTTAATAAAACTCTGCTACACAAAAGTTCTTGAGTGATCAAGCCTGGTCCCTGGTCCCGAAGCTAAATCTTCAGAGATCATGAGTCCAACATCATTCATCATAAGCTTTCAGCCTTACTGAATTAGTTGGTGTGTGTTCCTCCCTCTGCAATTTTTTTTTTTTTGATCAGCAGCATTTTATTATAAAATCAACAGGGAATCATGACCTGGGTGACTCATGCTGGAGTGTACAGTTGTTCTTAGCTTATCTAAAAAGGAAAAAGAGTTCATTAAAGTTCAAGTGTTGAGAATGCACATCTGAAAGCCTAGGGGTTTTTTATTTTTATTTATTTATTTTAATTGGAGGCTAATTACTTTACAATATTGCATTGGTTTTGCCATACATCAACATGAATCCGCCATGGGTGTACACGTGTTCCACATCCTGAACCCCTCCCACCTCCCTCCCCATACCATTCATCCGGGTCATCCCAGTGCACCAGCCCCAAGCATCCTGTATCCTGCATTGAACCTGGACTGGCGATTCATTTCTTATATGATATTATACATGTTTCAATGCCATTCTCCCAAATCATCCCACCCTCTCCCTCTCCCACCTCTGCAATTTTTTAAATGAGTTTGAGCAGGTTATGTGTTAACTTCCTCTAAAAGTTTGATAGAATTCAGCTGTGAAGTCATCAGGTCCTGGGATTTTGTTTGTAGGAAGATTTTTTCTGTTACAGTTTTCATTTCATTGCTTGTGATTGTTCTGTTCATACTTCCTATTTCCTCTTGGTTCAGTCTTGGAAGATTATACTTTTCTAAATATTTGTTCATTTCTTCCAGGTTTTCCATTTTATTCGATGTAGTTGCTCAAAGTAGTCTCTTATGATCCATTGTATTTCTGTGTTATTTGTTGTGACTTTTCATTTTTTATTTCTAACTTTATTGATTTAAGTTTTCTCCCTTTTTCTCTTGATGACTCTGGCTAATGGTTTGTCAATATTATCTTTCAAATAACCAGTTTTTAATTTATTGATCTTTGCTATTGTTTCCTTCATTTTTTTTTCATTTATTTCGGCTCTGATCTTTATGATTTCTTTCATTCTGATAACCCCAGTTTTTTTTTTTATTATTCTTTTTTTTGGCTTTAGTTGTAAGATTACATTTTATTATTTGATGTTTTTTCTCATTTCTTGAGGTAAACTTTTATTTTTATAAATTCCCATCTTATCACTGTTTTTGCTGCATGCCATAGACTTTGGCTTGTCATCTTTTTGTTTTCATTTCTTATTTCCTGGTTGATTTCTTCTATGATCTCTTGATTATTTAGACGTGTGCTGTTTAGCTTCCATGTGTTTTTACATTTTTTTTGTGTAATTGATATCTAATCTTATACTGTTGTGGTCAGAAAAAATGCTTGATACAATTTCAGTTTTCTTAAATTTACCAAGGCTTGATTTGTGACCCAAAAAGTGATCTATCCTGAAAAATGTTCCATGTGCACTTGAGAAAAAAATGTATTCTACTGTTTGGGATTGTAATGTCCTGTAGATATCAATTAGGTTCTCCTGTTACAAGCTATTTTTTTTAAGATGTGTGTTTCCTTATTAATTTTATGTTTGGATGATCTGTCATTTTGTTTGAGTAAGGTGTTAAGTCCTCCACTATTATTGTGTTACTGTCAATTACCTTTTTATACGGTTAGCATTTGCCTTATGTATTGTGTTCCCATGTTTGGTGCATATATATTTATAATTGTTATATCTTCTTCTTAGATTGATATCTTCATTATTATGTATTATCTTTCTTTGTCTCTTACAACAGTTTTTGATCTTAAAGTCTGTTTTATCTGATATGATTGTTGCTACTCCAGCTTTCTTTTGATTATCGTTTCCATGGAGTATCTTTTTCCAGCCCCTCATTTTTAGTCTGTATGTGTCCCAAGGTCTGAAGTAGGTCTCTTGTAAACAGCATATATACAGTTCTTGTTTTTCTATCCATTCAGCCAGTTTGTGTCTTTTGGTTGGAACATTTAATCCATTTACATTTAAGGTAACTATTGTTATGCACAATCCTATTACCATTTACATTTTTGTTTTGGGTTTGTTTTTGTAGATCTTTTCTTTCCTTGTGTTCCCTGTCTAGGGAAGTTCCCTTACCATTGGTTTTAAAGCTGGTTTGATGGTTCTGAATTCTTCTAACTTTTGCTTATCTGTAAAGCTTTTTATTTCTCTGTTGAATCTGAATGAAATCCTTGCTGGATAGAGTAATCTTTGTTGTAGTTTTTTTTCCCTTTCATCATTTTTTAAAAAATATATATCCTGCCACTCCCCTCTGGCCTGAAGAGTTTCTGCTGAAAGATCAGCTGTTAACTTCTGGGGATACCTATATATGTTATATGGTGCTTTACCCTTGCCACCTTTAATAACTTTTTTTCTTTTTGCTTAATTTTTGTTACTTTGATTAGTATGTGTCTTGGGGTGTTTCTCTTTGGGTTTATCCTGTATCAGACACTTTGGGCTCCTGAGACTTGGGTGGCTATTTACCCTCTCATGTTAGGTAAGGTTTTTACTATAATCTCCTCAAATATTTTCTCATACCCTAACTTTTCTCTTCTTCTCTGAGACTCCCATAATTTTAATGTTGTGCTTAATGTTGTCCCAGAAGTCACTAAGCCTGTCCTCATTTCTTTTAATTCTTATTTCTTTTTTTCTGTTTTGCTTCAAGTATTTCCAACGTTGTATCTTCCAGCTCATTTATAGACTCTTATTCCTTAGTTATTCTGCTATTGGTTTCCTGTAGTGTATTTTTTTAATGTCAGTTATTGTGTTGTTCATTGATGATTGCCTGTTCTTTATCTCTTCTAGTTCCTTTTTAAGACTTTCTTGTGCCTTCTTAATTTGTGCCTCTGTTCTATTTATCTGTACTTCTACTATATTTCTGAGGTCTTGGATCATCTTTACTATCATTACTCTTAATTCTTTTTCAGCTAGATTGTCTATTTCCTCTTCATTTATTTGGTTTTGTGGGGTTTTAGCATTTTCCTTCACTGTGCCATATTTCTCTATCCTTTCATTTTAATTTACTGTGTTTGGGGTCTCCTTTCCACAGGCTTCCAGATTGTAGTTCCTCTTACTTGTGGAGTCTGTTCCCAGTTGGTGGGGTTGGACCAGCGTCTTATGATGGCTTCCTGATTTAGGAGGCTGGCACTTGTCTGGTGAGTGGAGCTGGATCTTATCTCTCTGAAGGGCAGTGCCACATCTAGTGGTAAGTTTTGAGGTGTCTGTGGGTCTGTTATTACTTTGGTCAGCCTGTCTTCTGGGCTTCCCTGATGACTCAGCAATAAAGAATCTGCCTGCAATGCAGGACACCCAGGCTGGGTCAGGACCATCCCATGCCATGGCAACCAACTCCAGTATTTTTTTCTGGAGAATCCCATGGTCAGAGGAGCCTGGCAGGCTCGCAAAGTGTTGGACATGACTGAAGTGACTGAGCACACACACATTCAGCCTGTCTGCTATTGGGTAAGATCCAGTTGCTGTTTTGCTAGCTGTTTGACATGCATAATCTGGCACTGGAGCTTGTTGGCCTTTGGGAGGGACCATATCTTAGTTGTTGAAATGCAGACCTTTGGGAAATGTTAAACCAATTAATATTCTGTGGAGTCGGGAGTTCTCTATTGTTTCAGTCTCTTGAACTCGGTTCTACAACTTTTGATCTTCAGGCCCACCTCCTGGGTAGTGCCCCAAGACTTCCTCTTCATTTTATTTTATCTTCATTATTGGCCAAAATGGATTAAGATATATAATAAGCCTCTAAGCTGATTTTTTTTTTTTAATGAACCTTAAGTGGCTCCCCTATTATCTCTTTCCATTTCTGTCTACTGAGGCAGAAGACTCCGTGTTTAGAACAGGTCAGTACTCCTCAACATTGTTAAGGTCATAAAAAATGAGAAAGTATGAGAAATTGTCACAGCCAAGAGGCACCAACAGAGACATAAAGACTGAATGTAACACTGTATCCCAGCTTATCACACTCCACTGTGGGGATGTGGAGCTTTTATAATTCAGAAAATCTCCTTCACAACAGCAATTGTCTTTTCATTTTGTTTATTATTTTCTTTGCTATGTGAAAGCTTTTAAGTTTAATTAGGCCCCATTGGTTTATCATTGTGTTTATTTTCATACTCTAAAAGGTAAATTTAAAAAATCTTGCTATGATTTATCTACAAGGGTGTTCTGACTATGTTTTCCACTAAGATTTTCATAGTTTTTGGCTTTCCATTTTATCTTTAAACAATTTTCAATATATTTTGTCCATTTTTTAAATTTATTTTAATTGGAGGCAAATTACTTTACAATATTCTGGTGGTTTTTTGTCCAACATTCACATGAATCAGCCATGGGTGTACATGTGTTCCCCATCCTGACATTGCCTCCCACCTCCCACCCCATCCCATCCCTCAGGGTCATCCCAATGCAACAGCCCTGAGTAACCAGTCTCATACAATGAACCTGGACTGGCGATCGATTTCACATATGATAATATACGTTTCAATGCCATTGTCTCAAATCTTCCCAACCTCAACTTCTCCCACAGACTCCAAAAGTCTGTTCTTTACATCTTTGTTTCTTTTGCTATCTCACATATAGGGTCACCATCACCATCTTTCTAAAATCCATATATATGCATTAATATATTATTGGTGGTTTTCTTTCTGACTTACTTGACACTATATAATAGGCTCCAGTTTCAACCACCACATTAAAACTGCTTTCTTTGAAATAGCTGAGTAATATTCCATTGTATATATGTACCACAGCTTTTTAATTCATTCATTTGTCGATGAGCATCTAGGTTGCTTCCATGTCCTGGCTATTGTAAACAATGCTGCAATGAACATTGGGGTACACCTGTCTCTTTCAATTCTGGTTTCCTTGGTGTGTCTGCCCAGCAGTGGGATTGCTGAGTCATATGGCAGTTCGGTTTCCCGTTTCTTAAGGAATCTCCACACTGTTCTCCATAGTGGCTGTACTAGTTTTCATTCCCACCAACAGTGGAAGAGGGTTCCCTTTTCTCCACACCTTCTCCAGCAGTTGTTGCTTGTAGACTTTTGGATCACAGCCATTCTGACTGGCGTGAAATGGTACCTCATTGTGGTTTTGATTTGTATTTCTCTGATAATGAGTGATGTTGAGCAGCTTTTCATGTGTTTGTTAGCCATCCGTATGTCTTCTTTGGAGAAATGTCTGTTTCATCCTTTGGCCCATTTTTTTATTGGGTCGCTTATTTTTCTGGAATTGAGCTGCAAGAGTTGCTTGTATATTTTTGAGATTAATTCTTTGTCAGTTGCTTCATTTGCTATTATTTTCTCCCATTCTGAAGGTTTTTCACCTTGCTTGTAGTTTCCTTTGTTGTACAAGAGCTTTTAAGTTTAATTAGGTTCCATTTGATTATTTTTCTTGTTGTTTCCATTACTCTGGGATGTGGGTCATAGAGGATTCTGCTATGATTTACATCAGAGAGTGATTGGCCTATGTTTTTCTGGTCTTACATTTAGATCTTTAATCCATTTTGAGTTAATTTTTGTGTATGGTGTTAAAAAGTGTTCTAGTTTCATTCCTTTACAATTGGTTGACCAGTTTTCCCAACACCACATGTTAAAGACATTGTCTTTTCTCCATTGTATATTCTTGCCTCTTTTGTCAAAGATAAGGTGTCTACAGGTGAGTGGACTTATCTCTGGGCTATTTTGTTCCACTGATCTATGTTTCTGTCTTTGTGTCAGCACCGTACTGTCTTGATGACTGTTGCTTTGTAGTATAGCCTGAAGTCAGGCAGGTTGATTCCTCCAGTTCCATTCTTTTTTCTCAAGATTCCTTTGGCTCTTCAAGGTTTTTTTGTATGTACATGCAAACTGTGAAATTATTAGTTCTAATTCTCTGAAAAATACCATTGGTAGCTTGATAAGGATTGCACTGAATAGTATAATTGCTTTGGGTAGTATGCTCATTTTCACTCAGTTGATTCTTCTGATCCATGAGCAAGGTATATTTCTCCATCTATTTGTGTCCTCTTTGATTTCTTTCATCACTGTTTTATAGTTTTCTATATATAGGTCTTTTCTTTCTTTAGGCAGATTTATTCCTAAGTATCTTATTCTTTTCATTGCAATGGTGAATGGAATTGTTTCCTTAATTTCTCTTTCTGTTTTCTCATTGTTAGTGTATAGGAATGCAAGGGATTTCTCTGTGTTGATTTTATATACTGCAACTTTACTATATTCATTGATTAGCTCTATTAATTTTCTGGTGGAGTCTTTGTTGTTTTCTATGTAGAGGATCGTGTCATTTGCAAACTGAGAGTTTTATTCTTTTCCAATCTGTATTCCTTTTTTTTCGTTTTCTTCTCTGATCGCTGTAGCTAAAACTTCCAAAACTGTGTTGAATAGTAGTGGTGAGAGTGGGCACCCTTGTCTTGTTCCTGACTTTGGGGAAATGCTTTAAATTTTTCACCTCAACATTGAGGATAATGTTTGCTGTGGATTTATCATATATGGCTTTTATGATGATGAGGTATGTTCCTTCTATGCCTGCTTTCTGGAGAGTTTTTTTTTTTGTTTGTTTGTTTTTACTTTATCTTACTTTACAGTACTGTATTGGTTCTGCTATACATTGACATGAATCCACCACAGGTGTACATGAACTCCCAAACATGAACCCTCCTCCCACCTCCCATCCCACATCATCCCTCTGGATCATCCCCATGCACCAGCCCCAAGCATTCTGCATCCTGCATTGAACATAGACTGGCAATTCGTTTCTTACATGATAGTATACATATTTCAATGCTGCTGCTGCTGCTGCTAAGTCACTTCAGTCATGTCCGACTCTGCACGACCCCATAGACGGCAGCCCACCAGGCTCCCCCATCCCTGGGATTCTCCAGGCAAGAATACTGAAGTGGGTTGCCATTTCCTTCTCCAATGCATGAAAGANCAGTCAGTCTATCAGACATCTAAGAAATATTTATGGCATGCCCGTTCTGTATCAGTTTCTCTTCTAGACACTGAAGATACAGCCATCGTGTCAATCTTGGTGTAGAGGACAGATTTGTTTGCTCCTCAGGATAATATAGATAATTTATCCTCCTGGATTAAGGGTTGGTAGGTTTTTTAGCGCTTCCTTTTTAAAGTTTGAGATTTCCTAAGCTTGGGACGCCTAAACTGAAATGCAAATCTGCCGTGTGTGTGGCATCCTACATTGGCCACTGTATATTCCACTGCAGAACTTGACAGGCCAGTAAGGTTAGCTCTCATATGGTGACTGTCTCTGCAGGTCTTGGGGTTGCCTCTGCTTGTTCTAGAACCAGTCTCTGTTTAGAAATGTATCTTGCCCTGTTGGGTTACCACTAGTGGGTCCTATTGCTGGAAGTCAACTTCGTCCCTCTCTCCACACTGCTTTTATTTTCCTTCTGGTTTTAAATTTCTTCTTTTCAATGGGGCTCCACAAAGACACTTTCACCAACCAGTACCCTTTGAAAACAAATTATAAGAGCGAGAGAGGAGGTGATCAGTATTAAGTATGCCTGGTCTTCACTGATATATTTTTATCCTCATTCTCTCCAGTGTTTATCTTGGAACAGTTTAATCATCTATAGAGAAGAACTGTAAGGCATATGTCAACCAACCTTGCTTATGGACTTTGTGTTTAAATTCCATTTCTGTCACTAATATGTAAATTTGAATGAATACAGTAAGTTACTCTTTTAAAAACCTCACTTTTCTTATCTGTAAACTGGAATACATAAGCCTTATGAAATGCTGAGAACACCAGAAAATGGAGAGTAAATTTTTTGCCAGTGCTACTCTCTAACTAGAGGATAATTCCGGTCTGAAGGAGGAAAGGAAAGAGAAGAGATTGAGTATAGGTAATACCTGCTTCCTTTTGGGAGGCTCCAAAATCACTGCAGATGGTGACTGCACCCATGAAATTAAAAGACGTTTACTCCTTGGAAGAAAAGTTATGACCAACTTAGATAGCATATTCAAAAGCAGAGACATTACTTTGCCAACTAAGGTCCATCTAGTCAAGGTTAGATGACTATGGTTTTTCCTGTGGTCATGTATGGATGTGAGAGTTGCCACTGTGATGAAAGCTGAGCACCGAAGAATTGATGCTTTTGAACTGTGGTGTTGGAGAAGACTCTTGAGACTCCCTTGGACTGCAAGGAGATCCAACCAGTCCATTCTGAAGGAGATCAACCTTGGATTTCTTTGGAAGGAATGATGCTAAAGCTGGAACTCCAGTACTTTGGCCACCTCATGCAAAGAGTTAACTCATTGGAAAAGACTCTGATGCTAGGAGGGATTGGGGGCAGGAGGAGAAGGGGATGACAGAGGATGAGATGGCTGGATGGCATCATGGACTCGATGGACGTGAGTCTGAGTGACCGGGAGATGGTGATGAACAGGGAGGCCTGGCGTGCTGTGATTCATGGGGTCGCAAAGAGTCGGACATGACTGAGTGATTGAACTGAACTGAGTACCTGCTTCCTGGGCAAGACACCATAAGGGATTGCCTGCCTTATGTTTCCAAGCACTTGAAGCCAGAGAAAGAGGAAAGTGTATAATTTTATCTGAGGAAGTCAAGTGGCATGATTAAGGTGGAATGATGATATTTTAGTTTACATTTGTGCAGACATATAATTCAAGGACACCTTGGAATTTCTCCCTACCCTTCTGTGTTTTATCCCAGCAATTAAAGGCTACCTACTCCCAGAGGCAGACAACCTTGGTTTCATTCTTCAGTGTGTGATTATCCAGTTTTCCCATCACTACATATTGAAGAGACAATCCTGTCCCTGTTGAGTATTCTTGCTCCCTTGTGGTGGTGGTTTAGTCTCTAAATCATGTTCAACTCTTGTGGCCCCTTGGACTGTATCCCACCAGGCTCCTCTGTCCATGGGATTTTCCAGGCAAGAATACTGGAGTGGCTCTGCCATTTCCTTCTCCAGGGAATTTTCCTGAACCAGGGATAAAACCCAGATCTCCTGCACTGCAGGCAGATTCTTTACCAACTGAGCCACCAGGTTGGCTGTATCTGGGAGGGCTTATTTCTGCCTTTTGATTCTGTCCCACTTGTCTATGTGTCTGTTTATGCCAGTACTATACTTTTTTGATTACTATAGCTTTGTGATATAGTTTGAACTCAAGAACTGTACTGTCTACATCTTTGTTCTTCCTTAAGAGCTGCTTTGACTATTTGAAGCCTTTTACAGTTCTAAAGGAATTTTAGCATTTTTTTAAACATCTCATTAAGGATTTTTGCATCTATGTTCATCAGTGATATTGGCCTGTAGTTTTCTTTTTTGTGTGGCATCTTTTCCTGATTTTGGTATTAGGGTGATGGTGGTCTCATAAAATGAGTTTGAAAGTTTACCTTCCTCTGCAATTTTCTGGAAGAGTTTGAGTAGAATAGGTGTTAACTTTTCTCTAAATTTTTTGTAGAATTCAGCTGTGAAGCATCTTGTCTTTGGTTTTTGTTGGAAGATTTCTCATTACACTTTCAATTTCTGTGATTGTGATGGTTCTGTTAAGATTTTCTATTTCTTCCTGGTTCAGTTTTGCAAAGTTATACTTTTCTAAGAATTTATCCATTTCTTCCAAGTTGTCCATTTTATTGGCATATTGTTGCTGACCATAGTCTCTTATGATCCTTTGTATTTCTGTGTTGTTTGTTGTGATGTCTCCATTTTCATTTTTGACTTTGTGCCTTGATTCTTCTCCCTTTGTTTCTTGATGTGTCTGGCTAATGGTTTGTCTAATTCTTTCTTATCTTCTCAAAAAACCAGCTTTTAACTTTGTTGATTTGGCTATGGTCTCCTTTGTTTCTTTTGCATTTATTTATGCCATAATTTTTATAATTTATTTCCTTTGGCTAATGCTGGGGTGCTTCATTTCTTCTTTTTCTAGTTGCTTTAGGTGTAGTGTTAGGTTATTTATTTTATTTCTCTCCTGTTTCTTGAGTTAAGCTTGTATTTCTATGAATGTTCCCCATAACACTACTTTCACTGAATCCTGTAGTTTTGGGGTTGTTATGTCTTCTTTGTCATTCATTTCTATGCCTATTTTAATTTCTTTTTTATTTCTTCTGTGATTTGTTGGTTTTTTAGAAGCTTGTTATTTAGCCTCCATATGTTTGTATTTTAAATAGTTTTCTCCCTGTAGTTGACATCTAATCTTACCAAATTTTGGTCAGAGAAGTTGCTTGGAATGATTTCAATTTTTTTTAATTTATCAAGGCTAGACTTATGGCCCAGAATGTGATCTATCCAGAAGAAGGTTCTGTGTGCACTTGAGAAAAAGGTGGAATTCATTGTTTTAGGGTGAAATGTCTTATAGATATCAATTAGGTCTAAGTGGTCCATTGTACCATTTAAAGTTTGTGTTTCCTTCTTAATTTTCTGTTTTGTTGATCTATCTATAGGAGTGAGTAGGGTATTAAAGTCTCCCACTATTATTGTGTTACTGTTAATTTCCCTTTTCATACTTCTTAATATTTGCCTTATATATTGTGGTGCTCCTAGTTGGGTGCATATGTATTTATAATTGCTATATCTTCTTCTTGGATTGATCCTTTGATCATGATGTAGTGTCCTTCTTTGTCTCTTTTCATGGCCTTTATTTAAAAGTCTGTTTTATATGATATGAGTATTGCTACTCCTGCTATCTTTTGGTTTCCATTTGTGGAAAATATATTTTTCCAGCCCTTCACTTTCAGTCTGTATGTATCCCTAGGTTTGAGGTGTGTTTTTGTTCAATTCAGTTCAGTTCAGTTGCTCAGTCATATCCGACTATTTGCGACCCCATGAACTGCAGCATTCCAGGCCTCCCTGTCCATCACCAACTCCTGGAGTCCACCCAAACCCATGTCTATTGTGTCAATAATGCCATCCAACCATCTTATCCTCTGTCATCCCCTTCTCCTCCTACCCTCAGTCTTTTCCAGCATCAGTGTCTTTTCCAATGAGTCAGCTTTCTGCATCAGGTGGCCAAAGTATTGGAGTTTTAGCTTCTATATCAGTCCCTCCAATGAACACCTAGGACCTTTAGGATGGATGAGTTGGATCTCCTTGCAGTCAAAAGGACTCTCAAGAGTCTTCTCCAACGCCACAGTTCAAAAGCATCAATTCCTCGGTGCTCAGCTTTCTTTATAGTCCAACTCTCACATGCATACATGACTACTGGAAAAACCATAGCCTTGATTAGACAGACCTTTTTTGGCAAAGTAATGTCTCTGTTCTCTTGTAGACAGCATATATAAGGGTCTTGTTTTTGTATCCATTCAGCCAGTCTTTGTCTTTTGTTTGGGGCATTCAACCCATTTATATTTAATGAATTATTGATAAGTATGATCCTGTTGCCATTTACTTTATTGTTTTGGGTTTGAGTTTATAAACCTTTTCTGTTTTTTCTGTCTAGAGAAGATCCATTAGCATTTGTTGAAGAGCTGGTTTGGTGGTGCTGAATTCTGTCAGCTTTTGCTTGTCTCTAAAGCTTTTGATTTCTCCTTCATATTTGAATGAGATCCTTGCTGGATACAGTAATCTCGGTTGTAGGTTTTTCTCTTTCATCACTTTAAGTGTGTCCTTCCATTCCTTTCTGGCCTGAAGAGTTTCTATTGAAAGGTTCACTGTTATCTTGAAGGGAATCCCCTTCCAAGTTATTTTTTTCCCTTTCTGCTTTTAATATTTATACTTTGTTTTTGATTATCAATAAATTGATTAATATGTGTCTTGGGGTGTTTCACCTTAGGTTTATCCTGTTTAGGACTCTTTGGATTTCTTGGACTTGGGTGGATATTTCCTTCCCCATTTTAGGGAAGTTTTCAACTATTAACTCCTCAAGTATTTTCTCATGGCCTTTCTTTTTGTCTTCTTCTGGGACTCCTATGATTCAAATGTTGGGGCCTTTAACATTGTCCCAGAGTTCTCTGAGATTGTCCTTATTTCTTTTAGTTCTTTTTTTCTTTTTTCCTCTCTGTTTCATTTATTTCCACCATTTTGTCTTCCACCTCACTTATCCTATCTTCTGCCGCAGTTATTCTACTGTTGGTTCACTCCAGAGTGCTTTTGATCTCAGTTATTGCATTATTCATTATTAACTGACTCTTTTTTATTTCTTCTAGGTCCTTGTTAAACTTTTCTTGCGTCTTCCCAATCCTTATCTCTAGACTATTTATCTGTAACTCCATTTTGTTTTCAAGATTTTGGATCATTTTTACTGTCATTATTCTGAATTCTTTTCCAGTTAGACTCCCTATCTCTTCCTCTTTTGTTTGGTTTTGTGGGCTTTTGTCATGGTCCCTTACTTACTGAATATGTCTCTGCCTTTTCATCTTGTTTTGGTTGCTGTGTTTGAAGTGGAAGTTTGTGGTTCCTCTTTACTGTGGAGGTTTCTCCCTGAGGGTGGTGTTGGACGAATGGCTTGTCAACATTTCCTGGTTAGGAAAGCTTGTGTCTGTATTCTGGTGTGTGGAGCTGGATATCTTCTCTGGAGGGCAATGAAGTGTCCAGTAGTGACTTTTGAGATGTCAGTGTGTTTGGTGTGACTTTTGGCTGCCTGTATTTTGTGCTCAGTGTTATGTTACTGCTTTGTTGGAGTATTAGTTTAGTGTGCCTTACTTGGAAACTTGTTGGCTTTTGGGTGGAGCTTGGTTTCAGTGTAGGTATGGAGGCTTTTGGAGGAGCTCTTGTCGATTAAGGTTCCCTGGAGTCAGGAGTTTTCTCATGTTGTCAAGTTTTGGATTTAAGCCCCTGCCTCTGGCTTTCAGTCTTATTCCTACAGTATCCTCAAGACTTCTCCATCCATACAGCACTGATGATAAAACATCTAGTTTAATGGTGAAAAGATTCTCTGCAGTAGGAAACACCCAGAGAGGTTCATAGAGTTACATGGAGAAGACAAGAGGGAGGAGGGATAGAGAGGTGGCCAGGAGAAGAGAGGGAATCAAAAGGGGAGAGAAGAATCTAGCCAGCAATCAATACCCTATTGTTCTCCACAGTCTGGAACACTCAGAGAGGTTCACAGAGTTCCATAGAGAAGAGAAGAGGGAGGAAGGAGATAGAGGTGACTAGGAGGAGAGGGGGGGGAGTCCAAATCTAGCCTGTGATCAATTCCCTAAGTGTTNACCCTATTGTTCTCCACAGTCTGGAACACTCAGAGAGGTTCACAGAGTTCCATAGAGAAGAGAAGAGGGAGGAAGGAGATAGAGGTGACTAGGAGGAGAGGGGGGGGAGTCCAAATCTAGCCTGTGATCAATTCCCTAAGTGTTCTCCACAGCCTGGAACACCCAAAGAGATTCACAGAGTTAAGTAGAGAAGAGAGGGGAGAGGGAGGAGATAGAGGTGACTTGGGGAGAAGAAGGAGTGTCAAAAAGGAAGAGAGCAATCAAGCCAGTAATCACACTCCTAAGTAAAAATGAGTACTGAAGATTGGATTCTTAAAGGTTCAGAATTGATAACAAGTATCAAAAAACAAAGATTAAAAATCTAGAGTAGAAGTTATACTTTCAAAAATACAATATTAAAAAGACAAAACAACACCATGAAAGTTATTTTAAAAATATGAAATTTGCTTTAAAGATAAGGCCTTTTTTGCAAGATAATGAAAATTAAATAAATAATAACTTAAATTTAAAGAAAATTTTAAAATGGTAATAGTAAAATATATTTAGGATTTTCTCTGGAGCTGTTGAGGACAATGTAGGGTCAGTTCAGTTTCAGATAATTCCTTATTCCTGCTTATACTTCTCAAGGTCTATAGATCCCTTCCAATGTAGCAGTGCTAACTACAGGGTTTTAATCTGTTGCACCTGTCACTTCCAAAGAGGTTCTGTTTTCTTTATTTTGCCTTCTTCTGTTTGCAAGTCTCTTCTGTATCTAACTTCTACCCTGATACAAAGGGCCAAAGGTGATCAGTTATATAGGCTCACTTGTTCAATTGTGCTGCAGGGAGGGAGGAACACTGCAAACCAATATCACTGGCACGCATGGGGAGTGCTGGCAGTATCTGGGCCACAATGGGTTTGCCCCTGCTCACAGCATGTGTTCTTTCCTGGTCTACACTGCTCAGGTTCCAGGTTGCTTTGCAGGGGAACTGTCTAAGGCGGGCCCTGGGTTGAGTATACTTCCCAGGTCTAAGCTGCTCAGGTTCAGGTTTTCGGGTACTCCATAAAGGCACTGGCACCCCACTAAGTACTCTTGCCTGGAAAATCCCATGGGCGAGGAGCCTAGTAGGCTGCAGCCCATGGGGTCGCTAAGAGTCGAACGTGACTGAGCGACTTCACTTTCAACTTTCACTTTCATGCATTGGAGAAGGAAATGGCAACCCACTCCAGTGTTCTTGCCTGGAGAATCCCAGGGACGGGAGAGCCTGGTGGGCTGCCGTCTCTGGGGTTGCACAGAGTCGGACACGACTGACGTGACTTAGCAGCAGCATAAAGGAACAGATTTGGTTGGGCCTGCGATTTGTACCCATCCTAGATCCGAGAAGCTCAGGTGATCAGGTACTTGTGAACACACTCTCCCCAGGTGGGAGGTGCGTCTTATCACCTCCCCCATCCCAGCTGTTCAGTTTCCCGGGTGCACAGATGGAGTGCCACCTCAGGTGTTTTGTGTTTCCTCTGGGGAGCTGATCTCTGGCTGCAACTGTCCTGGCAGATGTCACCCGTCCAGGATCCTAAGAAGACTTGATTAGGAATTGGAAGCCTGCTCGCAGTTTGGTCGAAGATTCCATCTCTGGGGCTGTTTGCCCCTTGCCTTCCACCTCTCGCTGTCTGCCACGTGCCTCTGGCAGGCAAGGGATGGGCCGGTCTGCAGCTGAATAGCTCTCCTCTGGTATTCACTCACTCTTTTGTTTTGTGAGTGGGCCTGCAGTGCCTTAGGTTAGAGCTTTTAGTGGTAAATTTCTCTCTCCTCTTTTTTTTTTTTTTTTTCCCTCTCTCTCTGGCTATCCCAAAGTTTGGGTTGCTATCTCATGTTAGCTCCCTCAGATTGTCCTCAGGGCATTCAAGCCCCATCCTTCCCCTAAGCAACAGCCCATGCCTCCCTGTTCAGCCCCTACTTGCTGGTGGCAGTTGTGAGCGTCTGGGCTACTTTTCTGCTGGGAGTTGCAGTTAGGCACTTAATCTGTGGGTTTTATTTATTTATTTTTCCTTCCAGTTATGTTGCTCTCTGAGATCCAAAACTCCCCACAGACCCACCCATGAGAGGGTTTCCTGGTGTTTGTAAACTTCTCCTCTTTTAGGACTCCCTCCCCAGGACATGGAGAAGGCAATGGCATCCCACTCCAGTACTCTTGCCTGGAAACTCCCATGGATGGAGGAACCTGGTAACTCTGGCTATCCCAAAGTTTGGGTTGCTATCTCATGTTAGCTCCCTCAGATTGTCCTCAGGGCATTCAAGCCCCATCCTTCCCCTAAGCAACAGCCCATGCCTCCCTGTTCAGCCCCTACTTGCTGGTGGCAGTTGTGAGCGTCTGGGCTACTTTTCTGCTGGGAGTTGCAGTTAGGCACTTAATCTGTGGGTTTTATTTATTTATTTTTCCTTCCAGTTATGTTGCTCTCTGAGATCCAAAACTCCCCACAGACCCACCCATGAGAGGGTTTCCTGGTGTTTGTAAACTTCTCCTCTTTTAGGACTCCCTCCCCAGGACATGGAGAAGGCAATGGCATCCCACTCCAGTACTCTTGCCTGGAAACTCCCATGGATGGAGGAACCTGGTAGGCTGCAGTCCATGGGGTTGCTGAGTCAGACACAACTGAGCAAATTCATTTTCACTTTTCACTTTCATGCATTGGAGAAGGAAATGGCAACCCACTCCAGTGTTCTTGCTTGGAGAATACCAGGGACGGGGGAGCCCAACGGGCTGCCATCTGTGGGGTCACACAGAGTCAGACATGACTGAAGCGACTTAGCAGCAGCAGCAGCCCCAGGACAGGTCTCTCTTGTCTCTCTTTTTGTATTTTATACTTTGTCCTACCTCCTTTCCAAGACAATGGGCTGCCTTTCTGGGTGCCTGTGTCCTCTGTTAGCATTAAGAAGTTGTTTTATGGTGGCTAAGATGGTAAAGCGTCTGTCTACAATGCAGGAGACCCGGGTTCGATCCCTGGGTTGGGAAGATCCCCTGGAGAAGGAAATGGCAATCCACTCCAGGACTATTGCCTGGAAAATCCCATGGACAGAAGAGCCTAGTAGGCTACAGTCCATGGAGTCACAAAGAGTCGGACACGACTGAGCGACTTCACTTCACTTCATTTCACTTTATGGTATTTGTTCAGTGTTCAGATTATCTTTCCATGGGGGAGAAAGTGGTCTCCCCATCCTATTCCTCTGTGATGTTTGACCTTCCCCCCTGCGTGTTTTTTTGATTGTTCTAATTTCATTCACTTACTTGTAGCTGTCCAGTATTCCCATAACTACTTATATTCCTTTCTCAAGAGTACTTTGTCTACTTGGGGTCTTTTGTCTTTCTATACAAATTGTAAAATTTGTATACCCTATTTATATATCCTAATTCAATGAAAAATGCCACAGGTAATTTTATAGGGAACACATTGAATCTGTAGATTGCTTTAGGTAACATAGTCATTTTGAAAATATTGACCCTTCCAATCCAAGGACATGGTATATCTCTCCATATGTTTGTCTTATTTTTGAATTGATTATTTCATCAATGTTTAATAGTTTTCTAAATATAGGTCTTTTGCCACCTTATGTAGGTTTATTCTTTAGTAGTTTATTATTTAAGATATAACAGCAAATGAGATTGTTTTGTTAATTTTTTCTTTCCAAATTTTAATTGTTAGTTTATAAGAATGAAATGATTTCTGTTCACTAATTGTGTATCCTGCAAATTTACAAAATAGCTTAATGAGCTCTAGTAGTTTTCTTGTAGCACATTTAAGATTTTCCATGTATAGTATCATGTCATGTGCAAATAATGACAATTTTATTTTTTTTCTTTTACAATTTGGATTACTTTTGGTTCTTTTTCTACTGATTGCCATAGCTAGAACTTTCAAAATTATGTTGATAAGAGTACAGAGTGTACATCCTTGCCTTCTTTCTGATCTTAGAAGAAATGTTTTCAATTTTTCACCTTTGAGAATGTTTGTTGTTAATTTGTCATATACACCATTTATTATGTTGAGGTAGGTGGCCAAAGTGTGATCTGTTCTGGAAAATATTCCACGTGGGTTTTAAAAGAAAATCTATTCTACTGCTTTTTGTTGGAACATCCTATAGATATCAATTAATTCTATCTGGTATAATGTATCATTTAAGATTTTTGTTTCCTTATTAATTTTCTGTCTGGGTGATCTGTCTGTTGATGACTGTGGGGTATTAAGTCCACCCATAATTATTTTGTTACTGTCATTTGTCTTAAAAATTGAGGTGCTGATATGTTAGGTTCATATATATTTACAATTGTTGCATATTTTCTTGGAATGATCCCTTGATCATTATATAGTATCCTTTGTTATCTCTTGTAGCACTATTTATTTTAAAGTCTTTTTTGTCAAATATGAGTGTTTCAATGCCAACTTTCGTAGACAAACTTAGACAGAGTGTTAAAAAGCAGAGGCATAAATTGCCAACAAAAGTCCATATAGTTAAGTTTGTTTTTCCCAGTAGTCGTGCATGGGTATGAGAGCTGGACCATAAAGGAAGCAGCGTGCTGAAAAATTGATGCTTTTGAAGTGTGCTGCTGGAGAAGACTCTTGAGAGTCCCTTGGACAGCAAGGAGATCAAACCAGTCCATCCTAAAGGAACTCAACACTGAATATTCATTGGAAGGACTGATGCCATTGATGAAGCTCTAGCCACCTGATACAAAGAGCTGACTCACTGGAAAAGACCCTGANTGCTGGAGAAGACTCTTGAGAGTCCCTTGGACAGCAAGGAGATCAAACCAGTCCATCCTAAAGGAACTCAACACTGAATATTCATTGGAAGGACTGATGCCATTGATGAAGCTCTAGCCACCTGATACAAAGAGCTGACTCACTGGAAAAGACCCTGATGCTGGGAAAGATTGAAGACAAATGGAGAAGAGGGTGGTAGAGGAAGAAATGGTTAGATAGTATCACTGATTCAGTGGATTTTAATTTGAGCAAACTCTGGGAGATTGTGATGGGCGAGGAAGCCTGGTACACTTTAGTCCATGGGTTCACAAACAGTCACTCATGACTCTGACTGAACAAAAACATTAGGGTCTTGTTTTTGTATCTACTCAACCAGTCTGTGTCTTTTGTTTGAAACATTTAATCCACCTACATTTAAGATAATTATTAATATGTATTATTTTATTGCCAGTTTATTTGTTTTACATTTGTTTTTATACATGTGTTTTCTCACTTGCTATTTTGTTCTTTTTTCCTGTGGTTTGATAACCATCTTGTTTCATTTTTAGGTTGCTGTTTCTTTTCTGTGTATCTATTTTTTTTGGTTCGCATATATAGCGATCTGTATATATTCAAGTTATTTTAAGTTTTGGGCCCTCAATTTGAAATGCAATTACTTTGCTACATTTTTACTCTCTTCTTATCATCGTTGCTGGTATTAGTATTGTATTTGTGTATGGATAGTATCCTACTTTTACAGTATATTTGCCTTTTGTAATTGTTGTTAGTTATAGAGTCTGAATATTTGCAACATCATGGACTGTAGAACGTCAGGCTCTTCTGTCCTCCTCTATCTCCCAGACTCATTTTCATGTTCATTGAATCAGTAATGCTCTCTAAACATCTCATCTTCTGCCCACCCCGCTTCTTTTGCCTTCAATCTTTCCCAGCATCAGGGTTTTTTCCAGTGAGTTGGCTCTTTGCAACAGGGGGCCAAGGTATTGGAGCTTTAGCTTCCAATAATCCTTTCAATAAATATTCAGGGTTGATTTCCTTTAGGATTGACTGGTCTGATCTTGCAGTCCATAGAACTTTCAAGAGTTTTCTCCAGCACCACAATTTGAATGCATCAGTTCTTCAGTGCTCAGTCTTCTTTATGGTCCAACTCTCAAATCCAAACATGACTACTGGGAAAACCATAGCTTCGACTATATGGACCTTTGTCAGCAAAGTGGTGTCTCTGCTTTTTATTATGTTGTCTAGATTTGTCATAGCTTTTCTTCCAAGGAGCAAGTGCCTTTTAATTTCATGGCTGCAGTCACCATCCACAGTGATTTTGGATNAAATCCAAACATGACTACTGGGAAAACCATAGCTTCGACTATATGGACCTTTGTCAGCAAAGTGGTGTCTCTGCTTTTTATTATGTTGTCTAGATTTGTCATAGCTTTTCTTCCAAGGAGCAAGTGCCTTTTAATTTCATGGCTGCAGTCACCATCCACAGTGATTTTGGATCTCAATGAAGTGGCAGGAGGGAGGAGGAAATCTGTCATTGCTTGCACTTTTTCCCCTTCGATTTGCCTGTGAAGTGATGTAACCAGATTCCATGATCTTCATCTTTTGAATGTTAAGTTTTAACATTTTTTTCACTCTCCTATTTTACCTTCATCAAGAATCTCTTTAGTTCCTCTTTACCTTCTGCCATTAGGATGGTGTCATCTGTATATCTGAGGTTGTTGATATTTCTCCTGGCAATCTTGATTTCAGCTTGTGCATGAGCCAGCCCAGCATTTCCTATGATGTACTCAGTATAAGCAGGGCAACAGTAGACAGCTTCAAAGTACTCCTTCCCAATTTGGAACCAGTCCATTGTTCTATGTCCAGTTCTAACTATTGTTTCTTGTCATGCATACAGGTTTCTCAGGAGGCAGGTAAAGTGGCCTGGTATTCCCATCTTATCAAACATATTCCACAATTTGTTATGATCCACACAGTCAAAGGCTTTAGTGTAGTCAGTCAAGCAGAATTAGATTTTTTTGCAATTCCATTGCTTTTTCTATGATCCAGCAGATTTTGGCAATTTGATCTCATGTTCCTCTGCCTTTTCTAAATCCAGCTTGTACATTTGGAAGTTCTCTGTTCACATACTGCTGAAGCCTAGCTTGAAGGATTTTTTTAACATAACCTTGCTAGCATGTGAAATGAATGTAGTTGTACTGTAATTTAAACATTTGGCATTGCCTTTCTGCAAGATTGGGAGGAGAAAAGCTGACCTTTTCCAATACTGTGACACTACTGAGTTTTCCAAATTTGCTGGCATACTGAGTGTAGCACTTTGATGGCATAACCTTAAGATTTTGAATAGCTCAACTGGAATTCCATGACCTCATGAGCTTTTATCATAGCAATGCTTCTTAAGGCCCACTTAATTCACACCCCAGGATGTCTGGCTCTCAGTGAATAACAATACCATCATCATTTCTGGATCATTAAGAACTTTTTGTATAGTACTTCTGTGTATTCTTGCCACCTTTTCTTAATCTCTTCTCCTATTAGGTCCTTGCTGTTTTTGTCCTTTATTCTGCCTAACTTTGCATAAAATATTCCCTTGGTGTCTCCAATTTTCTTGAAGAGAAATTTAGTCTTTCTCATTCTATTATTTTCCTCCATTTCTTTGCATTGTTCACTTAAGAAGGCTTTCTTATCTCTCCTTGCTCTTCTCTAGAACTCTGCCTTCAAGTGGATGTATCTTTCTCTTTCTCCTTTGCCTTTCACTTTTCTTCTTTTCTCGGCTGTTTGTAAAGCCTCCTCAGCCAACCACTTTGCCTTCTTGCATTTCCTTTTCTTAGGGGTGCTTTTGGTCACCAATTCCTGTACAATGTTATGAACCTCCATTCATAGTTCTTCAGGCACTCTGTCTGCCAGATCTAGCACCTTGAATCTATTCATCACCTTCACTGTATGATCATAAGGGATTTGATTTAAGTCGTACCTGAATGGACTAGTGGTTTTCCTTGCTTTCTTCAATCTGAGCCTGAATTTTGCAATAAGGAGCTGACAACCTGAGCCACAGTCAGCTCCAGGTCTTGCTTTTGCTGATTGTATAGAGCTTCTCCATCTTTGGCTGCAAAGGATATAATCAATCTGATTTCAGTATTGACCATCTGGTGATATCTAAGTGTAGAGATGTCTCGTGTTGTTGGAAGNTCTAGTCAAGGCTATGGTTTTTCCTGTGGTCATGTATGGATGTGAGAGTTGAACTGTGAAGAAGGCTGAGTGCCGAAGAATTGATGATTTTGAACAGTGGTATTGGAGAAGAGTCTTGAGAGTCCCTTGGACTGCAAGGAGATCCAACCAGTCCATTCTGAAGATCAGCCCTGGGATTTCTTTGGAAGGAATGATGCTAAAGCTGAAACTCCAGTACTTTGGCCACCTCATGTGAAGAGTTGACTCATTGGAAAAGACTCTGATGCTGGGAGGGATTGGGGTCAGGAGGAGAAGGGGACAACAGAGGATGAGATGGCTGGATGGCATCACTGGCTTGATGCACATGAGTTTGAGTGAACTCCAGGAGTTGGTGATGGACAGGGAGGCCTGGTGTGCTGCAATTCATGGGGTCGCAAAGAGTTGGACACTACTGAGCGACTGAACTGAACTGAAGCACTAAAGATAAGAGGGTGAAGGTGAAGGTGAAGTCTCTCAGTCGTGTCCGACTCTTTGCGACCCCGTGGACTGTAGCCTACCAGGCTCCTCCACCCATGGGATTCTCCAGGCAAGAATACTGGAGTGGGTTGCCATTTCCTTCTCCAGGGGATCTTCCCAACCCAGGGATCGAACCCAGGTCTCCCGCATTGGAGGCAGACGCTTTAACCTCTGAGCCACCAGGCAAGTCCCAAAGATAAGAGGGTAGGGAAAAAGTATTGTTCTACCCTGACAATAGCATACTAACTAGAGGGAGGAGAGAAGTAAAAAAGATATTTTCCTTTTGAAGATGGAAAAAGCTTAGACAGGTTTATTTCCTGTGAAGACAGTGTCAGGAGAGAGGAAATCATTGAGATAACCAAGAATGGAGCTGAGCAATGAAGAGTACACACAGCGAGCTGAACCAGTAGTTGTGGCAAAGGGATTTCTCTTTGTGCAGGGAGCAACTATGGGAATCAAAGTGAAATATTTGGGGATTTGGAACCAACTGAAGGAAAAATCTCAGAAATTCTTGCATGTTAGTCAACATATTTAATCATTACATTTGGATATTTTGAGTAAATCTTTGGAGGGTTTATTAACCTGAAGTGAAGTAAAGTGAAGTGAAGTCGCTCAGTCGTGTCCGACTCTTTGCGGCCCCATAGACTGTAGCCTACCAAGCTCCTCTGTCCATGGGATTTTCCAGGCAATAGTACTGGAGTGGATTGCTATTTCCTTCTCCAGGGGATCTTCCCAACCCAGGGCTCGAACCCGGGTCTCCCGCATTGTAGACAGATACTTTACTGTCTGAGCCACCAGGGAAGTCCTAGTTTCAATTAATCTTGGTTTTTTTTAATTGAATTTTTAAGGTATAGCATACATAAATAGAATTGTCTACATCATGAACTTATAGCTCAGTGAATTAAATAAACCCCTATAACCTAATCACCAGTCAGGTCAAAAGAGAGAACATTACTTGCATTCTCAGACGTTCCCTCTTGGCATCTTCCAGTGACAATCTCTCCCCAAGGTTAACCACTATTCTGACTTCTAAATCATAGATTAGTGTTGTGTATTTTTGCACTTTATAAAATATATGGAATTTTACAATGTACTCTTTTATCTGACTCCTTCCACTCAACATGTTTTTGAGATATGTTCTGTGTGGTTGCAGACTTTTTAATTCTCATTGCTGTATAGTATTCCACTGTGAATATACACCACTCATGTATTTATCCATTTTACTTTTGAATATCATTTATTTGGGTAATTTCTTGTTTTAATATTATGCATAGTATCACCATGAACATTTTTGGTCTTATCTTGGTTTACATACTTACATATTTTCATTGGGTATAGACTTAAGAATAGAAATATAGGGTAAATTGGGTTTTTTAACTGCCAAAATTGGTTGATCCATTTTAGTAGCATGGAGAAACAGTGACATCTGGTGCATAAAATAATGAATTTCAGGTTTCAGTATATATTTGACATTTTTTAGAGAATCTATTCTTACAGATGATATGAAGTTATAAGAATCCATACCAAAAAAAAAAGAATCCATACAGACAATGTACTTATAGTTCTTGTATCTAGTATTAAAATTAATTTAAAATATACTTGCTTTGAACCCAAATAATTTAAGAATAAAATTTTTAGACTCATGAATAATCAAGTAATTATGTAAGAATAACACTTTTATGGAAAAAATACTATTTTATGTGTACTAATGACAATGTTTTAACATGCAAATCACTACCTTTAATGTGCCAAAAAGTGAAAGGCTTTAAAGTTTGTGAAATATGCAGTTTTTTTCCTAACCTCAACTAAAGAAACTTGAATAAAACAAAATACAAACATACACAGATACTATGCTTATAATTTAATTTAAAAGGAAAACTAATTTATATATTGGAACTCTTTAGAATAATTAGGGGAGTTCTCTGTCCCTTTACATTTCTAGGCCTGCTGAAAAAGCCAAACACACACAAAAAAATACATTATATAATTAAGAAACATGCAAATGCATACTACCTTATTCTTATGTTTGTGTGTTATCTTTGTTATCACAAAAGAGATGGATGACTCAGGAATGTTCTTTAAGGCATTGTTTGGTTATGCCTATAGTTCTAGAAGNACACACAAAAATACATTATATAATTAAGAAACATGCAAATGCATACTACCTTATTCTTATGTTTGTGTGTTATCTTTGTTATCACAAAAGAGATGGATGACTCAGGAATGTTCTTTAAGGCATTGTTTGGTTATGCCTATAGTTCTAGAAGAATGGTACAGGTTTTTCCCTTGACTTGATGAAGCTCAGGTATCAGGGTTTATCACACTGAAATGTAATGCCCTTTAGCATTTATTCCACAAACATTTACTGTAATCTTTTATCTGCCAAGCATATTAGCTAGTGGAGCTATCTTGGTAGTTTGACAAAGTGAAGACAGTTTATGGTATTAATTGTTCACAGCTGGAGAAAGTAAGAACAACTAGAGGAAATATACAGGATTCCTGAGAAGCACTGAAGGCCCAGTTGAGGGAAAAGATCTTGAATTTTTTAACAGTGCTAATTATCAGGAGAGCTCATCAAGCAGAGTTTGGTCAGAGAGGAAGAGGACAGGTAAACTAAGCTGGATTGGACTTTTTAAGAAAATATATAATAGAAGATAAATGAGTCAGAGAGATAAGGGCCTAAAGGATAACTATGAAAATATTTCATGCAGTTGATGTGGGACCTGAAGGTAAAGGGTGTTTTACAGATAGATTACAGATAGATTTGATGGCAAGAGAGAATGCTGATGTTTCTTAAGTACTTGGAAATTTTAAGTTAAAGTGTTATGGTAAGAATGAAGTAGGAGAGCTGGAAGGACAACAAGGTTAAGGGCAGAGGAAACTGTAAATTTATGACTTTATGAAGCATTTGCAGTGCTGAGTGAAACAGAAGAGTGTGGCAAATGTGAAGTGGAAATGGAAGT
>SJYX01002715.1:505874-585133 GCA_006410675.1 Oreotragus oreotragus | reverse complement strand
AGGCGGCGCAGGGCCCGGCGTGGCGCTGACCTCAGGGCAGGCTCCTCTGACCGACCGGGCTAGAGTCGTTGAAACGGAGTTTTCTGGGGCGTCATCCTTTGGGAAACTTTCCTGCTTCCTCCCATTACCGCCTGTAGCGGGTATTGTTGAGTCATGAATTGAGGTGGAATATGTATTTGTGCAGGTCAGAAGAAAACAGACCTATTGAATAATTTTAATTAAATGGTGTGACTGTCCTGTTAACAAAAGAGGCGGTGGCTGTGCTTAGACTAGCCCTGATGGGTGGTGGTGTAGCCGAGCCCAGCTACCTGCCTTTGAGGACTGGGAGGAGAGCGCTTTGCTGCAGGCCTTAGCTGCTCTATGGGAATTTTGATGGGAATAATTTATTTTTGGTCTATATATGCGGCAGGTAACCAGGCCAAGGACTTAACACCCACCTTCCTCAGAAATAAGAGAGAGGAGGAAAAGATGTGTCTGTAGGTTTCCCAGGCCTCATGCCCAGCCTTGGGTTCTTCCCAAAGGCATCCTGGGGAGGGACTGCCCCCTCCCCACCTTTGGCCATCAGACACAGGAAAAAGTCCAGAGGACAGGATGGGGCTGTGGCCCTGCCCGAGGGCAGCAGGGGGTTTGTGGGGGTGGGGGCCCAGATTGCTAGGCTGGTGTATGAGTGGGGAGCTTGGCAGGCCCAGCTTGAGAGCAGGAAGAGAATAGGATGGTGGGATGTGTGGTCCCAGAGACCAGAACTGCCCAGGCCTGTTTGTTTTGTGATCAGAAACAAGTCTGAATGGGTAGCCCCTTTCCCTCTGGAGCCCTCTGCTGGGGCAGAATTGGGAGGAGGGTGTCTGGGAGGGTCTGGGGCTTTTCTAGGTCTGGGAATTGGAGGAAATCCAGTGGGGAAGCTGGCTTCGAGGTTCCTGCCCATCATGGGCACGGTGGGAAGGGGCAGGTGCTGTTCCTGCTGCCTAGGCTCTGAAATTGATGCCCAGAGGAATTTGCTGAACGTGTGTGGTGGAGGAGTCGAGGAGGGGCGGCTGACAGCTGTGGCCCCGTGGATCCAGGGTTGCCAGTCCCAGTCCCTGTCCTTTCGGTTCTCCTCCTGGCCTGGCTGGACCACTCTGGCTCTGCCTGGGCCAGCTGGATTTCATCAGAGGAGACCCTGACACCCAGCCTGCGCCCCTCTCCCAGGGCCCTCCCGCTAGTGTGAGACCAGACCCGGGAAGTCCAGCCCTGGAGGCCCTGTCCAGACTACCTTGACAGCAACACGTGTAAACACACCCAAACACTGCTTCGAAGGAGCAGAACGGCTGGGGCAGCAACTGCTTACTCGGCACTTCCTGTGGCTGGGCTGTGAGGTCCCGTCTGGAGGGAGGCAGGTGTCCTTCCAGGAAGGGTGGCAGTCAGGCTCCGGTTGGGGGGTGTGCTTGGAAGCACCAAGTAACCAGTAACCCACCCTTCATTAGGCCCTACAGAACTTTTGTCCCCAAAAGGGGTAGTTCCAGCCACTAAGTCTCCCACACCTATTTGTCCAGGCCAAGCCTGGGCTCTCAGTAGGGTCCTTCCTCATAAGAAGGAAAACAGAGGGCCCAATTTGGGTCATCTTCCTGCAAGAAGACGCCCCAGTGCATCCCCCCTAATTTCAGCTTTACAAGGGGAGTAGAGTTCTCCCCAGAGAACCTGCTTCCCACTCTCCCAGTCACTCCCAGACTTCCTGTGGGGCAAGAGCAGGGCTGTATTTGGGGAGGACAGCTTAGCACTACTGATTCAAGACTCCCTGCGGGGGGGTCCCCTGCCTTCCTTCAGCCTAGATGAGAAAGTGGCTGAGAGACTGGAGGGGCAGAACAGAGCAGAGTGGGGAGGCTCCCCTCTCCCCCTTCCCCTGGGGTCCCAGGAGTCCCCCACTCCTATTATTCCCTTTAACACTAACAACAATCATGCAGTCACTAATACAAAGTCAAGGAGGAGCCTGGCAATAGGATGCTCCTACCCGTTTATGAAAATCACTTCAATTTAACCCAGATGGGCCTCCTGGTTGATAACCTCACACAACCAGCACCCTGAATTATACTTTCTGTGTGAACACACTGGCTTATATTTAGCCACAAATTACGACTGTGTTTAACAAGCACCTTTCCGGAGCGGAGGGGGCTGGGCAGCCTCCTGACTTGGTTGGACAAACCAGCAACAGAATTACACTCCCCCTCCAAAAAGGGAGGGGTCCCAGGAAAGCTGTTCATCTGACTTCAAAGTCTGGCTCCCCTGCTGCTCTCGTTGCCTTTTAAAACTTCCAGCCACATCCCCAAGTCTGTCTTGGAGCCTGTCTGTGGTCTGCAGAGACCAGCTGTGCCTCCCTGACATTCCAGGGGCTCCAACTGAGCAGGGCTCAGGCCTCAGCATGCAGGCCCTTTGCTCAGGTGGGAGCTGGGACCTCTAGGAAGGGATTCAAGGTAGCACACAGGGCTCGGGAGATGCTGGAGGAAGGCCTAATGGGAGGCATGACCGGGGGGGACTCTCCCTCCCGGCCCGGCTCCTGACAACTCTTCATCCTCTGCTGGCTCCTTCCCCTTGACCCTCGGCCTCAGAGTGGCCCTCTCCCTTGCCACCTGGCCCTCTGGGCCCCCGCAGGCCCTGCTACGTAATGAAGGAGCTGTGACTGGAGATTTTGTTTTTGGTGGGGGCAGCCCCCTCCCCTTGGTAGTGGGAGGGGGGTGGTTCTGGGAGATCTACGTATTCCTTTCTCCTCCAAAATAGGCCAACTCCAACAAAGCTTAAGCCCCTGAAGACAGATGGCCAAAAAGGCCACTCCCAATCTAGCCACAAATTCCCTGTGCAGCACCTTGGGGAGGACCCTCCGGGATGGCGTAGGGACTTCTCAACTCCACTCACAGCCAAAGCTGAAGGCACCTGGGCGGGTAGGGGTGCAGGCTGCTCTGATGGCTGCCTAGTGAGTGGAGCCAGGGTGGGGCCCTGGGGCTTCTGAATCCTGGGCTGGGCTGGCGCCCTAGAACCTTCCCCCCATACCCCTGCCCCCTTCAGTCCACCAGCCAACGGCCCTGGTGAAAAGAACCATTGCACATCTGTGGCAGAAGATCTCATTCAGGGGATGGGGTGGGGGCCTAACCCTGCTTCCTGGGGCTGGAGGGGTTCCAAGGCTGAGTTCCTCCAATCCAGGCATCTCTGGGAATGTTTTTTTTTTTTTTTTTCCTACCCCACTTACTTGAGAGGAAGAGTGCAAACCTCTGACCCCTGCATCAGATTCTGGGCTGAGATGGGGTAATGCTGCCCTCCAGCTAAGGGAGGGTGGGGGCTGGTTGCTGTGAACCACACGCAGGGCCCCGTTTCCCCTACTGCAGGCTGGGCAAGTGCAAATCAGTGACCCCAGCACCCCTCCAGACAGGCCTGTCTGTCCCCGAGCCCAGCCTCTGGACCCGGCCCTCTGTGCCTCTGGTAGGAAAAATTAAGAGTCAATTTTTGTCAAGAAATTGTTTCTAATTTGCCCTTTGACTAATGGCACAGGGAACAATGGAGAGACACCCGACACACAATTACCCAGCGCGCAGCTCTGCTGCTCTCTGGCCCAAGCAGGCGTTTATTTGGAGCAGAGACTAATTCACAATTTTATGTAACTCGCCCAACACCTCCACCCCCTTGCGTTAAAAAAATGATTATTTATTTCATGATTTCAGACAGCGCTGGATGGCAGTCTTTGGGGAGCGAGGAGCTCCGGATTTGCAGCTGCTCTCAAGGGAAGTGGGGGCAAGTGCCGGGAGGGGCCCCACGACTTGGTTAGGTTTTGGGGTGACAGGGGCCCCCAGGCTGTGCGAGGGAAGGCAGGCTCTCCAGAGCACTGGTGCCAGTGTGTGCTGTGAACGTATTGGTGTGTGGGTGTGTGGTGTGCTGTATAATGCTCGCGTGTGCCCGTGATGTGTTTGTGTTATGTGTGTGCACACATGCATGTGTGGATGGGTGATGTGCAAGGGTGCATGCCCAGGTGTCGGCACAGCTGGCTGCATGGGGCCATAGGGCAAGCTTGGGTACCTGCCAGGGAGGAAGCAAGCTGGGGGTTCAAGGACACCCCTGGGTAGTATTCCAGGCTGGGGCAGGGCATGTGGGCCGGGCAGGGTGTATGGGCCTCACCTGACTGGGAGCCCATTCATTTGTGAAATTGTGGGCAACTGCAGAGACCTGGACACCCTAGCTCAACCCTGATCTCACATTTCTGTCCCCTCTCCTTTCTCCTTCCCCACCCACTCCCTGGCTCTCTCATCCTCACCAGTGGAAAGCTGGTCTGCAGATCCCTACACCATGTTCCTCTAAAATTAAAAACATTTGTTAGCTCTGGACAGCAGGCAGAATAAAAAAGGAAACCGGGGAGGTTTCCTCTGAGCTGATAGTGCGCCCAGCCAAACATGCCCCGGCCGGCCGGAGCCTCGGTAGGCCGCCTCTTCTGAAGGGGAACACGGGGAGCTTATTTTGGTACTGCGGGAGCTGCTGAGCGGCCAGGCGCCCGCGCTGGGCAGCTGCCAACCCCTGCCGCATCCAGCAGGCCCGTCTGCAGCTATTTGCTGTAACAACTGTTTTGAAACAGTATTAAGAAAAAAAAAAACCCTCTAGATTTGTTTTCAAGTGATGCTGGGGAGAGGAGAGGGGAAGAAACCAAGCAGACAGGGGGCTGTGCTTCGCCTCCCCCAGGTGGGCAGCCTCTATCTCCTGATGGGCCAGGAGGGGCAGGGGACAGCAGTGAGCTTCTGAAAGCCAGTTCTCTCCTACTGAATTAGGAATTTGGCGATGGCGAGCTGGAAGGATGTGAGCCAGCCTTCCGGAGGGCGGGGAGGACCTGAGCCGTGCCATCCTCTGTCCTTCCATCTCGCTGGCAGCCTGCACGTCTTGGATTATGCCTAGGGTGGGGCCCATCAGCCAGGCTCCAGGACCCTCAAACAATATTTTGTTTGTAGGGGATGGGGGTTTGGGAGCCTCTCCTCACACACTCGGAGGGAGAGCGGGGGCCTGGAGGCCCTTCCTCCACGTGGTGGTCCAAGGCTGAGCCCCTTTCCGACTCCAGCGCACCCCGGGGGCCCGCGCTGGCGGGCGCTCAGGGAGCTAGGCGCAACTACAGGGACACTGAGGGTAGGCAAGATATTCTTTCTCTTGGGTGGAGGATTTTTCTCTCCTACATTTTCTCATTTTTAAAAATTTCAAGTGGAGCTTACAAACTTCAGTTATAAGAAAAAGTTTCTGCGCCAGAAAACAAGATCATCAGAGACAGTAATCCGGAACCCAGATTCCAAACGTCCGGAGGCGAGGAGCACCCTGCTGGGGGTCAGGACTCCGAGGGCTGCGGGAAGCTGGCGGGACTCCTGGGCGTGCGGAACAGGCAGTCTCGGCGTGCCAGGTCACCGGTTCCGAGGAGGCGGTGCGAGGCCGGTGTGCTCCGGGACCGGCACCGGGACCGCACAGCTAGCCGCTCCCAGCCCTAGCTCCGGCTGCTCCTGGCCCTGCGCTGGATCCGGGAGCCATGGCCGCCCCTCCTGCCCGCCCACCCTTCCGAGGACGAGATTTCTCTGCAGCCGGGCCGGGCTCAGGCTGGCTTTGCACGGTGTGGATGGGAAGTCGGCCGCCCCCGCACGCACCCGCTGGGGCAGGACCTGGAGGAACCCGTCCCCTCAACTCGCTCCGGAGCCGATGCTTCGACTTCTTCCTCCGGAAGCCACGGCCCAAGCCCGGAGGTCTGCGCCAGAACCGTCCCCCCCACTCCACCCCACGCCCCGCACTGGCGGCTGCGCCCAACCCGCGCCGGCAACCCCCCTTGGGCCCGCACCCGGGACCTAATTCAATCGCCCCCGGCCTAATGAATAGCCATGCGCTAATCGGATCTCCGAGCGCTTTACGGATTTATACGTGCCGCCTCCTCTCCCGCTGCCGACGCGCGCCACCCCGGTGGCAGGGGCTTAGGGACTGGCCAGGGGCTCAGGCCGTGGGGGACAGGGATCCTCATCACCTGGCAGGGGTGTCGCTGGAGCCGGGACTCAGGACCGCGCCGGCCGAGTCCTGCGTCCTAGGCCCGGGCCGCGGAGCGTGGCGCTTACCTGCCAGCCCCGGACTCTCCGGAGCTGCCCGGCCGCGCCGCCCAAAGCGGGCTCCCACTTCCGGAGCCCCGTCCGCGGCCCAAGCCCCTACCCAGGTCAGAGATGCCCGCGGGGGAAGGCCGGCCGGAGTCGTGCGCCCGGCTTCCCCTTTCTCTCTGAATTCCTTTGATCCGCAGGCTCTTCGCCGCACCTCGGCTCCAAGGCTGCCAGGGTCGGCCCGCGGGGGTCCTGGAAACGGTCCCTAGCTTATCTCCTTTCATCAAGCGGCCTGGGGCCGCCTTGAAACCGCGGAGCCAGTAATTGCTTTTTTCAGGAGGCCCTGTGCGGACTGGACAACAGCCAATCAGCGCCTTGTTTACACTCGGTGATTGACAGCCTGCTGGCCGAGTGCCAGCCAATCCTGGCGGTCCCCAGGGAGCGGGTGGGGGGGCGGGGAAAGAAAGGTGACAACAGAAGGCCTCTGGCTTAACCCGTTCCTGTCCCTACCGGTAGAGAAGGAAATGGCAACCCACTCCAGTATTCTTGCCTAAAGAATCCTGTGGACGGAGGAGCCTGGTGGGCTGTGTCCATAGGGTCGCACAGAGTCGGACACGACTGAAGCGACTTAGCATGCATGCATGCATTGGAGAAGGAAGTGGCAACCCACTCCAGTATTCTTGCCTGGAGAATTCCAGGAACAGAGGAGCCTGGTGGGCTGCCGTCTATGGGGTCGCACAGAGTCGGACAAGACTGAAGCGACTTAGCAACGGCGGCGGCAGCGGCGGTCTCTACCGGAATGAGCCGGTGGATAATTTCTACCGCGCGGGCCCGAGTTGGTTGGCATCTAGTTTAAATACCATTTTTGTCTCCCCTGAGGGGGAAGCAGAGCTGCACCTGGAGGAATAAAAATAATGCATCCATCGCCACTAAGACATAGACTTGACTCCCGAGCGTAAATAGCATCTTTGGGAAACCAAACTCTAACAGAAATATTTGGAGAATAACCTAAGAAATAGTTTGTATCTGATTAGGATGAAGATATTTGTTTAGTGGCTTTTTTATTTAGGGCAAGAATTTAGCAGATATGCAGGAGAGAGATACTGAAAAAATACTGTGCATGGTTTCCACACGGTGGATATCAAGGTGAACACATTTTAAAAATCTAGTTGCAGATGAAGAAAGGGCAATCTTTGTCATGGCCATAAATCCCCGATTTTCATTTTCATCAGTGCTGGGTTGCAAAAATATAGCCAAGGGGAATAAAGACAGGACCCGCAGATACGTGGTCAGGGACACAAAAACTTCTCCCCAGATTCTGATCCCTGGGGCACGAGGAGGAGAGGACAAGGCTGGAGACTCAAGAGTCCGTGGTACCCAGACTTCGAGAGTGCAGGCATTCCTGAGCTTGGTCAGAGCAAGTGGAGGCCTCGAAGTGGTAGTAGGGCCAGGCAAGCCGAGGAAGCCTCTATGCTTGGATCTCGGGCCTACCTGTGCTCGGTTCAGCCACCTGCCAGACATCCCAAGTATTTTAAAAAGCATCTGCTTCAACGCGTGTTGCTGTATCATCTGGCCTCTGTGCACTGGACGCCAAACGTTAGACCTGCTGGGTTAAATTTAAAAAAAAAAAAAAGCAAAAGCCTTCTCCTCGGCGTGGATAAGCGCTCCCACTCGGCCCTGCTCCCTCTCCCGCCCTGCGCCAACACATTCCCATTCAGCAGCAACGATCTGCGCAAAGGAGTTGCGCAGTCGCCGGGCTTGAATTAGGCGCCATCGGGCTTGGTAGTAGCCCTGCTGCTCCCTGATTGGCAGCTCCCTGGCCCGGCGCCAGCCTATTGGGAGGCCTGTTTACGCCGAATGAGTGGCACGAGCTCCCGGCCGCGGAGGGCCGCGCGGCCAATCAGCGCACCGGCTGCTCCGGGCTGAGTGGCACGAGCTTATTAGTATGCAGGGCCCGTGGCTCGCCGCGCCGGGCTGCAGGTTTGAGAGCCGCTCTGGATGGGCTCGCTAGAGTCGTTGTTGTGGAAGCGGTGCATTTACAGTGCAACAGTCAGCACATTGAAAATACCAATAGGAATACAAAACAAAGTCACATTTACTGGTTTAATTGTATTGCATTCAATTGTATCCAGGAAACAACCTCCAGTAAGTAACTGAAATTGCTTTCATTTTTTTTTGTTTTTGTATTTTTATTATTATTTTATTTTTATTTTGGCTTTGGGGATTTACATTTTTTTTTTTTAGTAAGAGAAATTCATGGTTGCGATGTTAAGAAGTATATATCTTCCCTTTTTAAAAATCCGTTATAATGTCGAACAGGCTTTTTTTTTTTTTTAATGGACTATATGTAAGATTTTTTTCCCCCCTCTGAAAAATCTTATCGATCGGTTTAAAATTCCCCCTGTAATGCGTCCTTGCTTTGCTCTGAGCGCTTGTTGTGTCGATCGACACACAGCATTAAAAATAAATAATCGCGACAGGACAGGGACCGCCAGGCTGCGTCCGGCGAAAGCCGCGCGGGCCGCTCCGGCTAGACAGTCGGCGAAGTCCCGGACGCAGCAAACGCGCTCCGGCTCTGGAGGCACCACGAAGGAACCCCAATTGTTTGCACCCCCCGCCCACGCTGCTCCCCTCCCCCGAGCAGCCTTGGGTCAGCCCCGCCCGGTCGCTCCACGGCGCCGGGAACCGGCTGGCTCGCGCTGGCCGAGGCGGCTGAGCCGCCTACTAGAGGGTCTTGCCGGCCGCCAGCCGCGTGCGGGGCGAGGGACCGGGCGGAGAGGGGTAACGGCGAGGTTCGTGGGGGTTCGCTTTCCAGAGCCTATTTCAGGACATTTCAGAAAAAATTTTCCGGGGCGGCTGAGGGTGGCGGAGGGGGCCAAGCGAGGCCAGCGCAGAGTGGCTTTCTCATCGAGCGCATTCCGGGCGGCGTGCAGGGCTCAGACCACCACCTGAGGCGGCATCTGCGGGCGGGTGCGCCTTGGGGTGCGGGGGCCCGGAGCGGCCACGGGCCTCGGTCCTCTCCTGGCAGGGGTAGGGTGGGTGTCGGGCGCGACCGTTTCGCAGGGAGCGGGTTCTACGGCGGCGCCCGAGCAGCACGCCCCGGGTGTGCGCGGGCCCCAGCCCAGCCTGCAGGCCCCACAGCGCCAGCGCACCGGGAGACGGCGCTGGAGGATGCGGGCGGCCGAAGCAACGGGAGGATTTTCGGTGTTTAAATTAAAACCGAAGCAAAACCGAAGGAGCCGCTCCCACAATCCTGGAGCGCTCGAGCCACGCGCAGAAAGACCGGCGACTCCTAGGATCGCGCCGCGGAGTCCTAGGGAGAACCCGGCGTTTCGAAGTTCGACTGTTTCCAAAATACCCTTGTCAGCGATTTTCCAGCCGGCGCGGGGGCCCCCGGCCCCCCACCGCTTTCGCTCGGTGTCCTTTCCGAATTCGGCCTGACGCGAGCTGCGGTCTCTCTTGGCGCTGGGGGGAGGAGGCTCGGAGCCCTGGGATTCGCAGATGGCGGCGCCTGGGATCCGAGACTCCAGGCCCAGGCGGCGGCGGCCGCGCGTCGCCGCCCCTCTCCCTGATGGGCTTGTGCTCCGCAGGCCCCCGGGTGCCGCTCTCTGGCGGACTGGGAGGCGCGGCGCGGCCTCTTCCCCGGAGCAAAGAACACAAAGGAAAGCTCCTCTGACCTGGTGAGAATCTCCGCGGCACGGAGGGGCGACAACAACCCATCCCCTTCCGAGTAAAAAGTCTGGCGGGCTGGTGGGGAAGGATCGATCCGGCCCACAGAAAGTGAAGATTAAAGCTGTTGCTGGTAGCCAAGCCCGCGTCCCGAGAATCGAGAGCAACTCCCTTTCTCGACAATTTTGGAATTTCTTATTGGAAAAAAGAAACCCCACAAAACAAAAGCATAGTATACGCGGTTCCCCGGAGGCCGCTGGGAAGCCCCCCACCCCCCGTGCGCGCAGCCGCGGGCCTTCGGCGCCTTTGAAGCCGCAGGTTCTCGACCTCCCTCCCCTCCTTCTTTCCCTTTGTCCCGCCCCGTGCCCCCCGGCTCGCAGCTCGCTGCTGCCCGGAGGCCCTAAGCCCCGCGCGGGCAGCCCCTCCCTCCCCTGACCCCAGCGCGGGCAGCCCCCTCGCCCGGCGCTCTCCGGGTTCTGAGGCCAGGCGTTCGCTCAGTAGGCCCGAGCGGCGGCGAGCTGAGTGATTTGTTAGACCGGGGTAGAGAGCTGAGGATCCCTAGAAGAGAGGAAGCCCAAAACCCCTTTGTAGGAAGTTGAAAGACAAAGAGAACTCTTTGTGTAGGTCCCGTTTATTTACAATGCAAAAGCTCTCCGAATAAATATTAAAAAGCTTATCAGCTGAGCAAATATGTATTCGCTTAATACATTATGTTTTCGGTTGTAGATTAAATCAAACACAAAACAGTCTGCAAATAAGACGTGTAGAACCTGTAGCACTAAATATAGTAATTTAAAATGGTATCCACAAAATGGAAAACATCTTAATCGCTTTGTTGTCACGGTGGGACGACTTTAAAAAAAAAAATCCGAAGACTTTCTGCAAAGTTCACAGTTAAGAATGTTGAGCCTGCCCGTCTCCCTTTTGTTCGAAGTGATATCAAACGTTAAAACAATGCAGATTAAGGAATGAGAAATGTGCAAAATGAGAGGTCCACGCGGGAGCACAGCTGTTCAGTTTATGTTGCTTGCGTCGTCGTTTCACACTCAGCGTCTGAAATTGTCCTCAATTTCGCCTCGGAGTGGACTCTCCGCGTTGGGTGGGGGTGGAAGAGAAGGGAGGTGTGGGACATTACAAGTGGCTCAGCCGAGAGGTGGACGTGGACGACGGAGGCCAGGGGTCCGCTGGGACCTGGGCATTGGCGAAGGTTGCCCTGGGGCAGGCCAGTTGTCCGCGGCCCTACGGCCGAGCCCGGCGTCGCAAACTCCACGTTCCCGGGCCGTGCGGAGAACGGCCTCGGCTCAGCGAGCGACCTCGGGCAGGCGCCGAAAGGAGAAATTCCGTGGCCGATTTGGAGCGTTGAGGAAGAACAATTTCTGACTCTCAAAGAGGCCCCCACCAAACCCCTAATCCGCAGAGGAAGATCCTGGGCGAATTTCACTGGGGGGCGGGGTGATTGTTTGAGCCTCGCTAGGAAGCTCCCCGCTCCCGGACGGACGACCGGGCACTGCGGTGTGGCGGCCCAGGTGACGCCGCCGGCGGACGTAGAGCCCCTGGGGCTCGGGGAGCTGGCCCGGGGTCCAAGCTCGGCATTGCGGGGTGGGGGCTTAGTCCTCTTAGGGCTGTGGCGGGGCAGGGGTGGGAGGGAGGAGCGGCGGGTTCAAAAGAATGGACCAAAAGACGCATGGGGGGGATGGGAGAGGGGAGAAAAGAAAGGTTATTAAAAAAAAAAAAAACTCGAGTTACAATCAATAAAATTACTCGCTTAATTAGCATGGTTATTCGGTTAAGCAGAATGCAGTAAAAGCTGGACCTCGGAATGGAGAGAGAGGAAAAAAGCTAGCGTGGACCCCAGGCCTTTCCTCAGAGACACCTTTGGGCAGCGGGGGAGGGGAGAGGGTGTGCGTGTGTGTGTCTGTGTGTGTGTGTATGCGTGATGGCTTCGCAGATTTGGGTTTTTATCACCCAACGGAGCCAGCAGCCTTTCGCCGCGGTGCCCTCGCCGCAGGGACCGGCGAAGGGGAAGCGGCGAGCGGTACGGTCGGGTTCCCTCAGGCTCCTCCGGTTCGAGCGTGGCCGGGACGGTGCGTGTGCGCGGGGGGATCGGGGCGGCCCGGGTGGCCCACGCGCGCGCGTGCACTGGGGAGACGCGCGGGGCGCTCGGGGCCCGGCCGCCCGGCCTGGCGGGACTCGGGCCGGCGGGGTGGGAAGGGTGGCATGCTGGCGGGTGGGGGCGGGGACCCCCAGGCGAGCCGAANCGGGGCGGCCCGGGTGGCCCACGCGCGCGCGTGCACTGGGGAGACGCGCGGGGCGCTCGGGGCCCGGCCGCCCGGCCTGGCGGGACTCGGGCCGGCGGGGTGGGAAGGGTGGCATGCTGGCGGGTGGGGGCGGGGACCCCCAGGCGAGCCGAACCCCCAAGTCACCTAGTCTCCTCTGCTTGCATCCGCAGACTATGGATCCGCACGGCGGCTGCCGGCTCGGCACGCGGCCGCCCGCCGAGGAGCCCAGTCCGCCCGCGTGCTGACCGGCCCCGCCGCCGTCGCCGGTGACCCCAGACACCGCCTCCTCCGCGCCGCTTGCGCGCCGCCCGCGCGCCGAGCCGCCCCCGGGCCCCGGCCGTGCTGCTCCCGGGAGGCGGCGGCGGGCCGGGGCCGGGGCCCGGCATGGATGGCCGCGACTTCGCACCGCCGCCTCATCTGCTGTCGGAGCGCGGAAGCCTGGGCCACCGCAGCGCCGCCGCCGCGCGCCTCGCCCCGCCCGGGCCCGCCGCGCAGCCCCCCGCTCACTTCCAGCCCGGAAAGTACTTCCCGTCGCCGCTGCCCATGGCTTCGCACACAGGTCAGTGCCGGCCGGGCGGGCGCGGGAGAGGAGACCCTGCCGCGAGGTGGGCACGGTCGAGGGTCGGATGGGAGCCTGCCCTTCCTCTCTTCGAGCGTTTGCGGAGAAGCCTTCGGTTTCATTTCCCTGCTCCGGCACCGGTGGCGGCCCGCGCGTCCTGCGGGGGCCCCCCGAGCCGGATCATCGCGGTTTAGAGCTCCCTTCCCCGGGGTCCCCCAGGGTCTCGGAGGGGCAGCCCCGGAGCCGGCTAAAAATAAAGCCTTTCCCCCTCTGCACCCTCCCCCNGAAAATCAACAACACACCAACCCAAGATTTTTCATCAGCGCTACTGCCTGGAGCGATTGGGGATCGCGCCTCTCCTCGGAGGGAGCGCATCTAGTAGGAGGCAGCCCTGCCTGAGTGAAGCCGGGTCCCCGCCCCCTCTTCCAGCCGGTCAGCTACAGCTACTGCCCTTCATCCTTCTCTGTGTGTTGCCCTTGGGGCCAAAGGAGAATCACTGGGTCTCCACCCAAGCAAGGCGGAGGTTTCTGCAATGTGACTGCGGGTGGGTTCTCCTCTCCACCCCTTCTCTTGGCTTCTTGGGCGTGTAAATGGCTCGGCCTGGAAGCCAGGTGCCCTGGGCCCGTGGTTGTTGTTGGGAGTATACAGGGCGGCAGGTTCCTTCTGGTGGGAGAACCACAAACTTCTCTCCTGCTATAAGTGCTTCTGATCCTCAATCTCGAAAAAGAAAAACGCAGTGGGGGGTGGAGTGGGGCAGATAATTTCCTGGTATGAAAAGACCCCATCAAAGGATCCCCCTCCTTTCTCATGTGATATTTTTTCGTATAGGAAAAAAAATACAATTTCGTAAATACCTCATTAACTCAATGACACGATGGAGTGTTTCGGCAACCGTTACCAACATTAAGTAGGTGTGAAAAGAGTTACTTTCCGAAGACTCTCCCCGTCCTGCTCTGTAAGTGGCAGAAGCAAGCATCAAAGCCACGGCCGCCCTGTGGAGCCCAGAAGCCGGCGGCCGCGTGGACTGGCCAGGCTGTGGCCGCCTCACCCACCCCAACGAAGCCATTTTTGGAATGTGGGTTTTTTCTCAGTGGGGCTTGTACTGCCCCCATGTCTGATTATTCCTACAGGGATATTCCTATAGGAATATCCAGGTCACGTGAGCACTAAGGCACATTAGCCAGAGAGGCAGGGAGTGGCCTTGTGCGGATCCCAAATCACCCCCAAATGCTCCCGTTTATTCTTAGAAATCTCCCTCGTCTGCTGTGAGACTGGGTTCAACAGCCCGCACAGACAGGACAAAACGCACAGGAGGCTGTTAGAATAACATGGAGGGAGCTAAAAATACCCCTCAGAAACACACATAAAAAAGCCAAATCCAACAACAGAACGGGCTAAAAATATTCCAGGCTTTGGCAAAGAGCACAGAGTTAAATAAATTATACAAGAGCCATTCATGGGAGCAAGTTGACTTTCTCTCTTACGGGAACTTGGTTCAAGCTAATAAAAATAATAATTTACTGGCCACTGAGCTTTGCTTGAGTTTAGATTTAATTGGTGGGGCTTCTGGCATTTGTCACTTCTTGGCGATTAGTGGGCTTGCCCTGGCCTGGGGTGGGATGGGGAGGGGGTGCTGAGTCTGGGTCCCTGGAAGCAAGAGCAGGGTTCTTCGCCCCCCACCCCACCTGAGGAGCAGGGCCTGGGCACAAGGGCAGAATGCCCAGGAGGCCAGAGAAGGAGGGAGGATGCAGGGGAGTGGTCAGGGAAGGGAGAAAAGGGACAGGCAAGGCGCCGCTATTTTAATTTGATAAATGATCGTACACCTTTAAGAGTGTGTTTTAACAATCAAGATACACTCCAGCAAGTTGATAGGATGTTCGCTGTCAACTTACATATGTCATCAGCGCGGGCTGTGAGCATAAATAATGTGCGAGAGTGTGCGGGATGCGCTGCAGCCTCTCTGGGAGCCTGGCAGGTAGCACCCCTGTCTCTCCTGCGGTCTGGAGGCAGCTGCCAGAGGAGGAAAGGCGTTGGGGAATTCAGGCCGGGTCTTTCCTCTCTGGGGAGTTCCCAGGTCTCCTCACCAAAATAAGAGCTCCAGACAGTTTGCTCAGGGAAACCACTGCGGGTGTGATCTGAGGCTGGAATCCAATATTGGCTGGTGTCTTTTCAGGGAGCAGATGTCTTAAGTTCAGCCATTTCCCAGGAATGTCAGACTTCCACCTTGGGATTAGGGTCAGGGTAACCTTTTCTCTCTCTGCTTATTTGCTTGCTCTTGATGGGATGCCCACCCAACCCCCCGAAATCCCAGCAGGCCCTCTCAACTCCCAAAGGACTACACTTCCCAGAATGCCCCTGGTCTAGCTCCAGGGTCTGAGCCTGGGACCGGTCCTAAGCTGGGAATTCCCAAGCTCAAATAGAGTTCAGCCAGTACCACGGGAATGAATGCTTTCTGGGTGGAAAGGAGCCTTGGTCACCACCCCCAGGGTCCCCTTGCCCTTTCTTCTGAAAGAGGCCTCTGGGCCCCCCCACCCCCGCCTGCCATCTTCTCTACCATAAATATCTAGGCCCCCAAAGATCGGAGCTGCCCCTCTATCCCAGGGACTTTGTGCAGCAGGGCAGGCAGCTGCCTTGATTGGCGTGGCCAGAGTCTCAGGGGGATTCCCACCAGTTGCCCTGATCTCAGCCCTTTGCACAGGGCTTTCTCAGAGGGGCCCTGGACACACTGGCCAGAGGTCAGCATGGAAGGGATTTGGGGACTCTACCTGGGTGGCCTCAGGGCTGATCTCTGCCTAGAGAGTCCAACAAGAAAATCCTGCACAGCCTCTGGAGCGTCACCCCTCTTCCCAGCCTCACGTCACCAGTCAGCAGTAGCCCTGTCAATGCCATATTGGCTAGCATCCACCTTGGATGACTTCTGATGACTAGAAACCATGTCCCCAGGGCGGAGGTGCTGCCTTAGCCCCTCGGAAGGGGGCCCGTCATCACCCATCCAGAGAAAGTTCTCACTCGGGCCACTACCAGCAGCCTCTTGGAAGGGTGGGCGCCCCTTGGAAAGGCCATCCTCGGAGGTCTTTGCTGGGCCTTGTGCCAGAGCTCTCAAGCTGATGCCAGGGCTTCAGGGTGCGGCACCTGCCCTGTTTGGCAGTAGGTGACTCGCACTGCTGCGCTCCACCTGCCTCATCCGCCAGGGGACAGCTCCCCCGGGGTTCCTTGGTCCCTATTAACCCTCTGGGGCCTTCTTTCTCCCACCAAAGGTTCAGGATTAAAAGCAAACGACAAGATCACAACCAGCATGCACTGATAGAACACATCCCCGCAGCTCCGGGCTGTGCCAAGGAAGGTTCGGGCCTTGCAGCCTGTGCCCCGGGGCTGCTGCTCCATCTCGGCTTTGACGCCCTGCCCGCTGACGTTTTTATGGGATAATATACCGTTTAGATCACGCAGGCCTATTTGTCAGTGGGCCGCCCCTGTTTGTTGTAATATATAATATTACTGCCTCCTGTGGCCCTGCCAGCAGCTGCCACCAGAGGATGGGGACCAGTCGGGAACTGGGTGTGGGATTGGAAGGGGGGGCCGCAGGGCGGGAGTTGCCCCAGCCCCACATAGGGGCTTGGAGTGGGTTTGCAGCAGGCTGAGGGCCTGACGGGGAGGCATCCAGTGCCCAAGCAGGGAGCCAGCCGGGCTGGCATCCGAGGGCTGCTGCAGCTGTCCAGACTATTAGGTTCCAGATTGGATCAGCCAGGAAGCTTTTTTTCTTTTTTTCATTCTGACCTAGAGCCGGGGCGGAGGAGGAGGAGGAGGAGGGAATGAACAGGTGGGTTCACTTCCCTGCCCCCTCGCTGCTCCCCCCAGGGCCCCCAACAAAGAGTCCAGTGTCTTTAGATCCAAAGATGTTTGACGCAGGGGGACCCACTGTGTGCCTGGAACAGAAAGGAAAGTTACAGCAGTCCTGTCCATCCAAGTGCAGGGACTTGGTTTCCAGTAGAAATTACCAGAAATGCAGGGGAGGGGCAGAGGATGCCTGTGCTGCCGAGAGAGGCCCTTGCGCGGGAGACTGGGGTCCCCCAGGGTGGCCTGGGGCTGTCTTCTTGGAGCACCCCGCCAAGTGAGAGAGAATCATCAGCTACATTTAAGTGGTGGTTTTAAACCACCCTCTGCCATCTCCTTGGGAAGAGGCAGTCTTGGCTCTATCCCTGTGCTCCTCCTTCAGGGAAGCCAGGGCCTTTCTTCCTTGGGACTTTGTTCTCAAAGGCAGCTCTGGGGAGGACACCATGGCCCTAATATCACACAGCCAGGCCAGGGAGGGCCCCCTCCCCTCAAGGCAGGTGTGCTGGGAGCCCAGCTGGATGGGGGTGAAAAGAAGGCAGGTGGGGGACAGCGGGATGAGACCCTAGGGGTGGGACCCAGGGTGGGGATGTGCTGATGGGGGTGGGGAAGGAGCTGCACTTCCAGGCTGCTTTCCACCAGCATCTCTGGGCAGCTCCGTGTGGCAGGCTCCAACTTAGCACCAGCCTTGCTGCCTGGCCCTGCTTGTGTCCCCTTTGGGGGCAGAGGCACAGACCCTGTCGTCATGCCCACAGGCTTGCCAGCACATTAACTGGCCGAGCTCACACATGCATGGACACTCCTCACACCTGCTCAAGTGTGCTCATACCCTGAGGTATGTCCTTACACTCACATGTGCTCACACTCACACACACACACTCACTCACAGACACAATGGGCCTTCAAGGAATCACATCCCAGTTGGTCTGGGGGAGAGCCAGCGGGCCCAGTGATCAGAATGCGTGTTCTGGTTTGTCTCCACTTCCCACCTTCTGCTCCATCCTGCAGCTCCTGGCCAGCTGCCGGGGGTGGAGCCTAAAGGTCCCCAGTGACCTTGGATGGCAGACTCAGAGCCCGACGACGTGCTGGGTTTGGTGCTGGTGAGCTGCCTGCCCCTGCTTCAGCCCCCTCCTTCCCTCTGTCACCATGGAACCCATCTTTTGGTTTCCACTGAACTGGAGTTGGTCCTTTCCCGCACCTGCCCCAGGCTTCTTCCAGTGATTCTGTTCAGTTCATTTCCGTCACTCAGTCGTGTCTGATTCTTTGCCACCCCATGGTCTGCAGCACGCCAGGCTTTCCTGTCTTATCACCAACTCCCAGAGTTTGCTCAAACTCATGTCCATTGAGTTGGTGATGCTATCCCACCATCTCATCCTCTGTCGTCCCCTTTTCCTCCTGCCTTCAATCTTTCCCACCGTCAGGATCTTTTCCAAAGAGTCAGTTCTTCGCATCAGGTGGCCAAAATATTGGAGTTTCTGCTTCAGCATCAGTCCTTCCAGTGAATATTCAGGACAGATTTCCTTTAGGAGGGACTGGTTGGATCTCCTTGCAGTCCAAGGGACTCTGACGAGTCTTCTCCAACACCAGAGTTCAAAAGCATCAGTTCTTCGGTGCTCAGCCTTCTTTATAGTCCAACTGTCATATCCATACAAGACTCCTGGAAAAACCGTAGCCTTGACTAGACGGACCTTGGTCGGCAGTCAGGTCTCTGGTGAGCCCACGCCCAGTTCCTCTAGGAGGTGCTAGTCAGCTTCCCCACCCTTTCCCAACCTGCAGTTCTGTCCCAAGGCTGTCTGAGCCTTCAGCCCTGCTTCTCTTTCCCTCAAGGTCTCCCTTCCCTAACACTCCCCCCACACACCTTAGGTCAGCTCCCACCCCCTACTCTTGTCATCCTACTGTCCCCAAGCGTTCCCAGTACTCAGCACCTACGCCCAGCCACCCACAGGCTCCGGCCACCTCTGCACCCCTCTTTGCTGCCTCAGGTGCCTTCTCTGCCCCGTTCCCCTGCCCCTCTTGGAATCTTCCCACCTGGGCAGCCCCCACAGTCACCAATGCTCAGATCCCCGTGACCTCCTGCCCTGACTGCCCTCGGCAGTCTCTCTCACCAGGCCTTGCGGCAGCCCCATCCTCCACCACACAGAGCCACCTTCCCTGAGGGGCGGCAGGGTCCCGAGGCTGGGTGTCTCTGCCTTCCATCCCTCTGTTTCCCCGGAGCTGGACGTGGCTGTCACGGGCCTCCCTCCCTGCAGGACGGCTGGGGCGAGAGAGGATATGCGTGTCTGTGCACACTGAGGCAAAGCACACGCATGCCTTTAGACATGGAGAGAGGGCTGTTCGGTTTTTCTCCTTCCAGTGTGCCGCCACACTGGAAAATCGAGACGATTACGCTCTGGGAGAACCTCGTTAGGAAGAGAAGGGCAGGAAACACAGGGGTCTGGATTGGCCCTTGTCTCTACCCTAAAAACCGCCCCGTACTTGACCACACATGGTAGACAATCATGCTGGCAGTGTCTCCAGCCTGCGTGGCCACCTTGCAGGGATCAGCTCAGCGTCTCCTCACCTTCCAGAAGCATCTTCTGTCATCTTCAGAGGCTCCCAGACTATGTTTTAAAAAGCTGTCAGAGCCAAACAGATTGGCAGAAAGGGCAGTCCCCTCCTTAGCGCCATACTCGATGGCAGGGGGTGAGAGCGTGGCAGGGAGTGGTCCACTGGGCAGCATAGCCCAGCATCATCTGTATGGCACCAGGGCTGGCCCCTGGGTGCACATGTGAAGTCGGGCTGTGGAGAGAAGGGGCTGATGGGGATGGAACAAGGCTCAGGACAGGGACCGTCCCTGGAAAGACTCCCCCTGCCCCATCCCACTCCAGTAAAGGAGGGACCTGATGGAGCAAAAGCTGGGCACCAGCTGGGGCCACTTCCTGTTTGTCTCTTGACTGGCCCTGGCACCCTCTGTAGGTGGCTCTTTCACCATCAACAGGAGATTCTGTGTGTGATGGGGCACCTACGGTGGATCAGAGGGTAGAAGCCATTGGCCTCACCTGGGCCCTAGGGGTGAGGAGGGCAAGGAAGGACACATGCTGGGGAGAGCTGCCCCCTCCCCTCCCCTCTATGGTGGCTGTTTGGGTGACCGAGTAGGCAAGAACAGGGTGTCAACCAACAAGAGAAAAATAAGGGCTCAGGAGAGACGAGGGAGCAGGGCTGTGGCCCCTCACCCTCTCTGTGTGCCTCCCTGGCCGGCAGGTGTGGCGGCGAGGGGCTGTGGACACCCGAGCGTTGCACAGCTAGGTGGGGCCCCCATGCTGTACCACTGTGTTCTCCAGCATTTAAGCACAAGGAGGCCTAGGAGCTGCTCCAGGTTCTCAGCCTCAGCCCCCAGTCTGGCAGGAGTGCGTGGCTGCTTGGGGCTGCTGGCAGTTAGTGGGACCCCGTGCTTGCACGTCTCCTGGAGGCTCTTTCCCACAAGCCCTGCCACTCCAGATCCTGGTCATTTCTCCTTGCCCAGGCAGCGCTCACATCCCTGCAGCTCTCACTCGGTGGGGCACGGGCCCTGATGCCTCCTCTCATTACCCCCTATATGGTCTTGGCGGCCGGTAGGCAGGATTCAGGACCCAGGCTCGGACACGGGTGCAGTGAGGACAGGACTGGGCTCTGCCTGTGGCGCCTCCTGGCCTCGGCAGCACCGTGCGGAAGGGTGCCACCAGATCCCTCTGTCCCTGGCTCGTGGGCACAGCCCTCCTCGCCCTACACAGGATGCAGGTGAAGGAGCCGGACCTGGGGTCCCCCAAGACTTCCCAGTCTATCCGATGGAACAGCTGCCCTGTCCAGCTGACCTGCCACATGCCTGGCCAGCGGGTCACTTGGGGCAGTTTGCCTGAGGCCAGTCCCTTTTTCAAGACATTTTGCATCCCTTTGGGTCTCCTAAAAATAAGCTTTTAATTTGTTTTAAATTAATATTAAAATTAAAGCTCAATTAAATTGTAATGCATCTTTAGGCAAACTCTTAAAAAGCCCTTAACAAGTGTGAATACAGGTAAAATCAAGAAAAGTGGAAGGTGCACACAAGCAGCAGCCTCTTTCTACCTGTCGAACGTCTGCTCCAAGATACAGGCCAGTGAGATGGTCCCAAGCAGCCGTGAGGCCAGTGTGGGTCACCGAGAGGCCCGGGGGCCATTGTTGAAGGCCCGGGTACCTGGGCAGCCTGCGGCTTCCTTGGGTGCCAGGGTGAGGGTAGGTGACCACGGCCGCTCAGTGACTGTCTAACAAATGAGCTGGGCTAGAATTTCGTTCTCCAGCCGAACTTCGGACCCAGTCTGTGGCTTGGGTGACAAGGACGTTCATGCTGTCCGGTCTGGGCAGCACTTTCTCCCACATCAGCTGCCTGCCCTAGCGAGGTCAGCAGGTGCCCCGAGCTTCCCTGGGCACTCGCCCTGGACTACCTGGAGCCGATGGAGATTCAGGGCAGCCCAACCATGCCCTGGGCCCTCCTGGGGAGTAGGCAGCTGGCCCAGGTACCTGCTGCTGGACTAGGTGGCTAGGAGGGTCATGGTGCATCTTGTGGTCTCTAGACTGGGGTGGGGGGCACCCTTTGGAGACCTGTGCCACTCGGGCAGCCCAGCACAGAGCCCCCTCCTCTGCTCTGGGAGCAGAGCCTTTGCCAAAGACACTTGCTTCAAGCCCAGCTTGTGAATCAGGTGAGGGATTCAGTCCTCAGTCTCAGGGCTGAGTTCCCTGCTGCCTCCTGCCCCTGAAGCAGGTGGGATCCAGGTGGTGGAGACTCAGCAAGCCAACTTGCTTGCCCTGTGGTCACATCGGGAGACGGGAGCGCAGGCTTCTGGGCTGGAGATCCAAGGCTGGCTCTCTGCCTGAGGTCCCCCTACCCCCTGCCCCGGCACGCCCTGCAATAGGGCTGGGTGCACAGACTGTGGGCTAGCTGCGTGTGCCAGGGATCTTCTCTCCATTGGGAGCTCCTGCGGGGCTGCCCTGAGCCTGTTTCCCCTACCAGCTCCCCAGGGCTGGCTGGCACTCCATCCCTATTTGGGACCCTCAATCAGTGGGGTGCCCTTCTCTACTCCAGAAACAGCTCTCCTTGCCCTGCTCATTTTGACAGTTCCCAGAAATATTGTAGTTGTACATCAGAGAATTGAGTTTTTCTCTCTACTTACACTCACCGTCTTTAGAAATTAAAATACTTTATCTCTGTACTTTGAAGGGAGTGGGGTGATTTGTTAGAGCAGCGCTGTTAGAAGAAGCTACAAGGATACGGAGCCCTGGGTGCACCCTGCCCTCTGCCCCATCTCCCTTCTCATGTGGGGCAGGTAGCGCTGCCCCCAGGAACATATTGTGGGGGATCCTGCTCCCCAGCGAGCTGCCCCCACACAGTGCTCCTCTTGCCAGGAGCCAGGAGCAGCCCCAGTGCCAGGCCTTTTCCTGCTTCTGGTCACGGACGTTAGAGTCAGGTGGGGAGGCCAGGTCTACTGTGAGTCTCAGAAGACAGGGATGGGCTGTAGAGGGTGGCCCATTAGAAATTCGAGAATGTGGGCTCCCTGGAGGTCTCTGCCTGGAGAGGCACAGCCCTGCCCCCAACCCTGCCATCTGCTCCCCTCTTGCCCTGCCTGCTCACAGCTGAGACAGAGGGGTGTCCCAGACCAGCTTGAGGTGCTGAGTGCCGGGGTCCAGCGGATGGAGTGTAGGAGAACAGGGTGGGCCCCTCTGACCCTGTCCAGGGGCTCGGTTGTGTGTGTATGTGTGTGCACACCCCGATGTCCACACTGGACTGCAGCCCCAGGGCATTCGTCTCTTTGCAGCTGGCTTATTTCAGCATGGTGCGATGCTTTGGCTGAGGCCCCTTCTCTGGCTGGCAGGGTTTGGAGGGGGTGGCGCTGGTCACCTCCCCACACCGCCATCCCCTGGCCTTCAGAGGTGTCCTGGAGGGGGAGTGCTGGCCGCTTGCCAGGGAGGGTGTGAGAGGGAAGCAAGGCAGAGACCCCAGAAGGTGCGAAGAACAGGAGGAGGGGGAGCAGCCCTCTGAGTCACTCTCTCGGCCAGAGTCCGAGGGCGGCCCCAGGGGGGAGTGGTGGCCGCCCCCCTCCCCCTCCGGCCAAAAAGCTAAATTTACCCTTTTAATAAGAACCAGACTTATATCCGGTTTTCCTTTTCTTTTATTAGTTCTGGGCTGTTGGTGGTTGGGCCCGTCCCCTGTCATCTTTGCCTCTACACTTGTGGGCCTGGTGGCTCAGCAACCACAGAGTTCTCCTATTATGGCCTGAGAGACACTGCCTTTGGGCCAACCGGGTCTTCTGGAAGGTTCTCCTGGACCAGCGGAGAGGGGCTTCCCATGTGACGCCTGCGTGTTCTGGCAGACACCCCTCACTGGGGCTGCCCCCACATCTCAGGGCGGGGCTGGCCCCCACATGCCGCCTCCCACCAGCACCCCCTCCCACCGCTGCAGCTGTCTCTCTTCCTGCCTCCAGCCTCTTCCTTCTCTCCTGTCCTTCCTCCCTCCCTCCCTAGGCCTGTCTTGCATCCTCTTCTGGTCCCTGCATCATTGCGGGGCTGTGGACGGCAGCTGGGGTTATTGGATGGCGTCCTCAGGGACTCAGGCTGGGGCAGCAGAGGATGGACGAAAGCAGGGCAGGTTTTGTGTCCATCAAGACCCAGCAAGTGAGGGGAGCCAGACAGGAGGCCCCCGATTCGAGGACAGAGGGGACTGCTCCAGATCCCGACAGTTTCTGGGTTCTGAAGAGCCTGTCAGTAAGACCAGCCCTGCTGGGAGGGGGTCTCAAATCCGAGGGGGCTTCCGAGCTGCTGACTCACTGCAAACGGATCGGGTGTCTGTGGGAAGATGGCCATGCAACCTGCCTGCTGCCCCCAGAACCCATACCACTGCTGGATTCACTTTCAGGCCCAGGTGGCTATGGGTTGAGTCGCTGGGCTGGGGAGGGGGCCAACTCTCAGCCAGCAGGGAGTCGGGGGTCTTGGGACCACAGTTTGGTACAGGCTTAAGGCTTGAGTTGCCCTTCCACCACGAGTAAGCTGGATGAGCCCCCCCATGGTGGAGAAGGAGAGGGGCGTCCTGGCGTCTCTCACATGCCACCATGGGCGTCCCATAGAATCCAAGGCTGGGAGCCTTTTTCAGAGTCTGGGCCAGTAAGGAGACCGGTTTGGTGGAGGTGTGACCCTGGGAAGCAGCGTCCCTGAGGGCTGGCCCAGCCTGTGTGTGACTCCTTCACATGCAAACAAGTCACCACCTCGCACACACTCAGAGCCAGGTGTGTACACCCATGTCCTGAGTGCACACTCAGAGCCCCGGCCCCAGACCTCCATGCACATCTGTAGTCTGTGTGCATGACCATTGTCCATATGCACTCTCAGCCATGCACACACGCTGACACACCCTGAGTGCCCACATACTCGCTTCGCTGCCTGTTATGCCCACGTGCACACATACACACACACATATATTTTCTCATGCCTGGGCCACTGATGGATTCCAGCCCAGTGGGGAGTGTCCTTGGTGACATCAGCAATTAAGCCCGGAACGCGTGTGCACCCAGAGCGGATCTGGTGGCCAGCTGTGCAGCGTAGCCTCTACAGCCTGGCCCCTGCTCTGCGCAATTTGGGTTCCCCGTGGGGCAGTCCAGAGCAGCTCCTCCCACCTGGGCCTGGTGTCTCCAGTCCTATCTCTCTCCCCACTTTCTTCTTCTGGGTGGCCAGACAGATGGACGCCCACCCACCTGCAGGCAGGCTGGACTGAGGTCTCGCCACCTCTGTCCATGCGGACACCCGGGATGGACATCCGCCCTCCCCTTCCCTCTCTTGGAATGAGAAGAATGTGAACAGTCCACGTGGTGGGCTGTTACCCTTCCTGCCGCCTCCTCTCCAGTCGACTCCCTCAGAGGGGCCTGGCCTAGCACCCGAGGGGCACTTTGGCCTCCCAGGCAGGCTACCCGTCACGGCAGTGTCTCAGCTGCCCCTGAGGTCCTGGGGGAGACCCAGGGATGGCCCCAGGGGAGCTGGATGTCCCCAGCACCCAGGCGGGCTCTGCCGGGGGCTGGGGGCGGTGGGGTGCCTTGAGCAGGTGTGAGCCACAGGGCGGGAGCGGGTCTGGGCTACGGGCGGGTGCAGCCGCCAGACACAGCACCCCTGGGGAGCCTTGTGCCAGCAGCCCATCAGCTGGGCCTCCAGCAGCGGCAGGGGAGCTGGAAAGGGCTTGACTCTCAGGAGCTGCCGCCAGCCATCACAGGGAGGCCTTTTGTGTGTGTGCTTTTTTACAACCCATTTCACCGTTTCCAGAAAAGGTAGCTCACTTAAGTCAAAACAAATGCTCCCGCTGCTGTACTCTGGGCTCCCACTCCTGCTCCTGCGCTCTCCTAGGCCCTTCTATGCCTGTCCCTCCATCCGGCTGGCTGATGGGGAGGTAGAAGCTGGAGGCAGAGGAGGTGGGCAGGCCCTAGGTCGTCTAGGCCCCCAGGGCCAGCCTCTGGAGTGCCAGCACTTTGAGCTCTGGTGACTTTGCTGCCCATCAGACACTCCCTGGACTGGAAGCTCCTTGGGGCACCCCTGGACTCCACGGCAGGGGCCCCCTCAGCACCCCTCTGGCCTGCCCAACTTCTGTTGAACTTCTTGGCTGCAGCAGGTGGGCCTGGCAAACAGGTTGGCAGAGGAAGGCCCCCTCCCCCTGGTTTCGCCTGGGGGCACGTGGGGCAGCCTCAGGCATGGCCAGCACAGAATGGCCCTGTGAGCGCAGGCTAGGCAGTCGGGATTCCGGCCCAGCCCTGTCCAGCTGGGGCAGCTGGAAGTCGCCACACGGCCAGGGCCCAGGTACGGTCTGTCTCCCGGTCCAGGTTGTCTGGGCCTCGGGGCGTGGGAACGAGTAGGCCTCCGGGGGTGAGGGCCGGGCCTGAGGAACTGGGCCACGGCGGGGGTGGGGGCGGTGAGGGGTGTCAACCAGCCCTCCCGGGCATTCTGGCTTCCGGAGTGGTTTTCTCAGCCAGCCCGGCACCCGGGCCAGGCCTCCGTGGTGTCCCAGGCAGAGCTGAGGCGGCGCTGGAATCGGGGCTGGAGCCCTGTGTCTGGGGCTGCAGACCTTGGCCTGGGCCGGCCGCGCAGTGGGGACGGCGGGCTGGGGGCTGGTGTGTGGTTACAGAGCTGTCTGCCTCAGTGGCCCTGTTCAGGCCTCAGTCCTGAGATGATGTTCGGCTTGGCCAGATGGCTCTGTTGCGAGCCCCTAGAGACGCAGGGCACTGGCCACCGTGACCGTGCTCCCTGGACAGGCCACATCCAAACCCCAGAGGCTGCGGGGCCAACGGCGATGATGCCTGTCCCTTCGTCAGCCCCGCGGTGGGCCCGCCGCCTGGGATCACAGTGACCTACATTAATACAAGGCTGTGAGAAGGGCTAGGGCAGACAGTGCCAGGGCTAGGGCTCCCAGCCCCTGGGGGGCCCTGAGCCGAAAGCCCCTCTGGCCCTTCCTGCTGCTCGGGGCTCCCACTGTCCCCTCCCGGGTTGCTAACCACAACAGTCCGTGGGCAAGGACCTTGCCAAGAGGAAAGAAGTCTCCAGCCCAGTTCCCGGCCAGACTTGGCCGTGCAGCTTCAGCCCTGGCCGGGGCCCAGGCCGCCTCTGCTCAGGCTCTGTCTGGGACCGGCTACTGGTCAGCGGGTGGGGGCTGGGAGGCAGCAGCCAGGTCTGCCCATGCCTCTGCTGGCTGGGCACGCGGCCATGGCCGAAGTCCTTGGAGGTGGAAGTGACACGGGAGCGTGGATGCTCTGTCTGAGGGTCAGGGGTCAGATGGGGTGGGGGAGGCTCTGGGTGCCAGCCATCCCCTCCCTGACACCCATCATGGCAGTGCCCACCCGGCAAAGCCTGTAGGACCTGTGGCAGCTTGCAGACTTCAAGCCCAGGACAGCAGGAGGAGACTGACCCTTTTGGCGCAAGGCTGATGGAACCCACCAACTGAACAGGGTCTGGGCTGGGGGGCCCATGAGGGGAACTGGCTTTGCAGCTGCCCAGCACCCATTCCCCAGGGCTGGCCTGCCAGTCGGAGTATGAGAGCCCCTGGCGGAACCTGCTGCTGTGGGCCGGGGCCTTGGGAGAGGACACCCAGGAACCTTCAGGTGGCCCACCAGGGTGAGTGCCTGGAAAGTGGCCCCTGGAATGTGTGTGGCTGTGCCCCAGAGCAGCGGGGTCCCTGATACCTCTCTTTCCTTCCTTGTTGTATCTGTCATTTGAACATCTTACAGTGAAGATATAAAGACATGATATTTATGTGATAAGGCTCTTCCATTTTCAATGTGAAAGGAAAAAGGAGGGAAAAGACACCCCCCGCCCCCGAGATAAATGGTCCAGCCTGAGGCCGGACACTGGGGCTGCAAACCGCCCACAGGGCTGGGGAAGATGGAGAAGCAGGGGCATCCCCAAAAGGCTTGGAGCAAAGGAGGGCCCTGGGGAGCCTTGGACCGAAGTCAAAGGGCAAGACTGGAGTGCTATCCCAGCCGCTCACTTCCCATACTCAGGAGCAAAGGTTCCTTCCTTATGGACTCAGGAAAGGCTCCAAGAAGGTCCCCCAAATTGGGAGAGTGGCTGGCCTAGACAAGGTGGGCACACAGCAGGAAGCTCAGCCTGTCGGTGTGTCCCCTGCCCCGTGGAGCTGGGACCAGGGCTGCTGAGCTGCAGTGCCTCTCCCCTTCAAAGCGCCCACGCAGTGGGACACCCCCTTCTGGGATGGTGTCAAAACAGGCAACCTTAAGAGTGCCTAGCCAGGGCCAGGACCAGTCTCCTGGGGGAAGGTGACAGGAAGTTCCACGTCTCCCTCACCCCAACCCAGTTCCAGCTTAGAAGACTAGTTGAACATCCCCCTCTGGGCCTCAGGGATGCTCCCCACCTGCCCCTGCCCCTGGTGGGTGGTCCCTGGGGGTGTGGGTAGTGGGTCTGCAGAGGTGGCCTGCTGCCCCTGCAGGGTGCCCGGGTGTGGGAGACCCTGTGAGGGGGGCCACCTCTGAGGCTCAGTTTCCCTGCATCCAGACTGGAGGGGCCCTATGGGATGCCAGGCCACTCCTCCCGCCCAGCCTCAGGCCCACCCACCGCCCCCACTCGCTGGGCTGTGGGAGAACTCAAGGTTCTCAGGCCCAGCTCCCAGAGAAATCCTTTATCCAGACCGACTTCTGGACTCGGTTGCTTCCCACTGTCCCCAGGAAGAGCAGGGCGGAGGGACTTCCCTGGGAGGGTGCGGGGGTGGGAAGGCCTGGGGGACATGGGGTGGGCCTGGGCGAGGCAGGAAGAGGCCTCACTCATCCCACAAGCATGGCCCCCCCCCAGGGTCCCTGGAGCCCAGCAGGAACCACCCTCCATCTCCTGCCTGCTCTGCGCGCCCGCCCGGGAGGCCAGTACTTCCCTTCCCAGCCCAGAGTCTCCTCCCCTGGCTGGACGTGCCTGTGGTCTGGCCAGGGCCCATGGCAGTCCCAGCCCTGCGGTCTGGGAAGTCCCTGGCTCTTGGATACCTTCGCCCCCTGCCCCTGGGTCCTCTGGTCCTTTCAGGGTCTCCCTTTGGCCTGATACCCACCACAGAGGTCAGCTCACACCCTAGCACCCGGCCAGCACTCACAGACCCTTCCGCTGAGGCTGGTTCCTGGGAGAGGCCTTTCTCATCCACAAGTCTCATCCTCAAATGGGAGTGAGGGGAAGTGGAGGGGAGCTGCCAGGGTCCCGGTGGGGCAGCCCCTCCCTCTCCCCTGCTCCAGGGCCTTGCCGCCTCTCTGCTGAGTCACCTCACGTCTGGGAAGCTCCCAGGGCCCAGCCAGGCTGGATGAGACATCACAAATTTGCAAATTCCCCTTGCCTCCCGGGTAGGGAAACAGCTGCCCTGACTCACCTTGGGCCGGGCCTGCAGCCTCCTGGAGCCCCCAGAACCCTTGCAAACCCTGCCAGGCTGTTGCATTCAGCCTAATGGGATAGTGAACCCCGAGAACCTTGTTCCCCATCCCCTGAGATGGTCCCAAGCCGGGCTCACTGCCCATGGAATAGAGGTGACAAGGTGCCAGGGGGACCCTGCCGGGGTAGGGGCTGAGCGGTGCAGCCCAGACCACCCACCTGGCACCGGGGGCTGCACTGCGCAGAGTGCACGGTGTACATCATTCCTAGGCAATCCACTGGTTGCCATGGTAACCTGGAGAGACTCAAACAGCCCGACCTTGGCCACTGGACAGGGCAGAGAGGGGGACACAGTGTCAGAGGGTGCAGGTAGGCAGGCCATGGAGGCTAGCTGCTGGGCGAAATGCCGAGTATCCCGAAACATAAATGGCTGACTGCGTCTCAATGCCACCGGGCGGGCCTGACCCTGAAAACCCTGAGGACATTAAAGCAGAGCCTGCCATGTCTGTTCTCGGGCTCCTCCTGGGGCTCTCTCTTGCTCTGCCTCCGTTTCGTCTTTCGCTCACCTGATAGAGGGCATCCAGTGTGATGAGACGGTTAACTGGACCTGGGGAGAAGGTTGAAGACCCTGCTGGGGGGGAAGGCCAGAACCCTAGTGCCACCTGGGGGGAGAACAGAGACGGCTGAGGCCTGCTGACCCTGGGCCTTTTCGGGAGGTGCACTCTGGCAGTCTGCCAGCAGCTGAGAAGCCTGGGGGAGTCAGCCTCCGAAGTGAAGACCCGCCCATAGGGTCGATGTTTCCCTCAAGCCCTGGGTCCCTGAATGTTTATTCCCACAGTACCTGGCACCTGGTTGCTGGGGGTGGCGGGCGGGGTGGAGGACAACTCAGCTGAAGTGCCAGTCTTCAGGATTTTGCAAGAACAGGAGGGTGTCAGGGCCTCCAGGGCCTGAGCAGGCAGCTTCTCCCACCTTGGCTTCTTGGCTGTTTGAAGACAGAAGCCCGGGAGCCTTGGGGCCTGAGAGTCAGCCCTGGGAAAGGGCTCCTTAGTGCTTGTCCCTGCCCAGACTCACTCTCGCCCACTGTGTCCACAGCTAGCAGCCGCCTGATGGGGAACTCTCCGGCCTCCTCTTTCATGGGCAGCTTCCTCACCAGCAGCCTGGGCTCGGCAGCCTCTGCGCACCCCAGTGGCCCCACCCCGTCCCCCTCGGAGCAGGCCTACCGGGGCTCACACCCCGCCACCTCCCAGATCTGGTTCTCTCACTCTCATGAAGGTAAGTCAGGGGCCCAGGCTCCCAGCCACACCCTGCGGCTAGAACCACTGACCGTGGTGCCCAGGGCCTGTGGTGAAGCAAAGGGCTCCCCTGCTGTGGCTGGCAGACCATGCCAAGCACTGGGGCAAGGGGCTGCCTCCCTGTTGAGGACACCCCCATGGGGGAGGTGGTAACTGGTTGGAAACAGAGTGTGTGGGCGGGGGGCAGCCCTGCCAGTCAGTGGTCCTGGCCAGATGTGCAGCAGAGATGGGCAGAGAGGGAAAAAGGGGTGGGGCCGGGAAGGCTCGGGGGAGCTGAGGAAATGTGGAACACAGCTGCGCTGGCTGGGCAGGCCTGCGCCCACCTCCCAGATTCGGAGAGGCATGGGCTCCAGATGTGTCAGCTGGGAGGGAGTGGAGGGGAGGAGAGAGCTGTCAACAGACTCAGGCTGCCACTCTGGGGGCCTGGCCTAGAACAGAGTCCCTCTCTGGCCCCTGCCTCCCTCTTGGTTGCAGCCTTGTACACACAGTAGGTGCCTCATACGTGTCACTCTCAGGCCTTGTGACTGGCTGGAGGGACCTTGCAGGCCCTATCAGGATGTTGAGGTTCCTCTTGGCACTCTCAGGGAAGGTTACCGCCCCCACCCAGCTCTGCACTGTCTGCTCAGCCCCTGGGCACCATGATGTGGGCAGTGACCCTGAGCCCTAGTGTCCCCAGCCTGAGGTTGCTGATATCCAGTAGGCCACCACAGCATAGGAAGGGTTAAGCCCGACGGCGGCTGGCACGCGGAGAGGTAATTGCAGTTGGCAGCGGGCACAGAGGGCTCTGCGCTCCTGGCACCAGCACCGCCGTAACTCAATGACTGCTGAGCGGCGGGCGTTGTGTTTGCAGAGCACGCGGACCCACACACCGCGCCCGCTGCCGCCCGCGTTCCAGGCGAGGAGATTAGCGCCCAATGCTGCTGGAGAGCGAGAGAAACCTCTCTTTGTGCAACAAGAAAGGGGCTGTTTTCCAAACAGGACAGGTGACGAGTGAGGGACAGTTGTTAAAATAATCTGGGCTTTAAGTGCCGTGCAGAGCGCACATGTTGGGTAGGCGATAAGGTGCGGCTCCCTTCCCCGGTGGAAGGGTGACCAGGCCGGCCCTGAGGACCCAGGTGGGCAGAGCAGACACCTGGCCCAGACCCCTCTGCCGCCTGCTTCCCACCTCTGCCTCTTCGCAGCCTCCCCAGGGGACACCCAGTGCAATGGTGTCAGGCCCCGGATCAGGGCTTCCCGCGCTGGCCATGCCTGGCACCCCTTGCTCCCCTGCTCCTCCCAGCTCTTCTGCCTTCTGCATTTGCTGGGTGAACTCCTGAACCTGGCAGGAGCGTCTGGCTTCCAAAACGTCTGTGGGAGGGAGGAGAGGGCCGAGTGCCGTGGGGCGGGCAGGGCATACTCACAGGAGCCGTGTGTAGGACAGCTTCCACCAAACCCACGGCTGCCCCCGGCCGCTGCCCTGCCCTGACCTGGCCATGGGGGCGTGGGCGTGGCCAGGCTGGCTGCCAGGGTGATCCCTGGTCAGGGTCAGGATGGCAGAGCTCTGCGTCAGAAGGTACATATCCCCCTGCCCCTCCGGCCCACCCTTGAGGACCTTGCGGGCAAAAAGGGCGGTTTGTGGGTAATGCCACCTGCCCTGGGGCCCAGGGAAAAGCCTCCCTGTCCTGCCCCTCTGGGGGCTGCTGGGGAGGCGGGGGTGGGCGGGTGGGAGGCAGCCCACAGATAGCACCCTCAACGGCCTCCAGACACTCACTTCCCCCGGCCAACGGCTGCCTCCGCGGAGTTGCTCATGGCCTGCGGGTCACCCCGCCACCCGTAGCCACAGCCCCAGAGCCACCTGGCAAGTTGCAGTTCCCACCACCCAGTGTGAGGGGACCAGTGTGTGCAAGGGTGCCAGCCCCCCAACCCACCCCTTAACCACCGTGCATGCCAGGGAGGCAGCTGCTCCGAGGCAGGGACAGTTGGAGCAGCCCCGAACCAGCCCTGGTGCCTCCTTGGGCTGAGAGCACCCACAGTCTCGTGGGGGAGGGCGTGCATGTTGAGGCGGTGGGCTCTTTGGGCAAATGCAGGTGGGAGCAGGACAAGGGGAAGCGAGGAGGCCTCTGGGCCACCCACGTGGAACACAGGCTCCAGAACCCAGGTAGAGGGGAGAGCAGGGCCCAGCCGGGACTAAAGGTGAGTTTAGGGGAGCGGCGGCTCCTAGGGAGAGCAACCCCACTCTGCCAGGTCCCGCCTGAGGGTAGCTCGTGTGTCTGTCCTGGAGACCCTACCACCTCCCAGGCCTGTGCCCCAGTCTCCCCGTCTCTGCCTGCAGTTGCGCTGCCTGGCCTGGGATCCCCTTCCTACGGGGTTCCCCTGCCCTCCTCTCCTTGCAGCCTCGCTCTGACAGGCCACGTGGTGCGGCTGCCTCGCTGTGAGCTCCCAGCGTAAAGGCCGGCGGGCGGGCGGGGCCGGGACGAGTGGCAGCGCTGGCTGGCTGGCTGCCCTGGCAGCGTGCCTGGCTGCTAGTTTGACTGGGTGCCAGCTGGCTGCCCGCGTGCCGGGGCCTGTTTCTCTGCTGTGTGTGTTCAGGGGGAAGGGGGGCCGAGGTGGGGCGGGGGGCACGCGACATGGCCGGAGAGCGGGGGCTGGCGGGCAGGGTGGGCTGCCTGGGCGGGCTGCTCCGTGGTCTGGCCTCATCCTTATCCTCTTGCCGCCCCCAGGATGGGCGGGGAGACAGGTGCCTGGCAAAGCAGGCTTGCTACCCGCACCCTCCAGCCTGGGGATGGTCAGGGCTGGGCCCCTAAAAGAGTTTTTAGCTTAAGAGCAAGGAGGCCAGGATGGTGGGGAGGGTGTGGGGGAGGGATGGGGAGGAATGTCAGTGGGGGCCAGGAGAGAGGATGGATCCTTCCACTTCAGGCAGGGCCCCCAGCTCTCCGTGGGTGGACCTAACCCACCATCTGGGGGACAGCCACCAGAGCTGGGGCCAGGCTTCCTGCTTCCCTGGTGGAGCAGCTGGGGTGCAGGGCAAGTACCCCAGAACGGAGGAGCCGCCCCAGAACGTCTGGCCTGGGGCAGAGCTTGTCTATCCAGGGCCTCTCGCCCCACCCCACCCCCGGACCCCCTACCCTAGGCTCAACCAAGTGAAGGGTCCTGCCAGAGATGAGACTTTCCTTTCCGGGGCCTAGGGTCAGGGTGGGCGGCGGAACTGACCTGAGGCAAAGGGGTGAGCCAGTGTAGCCAGCCTGCCCTGGGTGGGTCCCCATGGGGGTGGGGTGCAGCACAGCTGGCCCTATTGTCAGCAGGCCGGGCCCCCTCCCTCCCTCCTCCTCCACCCCACTCCCCCGCTCCGCCCCCCCACTCTGCCTGGTGGGACCACCCACAGGGCCGTGAAAGGGGATTCTGTTCCTGGGGGCTCAGCTGGGGAGGAACGAGGCTGCTGGGTTCCCACAGCCCAGGCCACTCGTGGTCTCTTGTGCCACCTGGAGGGAGGGCCTCCAGAGGCAGTGGCCACAGGAGCCAGCGCTGGCTGTTAGCCCGGCAGCCTCTTTGTCAATTGCACCCGCCCTGGAGGCTATTTCTCCTTTCAGGGCTGGGCTCACCTCCAGTGGGGCAGGGGTCGCACCCAAGAGCCACTGGGCACTCCCTACCGTTTCCCAACCCCCCTCCTGGCTTTCCTGAGCCCCTCAGCTGTCCTTCTGTCCCCCTCTAAGACTTCAGGGTTCACCAGGGCTTCTGGGAGCAAGTCTGTGTTGGGGACAAAGGTCCCAGCTGGTGTCACCGTCTTGGTGTGGTGACGCTGTAGAGAGGAGCCCTCCGCCTGCCCTTCTCTGAGGCACATCCCTGCCCTGGACCTTGTCCTTCTCCCCCGCCCACTGGCCGCTCCAGCCCCTTCTCCTGGCCTCAGTTTTTTCGGTGGCCAAAATGGCTTCTGAATCTGCCCGCACGGGACCACCGATGATCACCTCCCCTCCCCGCCCAGCTCAGTAAAGATGCCCCTACATGTAGGCAGCATTCCTCACCCTGCCCACCTGGTGCTGCCAGTGCCAGAGGGCAGGGCTGAGTCACTGGGGGGAGCTGACCACCCTGTGATGTAGGGACAGTGTAGGGGAAGGGACCAAACCCCCCAGATCCAGACGTAGGGGATCAGGGCTGCCCTGCCAGACAGGCCCTCTCCTGCCAGCTTCATCGTAGCCAGAGGGAGGCCTGTCCCATCTGGACCTCTGACCCCCTCCAGAGCTTTCTTGGGGCTTTGCGTGGCCAGCCCCCACGTCCCCGCCCTGTTCCCTGTGACCTTGGCCCCTCACCGCGCTTTGCCTCTGCCCACCTCCCCATCCAGGTCCTAACCTCCAGGGACCCCTCTGCCCTTGCATGTCCCATGTAGCTACTGTCCGCTGCTATGCTGGGGCCCTGGGGACCTTCTTGGGCTTCTCTTTGCAGCCGAGGGTGTGTGTGAGCTACACTGGGTCTGAAAGGGCTGGGGAGAGAGGCCCAGCATCACATCTGGGTGTGGGGCTGGCTTGCACTGTTTCTGTGGCCCCAAGCCCCCAGGATCCCCCAAGCACTATGATCTATGTGTATCTTAGATACCCAGGCATGGGGTACGGGCGTCTTAGACCATCCACCCAGGGAGACAGGGTGCAAGAGGTGTGGTCAGGTGTAGCGTAGGGCTCTCTCCAGCCGAGCTCCCTGACAGACAGGTGTTGGGTGGCGTGTTGTGAGGGTTTGGGGGGGGTCATTCCATTATGTTCCCAGCTCCAAGCTCTGAGACTCTGTCTCTCCCCCAGCTTTAGTCCTGCAGCAAGCCCTGGTCCCCAGCCCTCCCTGGCCCACAGGTCCTGTTCCCCTGGAGGGGCTGCTCCTAAGGCCTGCATCTCAGCTCTGTACGGCCTGAACCCAGCTCCTCCCTGCACAGCACTCGCCAGGAGCCCGGGACTGTCCATGACTGCCTGGCTCCTGGGCTAGCTGCCTGCTGCTTTTGTTCCAGAGGTGTCCGTGGTAGCCTGGCACCTTCCCCTGGCTCTGAGCCACTCCACTCAGCCTGGGAACAGACCAGGCAGCTGGGCCCCAAACCTGGGGCGACTGGGGGTCAGTGTGTGTGCCTGGGCCTACTTTAACGGGCCACAGTGGCACAGAAATCATCTTGTGCCAGCCTTAGGCCCCAGCCCCAGCCCCCAGCTGCAAGAGGCTGAGATCTGGGCACTCCCTGAGAGGCCCAGCTTCCAAAGCCGTCTTCAGCCCATTAAGGGGTCTCACTTGGCTCCTCCCAACGAAGTCCGGGGTGGTGGATCTTGGGAGCTGCACTGTGATGCCCAGCCTGGATTCCCAAGGGTTCTGACCACTTGAGTATGAGCCTGAAGGGGCCTATGGACGGAAACTGGAATATCTGGCAAGGAACAGGGAGGACGTGGGAAGGAGGCTGTTGTAAAGTTACCCCCTTCAGATACTAGAGCAAGGGTGGGGGCAGGTGTCCTCCCAGTCTGCTGCCAATGACCTTCCTGTGCCCAGGGCAGGCACTATTAGTCAATTGCAGCACTTTCCAAGCTGCGTGTGGACACAGCCTCAGAATCCTTCTTAACCCAGCTTTCAGTGTGGTCACTACTGTTTAGCAGTCTTGTGTACCACAGTGGAAATCCACGGACACCCTGAGTGAAAAGGATGTCACAGGAAGAGAGCCAGCGCCCAGTTGATGTCGGCATGGCAGAATTCAGAGGGACAGACGTGTGCAGGGCTCCAGGAACAGGGCTCTCTGCCTAGGTGTCTGCGGGGATTGTCCTGGGTAGAGTAAAGATGGGACCTGTCAGGGTTGGAAGGACACCGGTCAGTGGTGGAGTGGTCTGGGGGGGGCTCTATCCAGAGGGGCTTTTCCCCTCTGCTGAGCCCTGGAGGGTGGCTTGACCCACGAGATGGGCAGTTGAGATGGTTCAGCTCGGGTTTTCAGCTCGGGGTTCAGCTCGGGGCAGCGCCAGCCTGCCCCGCCCCTGCAGTGTGGCCAGCTACATGAAAGTGTGATTCTTGGCCCCATTGATTAGGGACTCAGCCAGTCATGTTGTGGGGAGCTGCCCTTGGGACTTGATATCAGACCCTGCTGGCAGCCCCTGGCCACAGCTCAGGGCTCAGTGGTGGGGAGAACTTTCTAGCAACTCGAGCCTCCAGGGAGGTGGCCATGTTTTTGTCAAGGCGTCATGGGGGGTGGGGGGCGTCTATTGCGGAAGGCCTTGCCCTCATGGGTGTGCAGGGAGCCAGCGGGGAGCCAGGGCAGGACACTGGTGGCATGGGGGTGATTAGAGCCCTGTGTCTCAAGCCTGCAGGGTCTGCACTGAGCTCGGTGGGCCTGGGGGTGGGGGTCTCAAGGACCCTGTGGTGGGAGTCCCCTGACCCACCCCACAAGGGATTCTGGTCCACGCTGGTCACAGGCCACACCCCACCCCATGCCCAGACCTGGCCAGGAGACAGCCAGCCTTCTGAGACACAAGAGCCGGTCCTCTCCTAGGAGGGTGGGCCCTGCAAGGACCACGGGGAGGTGTTGTTGTCTCCCCAGCCTTTGGGTATGGCCTGGAGCAGGTGGGGCACCTTGGGCTGCTGGGAAAATTCTACAGCAGAACCCGGGAGAGGTGAGGTGCCGTGCAGGTGGGGTGGGAACTGACCCCACCAGGCAAGGAGGGCGCATGTGGGGGGCCAGGGCCACCCCTCTTTCCTCCCCAGCTGAGAGACTTGCAGCAGGCCTGGGGTCCTCCCAGGCATCTTCTCTGGTGTGGTGACGAGAGGAGCCTCCTGCCCCATGGCACCCATCACGTATTTCCCCTGTAAAGTGTCCCCACCCTCCCTCTCACCCTTCCGTCTCCAGACCTCGCCCTCTGGGCAGCCCCCACCAGGGGCAGGCTGCCCGCGGGGCTCCTCCGCTGGCTCCTCTCCTCCTTAGCCCACCCCCACGAGCACCCCTGACCTTCCCGGATGTGGCCAGCAGGGGCCCCGGGGGATGCTGGCGGGGCTGGGTGTCCCAGGATACCAAGGACCTGGTCTGCTGCCCCCGCCCAGCTCAAGACTGCCTCCACGTCACTGAACCCCATTAGGTGCTGATGGTGTCACCTTTTTGACCCTGTTAATGCTCACGTCATAGGGTGGGGGTAAGTCTCCTGGCAACTCAGAGCGTGGGACCAGAATGGGGGGAATCTCAGTGGGGTGGTGGCTGAGGCCCAGGGCTTCTCCCTAGAACTCAGCAGGGGCTTCCAGGGCTCCAAGGGGAGCGGGGGCCCAAGGACACAGCGTGGGCTCACCTGTAAACTGGGGCAATCGCAGTAGCCAACCTCGGGGGGCGTGAGAGCCTGGAAACAAGGGGGTTCTGGACCATGCCACCCCAAAGGAGTACAGGGTCGAGGATCTCTGGCCCTGGGTTCCAGGGTATCTGACCCATCCTCGGCTCCCGGAGCCCTCTTCAGAGCCCACCACCACATTCTCCTCTGCAGAAGCCCCCTTGCACGACCTGAGGCATTTCCCAGGCCAGCTACAGCAGCCCTGGCTTCTGGTCTCAGAACAGCTGCTCTGATTCATAAAAATCATTTTTTATTCTCCTCTTCAATTCAGAGAGTAGGGTCTTGTTGGGAAGAAGAAAGGGTCCTTTCTGTGGCTGGACTGGGAGGACTTTTCTCCTTCCTCCCTCTCTGCCCCCCACCCAGATGCCCACCCGCTCTTCACACTCCCCCTCCCTGGCCATCCCACTCAGCTCTGGCCCTTGCCCACTCCATTTCTTCTTCCATCTCCCCATCCTTACTCCTCCAGTCCTAACTCCCCTTCTGGGGTCCCAGAGGGTGGGACTTTATGCAGACTGGAGATGGAGGGAGGAGCCCCCGTAGATTCCTGTCCCCTGATCCCTGGCCACCAGCTCAGGGTCAGAAGTAGAGGGACAGGCACAGCCATCACCCTCCCACTGCCCCCCCGAAGGGTGTGGCAGGAAGGAGCCCACCACTCGGCCAGCTGAAGGCCGAGGGCGGTTGGGCGGGAGGCCCAGACCTCCCGAGGGGTCCCGAGGGGTCACAGGGGGGTCTGTGCCTGGGAAATGGGCGTCTGGGAAGGAGGAATTTACAGACTTCTGTTTACCAAACCGAGGCCCCGTAAAACATTTAACAGCAGCCAGTTAAAGGGGGACAGCTGTGGCACTTTAACGGCTCCCCTTACTACACACGCAGGCCTCTGCCCCGCCTGCCCTGGCCTGGCCCCCACCCCCGTCGGGCTCGCCCAGCTTTTGTCAGGCCTTCCAGGAGCTGCATTTCATCTCAGAAACATCTGCTCCAGATGTGTCTCCACTCACAAACCAGGCGAGGCGGCCAGGCTCCCTGGACTCAGCTGTGCCCTCGGCAGGAGGGCGCTGCAGAGGGATAGGTCTGGGGGGCAGTGGGCACCTCCCCTGTGTCCTCCCATGGGCCCGGGGGTGTGAGCCCCTCCGTGGGGAGACGTCCAGGGACTTCTCAGAGCTTTTGCAACACACGTGCTCAAGGGGAACCTCCGAACGGGGCTGGTACAGGAGCGTTCTGCAGGGAGCACTTCTTAAGAATGGGTGCCATGGCTTGACCTCAGATCTCCTGATCCAGAGACCATCCTCCTGCATCATTAGGGGCAGGATGGTGGTTCTGTCGAGGGGGCCACCAGGACCAGGGAGCAGGGTGTACCCTTTGGACTGGGGGCCTTGACCCTGGGGCCTCCGAGAGTGTTTGATGCCTATGCGTTTCCCATTCTCTCAATGCTCCTCGTCCATCCCTACCTCTTAGCTGGGTTCCACAGCCCGACCCACATTGGCATGGCTCCCCCCTCCCCAACCTCAGGCCTTCCAAGGGGCTGCTCCTGGGCCCCTCATACAGCAAGCTCCAGGGCTTACCCCCATGCACCCACAGAGATCGAGCCGGCCTCCACCCTCCATCTCAACAGCCTCAGCACCCTCCATCTCAATAGCACCCAGGCAGGCCAGCCTCAGGGCCTCTGAGGGCCTGGGGCCTGGAGGCCTGTCCTGCAGCTCTGAGCCTCTCCTTCTGGAAAGGTGTTGGTCTCATGTGTTCCATGGAGCATGAGGCCATGAGTTGCCACAAGGAGTTCCAGTGAAACAGCAAAGGGCTTCTGTCCTAAGAGGAATTTAGAAAATAGTAAACGAGCAGGTCACACGGAGCTAGCTCCCTGCTTCAGACTTGTCTTAACTTTGTCGTGATGCATTGAGCTCCCCAGGCATGGGGCTCCCAGCTCCCTTGTAGCAAGGCACGGCTCATGACCCGGCTCTAACACTCGCCCTGGGACCCGCCACCCTCCCCTCGGGGCCCGCTGCCTCGGGACCCTGCGCCAGCCCCTCCTTCTCCCTATGGCCACTGATCCCCAGGGAGACCCTGGGATTCCTTGCCCCTCCCTTGTCATAGCTCAGGCGCCTCAGAAGTCAGGTGGGAAGCCTCTCCTAGCAGTCATTCACTCTTGGGAAAGCCATGGGGTCCCCAGGAGAAGCTCCTCTGGGACTCATTTTCCATGGGGAAAATGTTAAGAGCATTAGCTCAAAGCAGGAATTTTGGAGCAAGACAGCATCCTGTCCAGCCCAGCCCAGCCGGCTCAGCCATCCCAGCTACAGGCCTCCACCCACCCGCCCTGCCCCCTCACCACTGGGCCTGGTGGGGAAGGACCAGCTGTGAGGAGCTGCATTGCAGGTGGCTGGTGGCTCTGGGCATCCAACAGACACGCCTGCCACGGCTGTGCTTGCTGTCAAGGTGCCAGTGCCTAAGGGGCCTCCTTGGCCAAATGTTCGCTCTTTCTGTCTTCCTCACTTCTGGGAGGCAGGGTGTGTGTCCCAGGTGGCCAGAGCGAAGTCCAGGGTGTAGCTAGTGTGGTCCTCTGCTGGGCAGGGCCAGTCCAAGAAGACAGTCCAGGCCCCTCAAAGGGACAGAGAGGGGCCTGCTTGACCTGACTTGGAGGCTCCAGGGAGGGTCTGGGGCTAGGGACCAATGTGGGAAACTCTTCTGGGGGGCGATGCTGCCATGGCTGGGGACCAGCTCATTTTGCAGACCTCAGAGCGCTAAGGAGGCCCGGCCAATGGAGAGCCTGGTGCCCATGGCCTCCAGCCAGGCAGAAGCTGGCCACACCCAACCAAGTCAGCCTCAGGGTGCGGGTCACTGAGCCCAGAGTGGCTTGCTCACCTGGCAGCTATGGATGGTACAGGCCAAGGTGGTGTCCGGCCCCGCCTCTCTCCTCTCTCCCTGAGCTGCGAGGGCCTCCATGTCCACTGAATGTGACCACCACATCTCCCTCCTCCCCAGACACCTCTCCAGAGCCCCTTTTGTTGGCCTGCCTTGAAGCTCTCGCACTGCTAAGTGCTGCTGGGAGAGAAATCAAAGGCTTCCTCCTCCATCCTCCCCTCTCTCCCCAGCCCATCAGCAATTCAATTTGTGCCACACCGGAGGGATGGTATTAGTCGAGTCAGAGTTAATATGATGTATTGATGGGTTGATTTCCCACCGGCGGGCTGCACGCCGGGCTCCGCGGGGCGTCACTCCTGGGCCACCCGCCGGCTTCTCACCTCCCTGGGGTCAGGGCGGGTGCAAGCCTGTGGCCCAGAGGCGCCTCTACCACAGTCTCCTTGCTTCTCTAGCTCCAGGGTACCCCAGATTTTCGGGGAGTCTGGCATCCACCTTCCTACCCATGAGCCACTTGGATCACCATGGAAACAGCAATGTTCTCTATGGGCAACATCGTTTCTATGGAACCCAAAAAGGCAAGTGCTGGCGTGGGTCTGTGAGGGATTGCATGGGGCCTGGGACACAGTGAATCTGGAGGGGTGGAGGGCAGCGCTGGGGGCTTCTGGGGCACCGGATGAAGGTGGCCAGCCTGGATGAACCCTTCTCTCCAGGTCTCAGGCCACACTGTAGGGACAGGGGATGAAAGAGGATGGGCCTGCTTCTCAGGCCCCCAGAGAATTTAAAGTGCGGGGCCCAGGACCACTCCCAAGCAGCTGGTTGCATGCCGGGGTCAGGTGAGCATGCTGAAAACACAGCCATGCTCCGTGAGCTCTCATCACCCAAGTGGAAGCATCTCAAGCAACCGCGGCCCTGAAGGAGAACACCCAGCTCCCTCAGCACCTGGCCTTACCCTGTGGCACTCCCGCCCCGACCCACCCAAGCAGCTCAGGGGTCCCAGGGGCAGCGCAGGGGAGAATACCATCTGATGAGGGTAGGGGAACCCCTAGAAGCCTGTACCTCTTGCCTCATCGAGCTAGACAGCACAAGGCCCAGGCCCCAACCCACACCAGGGCTTGAGGTCAGAGGAGTCAGGGGTGGAGGGTAGGGGGTGAAGGCACCAGCAGGGGAAAGGGGCAATGGTGTGCCCCCAGCAGATGGAGGGACTCCTACCCCATTGGCAGGAGATGTCACTGGAGCGGGTACGCTGAGGTTGGAGCTTTGCTGATAGGAGCATAGGGCTGGTGGAGTCAGGAGGGCATTCTGTAAGGAGGGTGTGTTCACACCACATGCACACATGCACATGTATGTGTGTAAAGGCCCAGCCTTCAGGGCGCAGATCCCATCAGGGAGCCCATGGGAGATGTAGCCACCTGGAGAGGAGACAGGTGTAAGGGGTCACCTAAGACCTTGATGCCCGGTGTCCAGGATTTTTCTTGGGTGGGGTGATACTTCATCTGCGTTTTAGAAAGATCTTCCGGGGGTGGTGCCCAGGAGGCTGGGGTTAGTTACCGTGTTAGATGACAACTGATCTGGACCATGGGATCCCATGGGGGGCCTGGATGGAGGGTCAGGGGGCCCCAGATGACCCCCATCTATGGCCCAGGCTGCAGGAATGGGTGCACCTGCAGAGGAGCAGTTCAGAGGGGAGGGGTGAGTTCAGCTTCCATGCTGAGGGGCTGGGGGGTGGGGGCCGCCTTCCCAGGGGGTGACTGCACACTTGGGGTGGTCAGTGCCAGAAGTGTGGGTTGAAAGGTTGATCTGGCTCAAGGAGAGGGGCCACCTGGGTGAAGAGGGTAAATAAGGACAGATCCAGCTCCAGGGAGCCCAGGGAACCCCAAGAGTGGGGCTCTGAGTGGGGGCAGGGGAGGGGCCCACAAAGTACCTGGCAGGCTTCAAGCAGCAGGAGCTGAGGAGGAGAGAGTCCTGAAGGGTCTCAGGGAAGGAAGGGGGCCCCAGAGTGGTGACCCCATGAGGCAGGTTGGCGGTGGGCCTGTGGCCAGTCCTCCTGCCCTCCCGCCACTGTCCCGTTTCTTCACAGCCTCCCACTCCGTGACATTGGGGTGTCTGTGTCCTGGAGCCTACCTGGCATCTTTGTCCAGGCGGGGCGGCTGAGGCTGTGGAAGGCCTTACTCTCACTTGGCCCAGCCCAGGGCTGGCCAGCTTGGGTCGGGGCGGATGAGACCCTGCCTGCAGACGGGCCAGGAGCACTCCCCGGCCGCATGAGGGGTTCGGACAGACACTGGATGCCCAGGGAGCCAGTCTCCTCGGGGTTGGAGCCCAGGTGCTGCCCAGAGGAGAACCCCGCGCAGGCCGCGGCCCGAGTCCCTCCACCTCCCACATCAGCCCCCGCGTGTGCTGCTGTTTTGACAGCGCTTGTCAAGAGCAGGCAAGTGGTCCCAGCCCCAGAAATCCGACCCAGAGCTAGGGACCCCCTCCAGAATGTGGGCCGCTGGCTTCCAGGAGCGCTGGCAGCCTCCTCAGCTTTCACACTGTTGTGGCAGAGCCCCACCCTAGAACACTTTGGTTCTGGAAATTGAGCTAATTAGTTTTAGCCCAGGCTACCCTCTTCCCCCTTGCTTTAATTAGCAGGAAATTGACAAGGAATTTACACGACTGAGGACAGTTTTACAAGTTCCAAATGTTTCTTTTGTTCCCTCTCTAGGCTCCAGGCCATCCAGGCTGCCCATCCGCCACCCCAGCTGGGTGTTGAGGGTGGTGGTCCCTCCAGGTCCCCAGTAACCCAGCCCCAGCTTAGGGAGCAGTGGGTGTCTGCAGGGCTGGCCAGGGACCCAGGTAGAAACCAAGGCATCCCAGGTTAGGGGGGGCCCAGGCTGGCCCCATGCAGGGAGCTGGGGGAACACCCCCCAGCCACTCAAGCAGGATGGGCCAGAGCTGCAGAGACATCAAGCCCAGAATGGACTAGGTAGGGGTGGCCGTCTGGACCAGTTGCCTTTCTTCCTTCCTTAAAGGATCACCCTAGCCCCTGGTGCAGAAGGCTTGGGGGCCTCTCAGAGTATTCAGAAGGTAGGTGGGCTGGGTCCTTCACTCCTGGCCCATTCTCAGACACATGTCCGCCCAGGGCCTCACTTCGTCCTGGGCGGGGGTGTCTTGGCACTTACAGGGGGCTACTAAAGGCCGCCAATTTTGCTGTCCACAGTGCGCTATCCTGCTTTCAGGGGCCTGCCTCAGATAACTCTCCACGTGGCTGGGCGTCCTGAGCTGTGTAGTGGCCACATCATAGCACATGCTGTCCACTTTTAGCCATCCCCCAACTATAAGCCCCTGGAGAAAGAAATGGAAACCCACTCCAATATTCTTGCCTAGGAAAATCCCACGGACAGAGGACCCTGGTGGGCTACGGTCCATGGGGTCGCAGAGTCGGACGTGACTGAGCGACTCAGCATACAGCTATAGCCCACAGCCTCCTTAGCCTTTAAGGTTCTGATGGCTGTTTGTAAAGACCTGATCAGTTTGCACTCCTCCAGCATCATGTTGGGGGAGATGCTGCAGCCCCAGACTCCACCCCCCTGAGTCCAGTGAGGACACACTGCCACCCGCTCCCGCCCTTCCTCCACTAATCCTCAGGGTCCGGCTGGGCGTGGGAGCTGTGCTCTTTTCAGCGTTCATCTCCTAGGGGTGAACATAAGTCAGAACCTCCGGGCGTGGGGAGTCGGTATTGAATGGGAACAGAGATCTTCAGGTTGGGACCATGAAAAATTCCAGAAACGGACTGGGATGAAGGTTGCACACCATAAACATAGTAGCCACTGAATGGCACACTTTAAAATGGTTAACGTGGTGATGTTTATGTTAATATGTTTTCTACAGTTAGAAACCTTCCCTGGAAAGTACCAGTGGGTCAGGGTCAGCCGGTGATGGTGGGGAGGCACCGGGAGCAGTGTCCTGGGGGCACTGAGCCCTCCGGCCCCTGCCTCGGGCTTCCTGTTGACCTCAGCTCTCTCGGCACGCAGATAACTTCTACCTGCGCAACCTGCCCCCCCAGCCCACGCTCCTGCCCGCCAACCACAACTTCCCCAGTGTGGCCCGGGCCGCCCCCGGCCACCCCATCGGCTCCTGCAGCCGCGACCGGGGCGAGGCCAGCCACCTGCAGAAGGGCACCAAGGAGTTCGACCGCTTCCTCATGGGCAAAGAGAAAGCCGGCAAGGCAGCGGAGGGCAAGGAGCGGCCAGCAGCGGAGGAGGACGTCGCCCGGGGGCGGCACCAACTGGTGCTGCCCATGCCAGGGGACTCTCACTGCAAGGAGGGCAGCATGGCCCGCGGAGCCTGCGAAGGCCGCCCCAAGCACCTGGCCTCCTGCCTTCTCAACACCAAGGTGCTCGATGGCGAACTGGGCCGGTCTGCGCTGGCCAGCTGCGCGGGGGCCGTGCTGGGGCGGCCGGGTGTGGGCCTGCCGGCCTCTGGACGCTGCGCCAAGGAGGCGGCGGGCCCCGCGGAGCCTGGGCCAGCCTTCAGCGAGTGCCTGGAGCGGAGGCAGATGCTACACCATGCCGTGTCCTACACAGTGCCGTCCGGCCTGCCCACGGGGCCGCCCCCTCCCCTCAGCACAGCCGCAGCTGGCCCCTTCCCCTGCCTGCAGCTGCATGGGGGCCCGGATGGGCTCTGCCCCTTGCAGGACAAAGTCCCCCGGGACCTGAAGGCCAGCGGGCCCACCTTCGTGCCTTCCGTGGGACACCTGGCCGACAAGAGCCGCCCCTTCCAGGCGGCCGAGGCCTGTGCCGTGGTGGGTGACGGCAAGGACCGGCACCTGGAGGCGGCCGCCGCGCCTGACCATGCTGCGCCTTACGGGGTCTCCTACGCCCACCTGAAGGCCGAGGGCAAGGGTGAGCGGCGGTCCGGGAGCTTCGAGGCTGCCCTCAACCCCCGGCTGAAGGGCCTGGAGTACCTGGACAGTGCCGGCCCCGAGGCCCCCTTCCCCGGGCTCCCCAAAGTGGGTCTGGACAAAAGTGGCTACTTTGAATTGCCCCCTCCCTCGCAAGACTGCGCCCGGCCTAATCACCAGGACTCACTGGGCGGGAAGGTCACCCAGGCCTGCTGCACTTTAGACAAGGCTGCCAGCAAGGAGACTCCTGTGGGTGCCCCCGGGGCCCAGAAGGTGGCTCGCATCCGGCATCAGCAGCACTTGGCGGCCCCTGAGGTAGAACCGGGGGGCAGCGGGGCCGAGGCCAAGCGCAAGTCTCTGGAGCTGGCGACTCTGGGCTATGGCGGGCCGCCCCCGCCCCCATGGAATGTCCAGTCAGGCCAGGGGGCCACCATGGCCATTGGCGAGGAGCGCAAGGCGGGCCCTTATCTGGACCCCTTTGGTGGCACCCTGCAGCAGGCTGCCCTCCTGCCGCAGGACCTGCCCGCCCCGCCCGACGAGGTCTCGGCCATGAAGAACTTGCTCAAATACAGCAACCAAGCGCTGGTCGTTGGCCAGAAGGCGCCCTTCGTGGGCCTCGGAGGCCTGAAGGCCAGCTGTGCCCAGCAGGATGGGAAGTTCCCAGCCTCCAAAGGTGCAGGCCAGGCCCCGGGCGAGGTGGAAAGGCCAGACTGTGCCCGAAGCCGGGAGCATGATGCCACCCACAGTGATGGGGAGGTGCGGCAGCCGCCTGTGGGCATTGCAGTAGCCTTGGCCAGGCAGAAGGACACGGTGAGCCGGTCAGAGTCGGCCTACAGTGCCAACACAGGGCGGCAGGGCCGGGCAGCCCCCACCTTCAAAGGTACGGACCCTCCACGGAGAGGGAGGCGGGGTTGGGGTGTCACTGACCTGCCCTAGCCACTCACCTAGGGCTCCCAGGGCTGGACCCCAGGCTTTTACGCCCATCACCTCCCCACGTCTGCAGTTTTTCCCAGGGCTGAGCTGACCTGCCCTGCACCTTTCCCGTGAGGTTCACAGGGCAGGAGACCCCCTCAGTTCAGTCTCCTGGCTCGAAGTGGGGTTCCTGCTTGCTGTAGCTGTGGCTCCCCAGCCAACCCAACCCTTGCCCCTTCTGCCATCTCCCACCCGTGCAGCTGGCGGTGGGCCCCGCTCCACCCACCCGCTGGACCTGGAGGCCGAGGAGGAGAGGGCCCGCCTGTGTGAGGACCGCCTGGGGCTCGCCGGCCGCGATCTGCTGCTGCAGTAAGAACCAGGCTGTACCTTTGGGCTGGGGACTGGGCCACGCCCCTGGGGGTGCCCAGTAGTGCCACATGGGATTCAGTGGCCACAGTGTCAGGTTTTGTGACTTGTCTCCAGGCACAGCTAAGCACCCACCCCCAGGCTTTGCTGGGGTTTCTGCCCACTTTGGAGGGACTCCTGCTAACTTCCCCTGGGCTAGGGGACGAGTGCTGGTGCTGAGCGTGACCCCATGGGGTGGGGCGGAAGACCTGGGCTGGGGGTGGCTAGCGGCCATGTGGAGCCCTCACCCGCCCGCATGATGGACAGGGACAACAAGGACCTCGTGGAATTCGCCCGGATCCGCCCATCAGGCAGCTGTCCCGGGGACCTGGCCCCCCATCTCATGATCACCGGGGGATCCTCCCTGCAGAGTGGCCAGCTGGCCGGGGACCCGGCCCCCCATCCCCACCCTGCCCACCCTCCCTGGCTGCCCCGCACCCGCAGCCCCTCCTTGTGGATGGGAGGACATTCCTACGGTCAGTGTCTGAGGGCAGGCAGGGCACGGGGCAGGACAAAAATCCTGGTGGGCGTGGTGGTCAGTGCCAGCCTGGGGCCCTGTTTCCTCCTCTGCTCTGTCTGACCTCATTGCCGTGTCTCCACAGGCCTTGGGCACCNCCGGGGACCCGGCCCCCCATCCCCACCCTGCCCACCCTCCCTGGCTGCCCCGCACCCGCAGCCCCTCCTTGTGGATGGGAGGACATTCCTACGGTCAGTGTCTGAGGGCAGGCAGGGCACGGGGCAGGACAAAAATCCTGGTGGGCGTGGTGGTCAGTGCCAGCCTGGGGCCCTGTTTCCTCCTCTGCTCTGTCTGACCTCATTGCCGTGTCTCCACAGGCCTTGGGCACCCTGCCCTGCACCAGAATCTGCCCCCTGGCTTCCCTGCATCCGTGCCCGGCTCCATGCCCCCTGTCTTCCCCCTCTCCCAGGATGCCCCCACACAACTAGTCATCCTGCCCTCTGAGCCCACACCCCACACGGCCCCCCATGCGCTTGGTAAGGGCCTCTTGGGCCAGGCTATTTGCATGTTGTGGGGGGATCAGAAGCGGGTCTGAGGAAGGGAGCAGCCACCATGGGTGCTGGGGAACGGGCAGCGAGGCAGGCACCCAGCCAGGGTCTGAGAGACAGGTGTGAGGTGAGAAGCAAGAAGCAAGGGCTGGAGGAGGCCCGCTCGGTGGCTGGGATGTGGCCCAGTCATCCTGTCTCCACCGGAGCTGACCGTTCTTCTGGCCCTGCCTACAGCTGATGTCATGGACCAGGCTTCGCTGTGGCCCCCCATGTACGGGGGCCGGGGCCCCGCCTCCCACATGCAGCACCCGGGCCAGCTCCCCGTCTACTCGCGGTCCCAGTTCCTGCGGCAACAGGAGCTGTATGCCCTGCAGCAGCAACAACAACAGCAGCAGCAGCAGCGGGCCACTCAGGCCCTGGAGCTGCAGCGGGCCAGCCAATTCCAGGTACACCCCCTGGCCATGCCCAGCCGGGACCCAGGGCACCACTGGCTCCCTGTGTGCTTCAGCCTGGTCCAGTCCAGGAGTCCCCACTGCCTACTCCCCCGGCCTCTGCCCTGCACTACAATGCCCTGAGCGTTGGGGGGCCCGGCTGGGCTGAGCCTCTGCCCCACCCCAACAGCAGAAGCCTGAGGACCACCGCCTGGAGCTGGAGGAGCCCGCCCAGGAGAAGGCCTTGAAGTCCACCCACAAGCCAGTTGCCTTAACCCCCACGGCCAAGGGCACCCCTTCACCCGCCACCACAGGCCCTGCCAAGCTGTCACCCTGCTGCCATTCTCCCGCCCCGAAGCCCCCCGCTACCAGCTGCCCTACACCACCACCGCACCCTGGCGCCCCGTGCACTTTATCCGTCTGCCCCACTGGCAGCCCCGGGCTAGGCTCCAAGCTGCCCAGCGCCGAAGACAAGAGTGGGGAGGGCCAGCGGCCCAGAGCCGACCTCAACACATTGGAACCAGGTGAGAGCGGGCACACTAGGCTGGCCTTCGCCTGCCACCCCCCCAACCTCTACTCAGGCCTGTCACCTGCCTGGTGGGCTCAGCTGAGTGGGGACCAGGCTACCTGGCTTGGCCCCTGCAGGGCTGACCTCACCTTCCCAGTCCCCCGATAGGGCCCGGGACAAGGTGGCCTGTCCCCCTGCTCTTTCCCTTCCTCCCTCTCCAGTTCCTTCGGAGGGACCCATAGGAAAAGCACTCAGGGTCCCTGTCCCTGGCAGATGGGGCAGGGTGAAGGTCAGGCCCAGCCAGCCAGCGCTGGAGCCTTGAGGATGAGAAAGCGCCTGGCCTGCCCGGGGATGGTGGCAGGACCATGGGGCAGCAGCCGTGAAGCTGGGCAACATGGATCTCATTCTCACTATGGGGGCCCAAAATGCCACGGCTTGGGCCCGAGGCAAGGAGCAGCAGCCTGCGGTGAAGGGTCCAGGGCCAGCCCGGCCGCTGCAACCGCCCTCCCGCCCGCTGCCCGCCAACTCCCCACAGCTATTTGATTCTCTCTGAATTAGGCTGAGTTTACAGTGGAAGCCCGTGGGGCAAACATAAATCCCGTCCCAGTTCCACAATAAGGAGGCTGAGCCAGCCGAGGTGGTGTGTGTATGTGTATGTGTGTGTGTGTGTGTGTGTGTGTGTGAGACTTTTTTTGCTTTCTTTTTTTTTATTGTAGTTAATGGGGCGTAATGCCTCCGACAGGCTGCCAGCTCGTTCTGGTTCAGGGAAAACCAGAGGTTTTGAAATCCCCCCTTTTCTGGTTAGCCACACCACACATGCCAGAGGTGGCCTCTAGGAACCCCCCAGGGGTCCCCCCACCCCGCCAAGGCTGTGGAGGAGCTGGGGAGCTCACAGCCATCCTGGTTGAGGAGAGGGGCCTGGGAAATCGTCCCTCCTGCCCCTGGTGCTCTTCTGCCCCTTTCAACACACCGTGTCCCCATTCCTTCCTGGCACGTTTCACAGGCAGAGGGTTGGCTGGGGACCCTCCCCACAGGTGGAACCGGGGCCTTGGAGGCCACCCTCGTCCCCAGCTGCTCTCCTGACTGCACTCCTCTCTTGCAGACCTGCCTCCCGGATACACGTGCCCCGCGGCGGCCAGCTCGGGCTTCTCCCTGCCCCGCAGCGTGCACTCATCTGACCTCTCGGACCCTGAAACTATGCAAACTGCCCCTCTAGGGGCCCAGCCTGAGCTGGCCAGGACGTTCCCACCTGGGGAGCTCTGCCTCCGCAGCCCCCAGAAACTGGAGGAGTCTGGGCTGCCCTCAGGGACCAGGGAGGCCACCCAGGACCTTGCCGCCACCCCCCACCCTGCCGAGCGGGGTCCCCCGGGGAAGGCAGCAGACCCCAGTCCACTGGAGGGGCTGCGAGAACTGCGGTGTGGGGCTCACCTCGAGGGAGGGGGCCCTGAGGCCTCTGGCCAGGCTGATTCTACTCAGGGAGGAGGGGCCCAAGAGGCAAGGACCACGGAGGAGGGGCGGGAGGAGGGAGAGCTGGGGCCCTCGTTGGGGGCCGGTCCCCAGGCCATGGAGCAGCCAGCGAGAAGCCTGGGCGCCGTGGATCAGGCTGAGCCAGGCAAACAGCAAGCCCCTACGGAAGCAGAGGTGGAGGAGGTGGCCGAGTTCGAGGAGGCCGAGCTGGAAGAGGAGGAGGAGGAGCAGGGCTGGGGTTCAACTGACAGCAGCCAGCTGCCCAGGGAGCTGCCCGGGCTGGACGCTCTGGTGGCAGCCACCATCAACCTGGGGGACCTGCCTGGCGTCGGCCCGCTGGACCCTCCGCCCCTCGCAGTCCCTGGGCCACGCAGCACAGCTCCCCTGCCCCGTAGCTCAGGGATTCATGGAATTGCCCTGCTCAGCGAGCTGGCCGACCTGGAGATCCAGCAGCAGAGGACTGAGCCAGCCCTGCAAGGTGAGCCCCATCCCTCCAGAGCCCCGGGAGCTGGACCCTCAGGCACAGACTCAGGGTCAACCTTCAGCCCCACTCAGTTGTCCCCACAGTGTGGCCCCGGGTCAGGAAACCAGGCAGGTGCGCCCACACCTCCAGCATCACCTCCAGCCCCACCTGCAGGTTGGGCCATGGGGGAAGGGCCTCAGGGCCAGGCCCGTGCCCCCGATGGTGGTGTCAGGAAGACCCCTGGGATTCTCACAATGCCCTGGGGGGCAGAGGGTGTGCTCAAGTTTGCCCCCATTTTATGCACAAGGATGCAAAGGTCCACAGGTTGGGGGGTGGGGGGCCCAGGTCTCTAAACGATGATCTCACAGCCAAGAAAGGGGAGGCGCTCTCTCTGCAAGCTCTCACCACCTTGGGTTCTGCAGCTCCCGAACATGATACCTGCATGGTGTCCAGCTAAAGACACGGTGACCCTCACCTCCCAGGCCCTGGGAGGAGGGGCCCTGGGGAGGTGAGGCCCCCTAAGCCTCACCAGGCCCCCGGAACTGACCTGCTGGGGAAGTTGCTCCTGGGCTCCCTGCATCCCACCCAAGGGCCTGGCCTCCGCTTAGGCCTCTCTAGCCCTTAGGTCCCCCTCAGGGACTCCACCCAGGCTCTCCCAGCTGAAACCCCAGCGGGGCAAGGGGAAGCACCCCCAGCCAGGCACTGTACCCAGCTGACATTTATAGAAAGAACCCAACAACATCCTCAGCTGGCCTGCCCGTCCTCTCACCATAACGAAGCTCTCACAGCCCACAGCCAGCTGCCAGCACCTCTTGTGCTGCGTGGAGATAAGCGAAAGTTCTTGTTAATTTCCCCGAAGGCCTCTGTGTCACTCCTCTGCTGTCTGACCAGAGGGGCCACCACTGTGCTGGTGAGGAGAGTGAGCCAGTGAGCCCTTGCTGGTCGCGACCCCTGGAAAGGTGAGGTGGGGTGGCCCTGGGCAGGGGTCTCTGCTGCCCAAGTCACCTTGTGAGTGTGGCTGGCATGAGGGTGCACTGAGCTGATGCTAAGCACCATGTGTGTGGCCACCGAGTCGGTGCCTGTGAATGCCTGCTGGACCCGTGCCCGTTCATTGAATGGATGCTTACATGTAGACCACGTGTGTCCCATTGTGGGCGTTGCAGCTGCCAGTCCAGGCCAGGCCCTGCTGCCACTGCTGGTCTCCACCCCACCCTCCTCTTCTGGAACCTGCAAGCTCCCACTCTCCCCTCTTGTTTCTCCCAAGCCCCGCACCCAAGAGCCCTCGGGTCTTCACCCTCCCCTTCTGCCGCTCCCAGTCCCGCCCCTTCCCACTGTCCCAGTTAATTGGCCAACCTGCGTGCGCAGCCTCTCAGCTCTGGAGCTGTTCCCTACAAGTTCAGTGACTGTCTTGCCTGAAATTAATTAGGAAATCAGCTTGTTTTCGGAGCAAAAGGCAGGACTCACAGAAGGAGAAGACGGGAGAAGAACATCCCGAGAACAGGCTGGGATGCGGAGGGGAGAGGGAGGAAAAAGACCCCAGAGGGTCAGCAGGGCCTCCCGCCCTCTTGTCCTTGAGTACATCCCCCTGAAGTACATCCCAGGCTGGGGAGAGCTGCTGAAAGGCCAGACGGGGACCCCTGAGAAGTGGGAGTGAGACGGCAACCAGGTTGAGAAAGGTGACGTGGCCCCTGGCTCCGTAGCCAGGCCCCAGGTAGTTTGCTCCCACGCTGGAAACAGCTCCACTCTCACCGGTGTGGGCGTCCAGAGCCCTCACTGCCCCCACCAGTAGGACTTGGCCCAGGACCCTGGCTTATCCCCCATCTGGGCTTAAGTCCAAGGAGCTCAGTGGGCAGACTGCCTAGCCTGCAGACCTCCATTCCAGCTGGGGCAGGAGCTCAGGCCCCAGACAGAGCCCTGAGGTTGGGAGGAAGCTGGACACCTCTGGCCATTCGCTTATCTGACCATGGATTTTTAGGCCTGCCTGCAGGGGCCCATCCCCGAGGCTCCCAGAATGCCCCACTCTGCACTTGGAGCGGCCATCAGGGGCCATGGTGCCCACTGTGCTTCCCATCTACCTGGGACTTTGTGAAGCCCAGGCCCCGTCCCAGAGTATGGTTGCCCCTTCTTTCCTGAGGGGCCCGCCCAGTTTATATGATGAGCTGAGACCCCCCTTCTGATCCCTTTTGATCCGCTACACTCCCTCCTCCCACCTGCTCCTGGCCCCATGAGCCTCTACTGGCCTGGCTGGTTGGGAGGAAACCCAAGTCTTGGGCCTTTTCTGTACCTGTGGAGCCTGAACCTGCCTGGAGAGCCCAGCCCCACATCCCTCCTGGGACACGGGGTGTAAACCTGGAGGCTTGGGGGTTTGGACTACTGTTGTCCGCCCCTGCAGCTCCCTGAATCAGAGAGCAAGGCAGGGTCTCGTCTGGAGCCCAGAGAGGAGCCCAGCGCCACCAGTACCCCTGCCATCTCTTTGAGCCCCCTATTCCTGCCCCACCCAGAGCTCACCTGCAAAACTTTGCCATCTTAGCAGGCTTAGCCTGAGGAGTAAGTGAGAGGCAGGGAGGAACAGGGAGGCTTCCCAGCAGTTACAGTGACCTCAAGGGACAGGGAGACCCTGTGGAACTTTTAGCTGAAATGGAATTTGCAGATAGCAGTGCCCCAGCCTGAGTGGGAGAAGAAAGCCCCCGCAGCCCTTCCCCTGTCTTCCCAGGGCACCTTTGACCCAGCACCCCACCTCTGGCCTTGACCCAGCACTGCATCCAGAGGATTGACCTTACGGTGTCCACCTGTGCTTTGTCCATTACTGAGAGTGGGTCTCCGTGATGGCTCCATCAAGGCTATGGCCGGGCACTTCCTCTATTGTAGTTATTCAGTGGGAAGTGTCTTTGAAATGATGTGATATCTCGTTCCTTTTCAAACGTTAGAGTCACTCATTAATTTATTCATATCAGTGTAACTTGTGGATATTTATTCACTTCAATCTACTATAATGCGTTACGGTCACCGTTTAATCTGGTGATTGAGTTGTCTCAGGCTTGGCCCCTTCAGCTGGATCCTTCCCTGAACACATCCTGTGTTCCCAGCTCATACCCAAACCTTCTCGGGCAATGTCCCCAAGAAGGCTGATGCCTTTCCTCGGAGGATATTAGAAGCCACACTCAGGGTATAGGTGTGCTCATTAGCACTGGGGTGTTGCTCCTCTCAGGTCTTCTTTGGGGACAGAACTGGCTATGTGTTCTAGACGTCATGACTACCCACTATACACCTCCAGCCCTAGGGACACTATCTGACCCCATAGGGCTCATCCTGGCCGGTCCCTCCCCAGCGGTAGCTCATAGCATCTGCCCACCTGTGTGTGCCCTACCCCCACCCCTGTCTCTGCCACTACCCCCTCCCCATGGTTGTATTCGGCCCTAAGTCTTCACTCCAGGCCTGTCTCATGAATGGACACTGCCCTCCACTGGCCGGGCTCTAACCCCCCCCGCACTGGACTGTCCCTCCCCACCCACTAGGGTTGTGATACTGTGCGGATTCATGAATCTGGAAGAGAGCAAAAATGCAAGGCAGTTGCTGCTAGAAGCGTAATGAACCCTAGACCTTAACGAAATCATTTGGTCACTGTCCTGAGGACTTGTGCCATTCCAACTGGCCTGGCCCATGGTAGCTGAGGGTGACATCTCCCTCACCCAGAGCTGAGGCGAGGGCTAGGTGTCTGACCCAGGGACCGTCTCGTTGTTCCCGGCCGCCTCACCCTCATCCTTGGCCTGCGTGTCTCAGGGAGCTGGACACCCTATGGGTGAGGTGGTGGTAGGGGGTGGGAGCATGATGCAGGGTGGGGTGAGGGGTAGTCTGGGCTGTGCTGAGATGCAAGGTGACATCAAGAGACTCTGAGGGACAGTGTGTGGCCTGCTGTCATCACACTGACCCTCCTGTCCCCTGCAGAGGAGGAGGATGTGCTGGCCTTCAACCTGCAGCGCCTGGCCACTCTGGCCTCAGCCTGGTCCCTGGTCGAAGCCGCTAACCTGGACAGCCCCGCCTCCTCGGCCCAGCCCCCCACTGCTGACTCCTGCAGGGCTCCCACACTCACCCCCCGCATGCAGATCCTGCGGCGCAAGGACACCTGGACCCCCAAGACCAAGCCTGTGAGTGGTAGGGGGGCCCTGGTCGCCCCCATTGCCCACTGCCATGACGGTGGGTGGGGCCTCGAGTGCCCAGGCTGGCTGCCCACCCACACCATCATGGTCCTCTAGCTGGGCTCACAGGACCCTGTGCCCCTGCCCACTAGGTGTGCCCACTGAAGGCTGCCATCGATCGGCTGGACACGCAGGAGGTGGAGATGCGTGTGCAGCTGGCAGAGCTGCAGAGGCGCTACAAGGAGAAACAGCGGGAGCTGGCCCGGCTGCAACGCAGGCACGACCATGAGTATGGCCCAGGCTGGCAGTGGGGTGGAGAGGGTGGGAGTGTGGCTTGTGAGACGCCCCCATTTCAGGGCAGAGGTGGGCATGGCCTAGCCCAGGGCCATCGCCTTGTGGCCAGGGGTAAACCTGTGTGTGTGATGGGCTGAGTGGGGGCCAGAAGGCGGGGAGCCTGGGAAGGTCCCCAGAGGCAGTGGAACCATGAGGCAGTCACCCAGCAGAGAAACCAAGATGCGGTATGGTGTGGGAGGGAAGAAGTATGCAGCAGAGGCTAGTGCAGGACAGAGGCTGGTCCTTGGGTAGTGGGGCAAAGGATGAGGGTAGTGCTATCAGAGAGGGGGCCAGGGCAGGATTGGGATTTGTGGGGCAGAGGGAATCCCAAACTTGTCACGGTAGTGGTGGCAGCTCACCTGACTGGTGTGTACAGGACGGCTGGAACTGGGAAGCAAGGGTGGAGGGACCCTGGCTCAGCCATGCCCTCCACGGGGCGGCCAGGTTCCCCAGGCCCAGTCTTGGGACACCTGGCTCCCACCATATCCCCCAAGGGCAGTAGGAGCCAGGAAGGGCATCAACCTCTGACCACCCTTCCTGTGACCCCCAGGAGAGATGAGAGCTCGAGGAGTCCTGCCAGGCGAGGGCCTGGCCGGCCACGGAAGCGCAAATACTCCAGTTTGCTGCCTGCCCTGCGCCCCAGTGACAGCAAGAAAGTCAAGTGAGTCCGGGGTGCAGGGTTCCCATGGGGTGCCTAGGGCTGAGGCTACGCGATGAGGCTGGGCAGGCCCAGGTGCCCTTAAGGCCTGACCAGTGGGGCTAGGCTCCTCTCTGGCTCCTGGGGCCGCAAGAACACCCCCTCACAGCTTCTGAAGACACAGAACCTCAGGCCAGCCATGGTGGTGAGCACAGCAGTGTCCAGAGCCCTGAGCTCAGTGCAAACAAGCCCCACCCCCTGGGCCTGGTGCGCGGCCACACCAGCCCCACGCACCTGGCCGTGGCCAGGGCGGTGGCATACCCCCTGCCCGGCCCGGCCCCCGCCCGGTCCCACGAGTGCGAGGCGGCGTTGCGTAAAAGCCTCTTTATCTGCACCGTATAGAGTCGTTGGTCACGCTGCGGTGCTGCGCACGGCTGCCGGCACGCGGTTATTATCCATTACCCGCCCGGCGCAGTCGTTGGCGCACTCCCGGGCCTGGTATAATTGTCCTTCTCGGCTACAAATTGCCTCTCCCGGCAGGCCCATTTGCATAAATCCTCGAGTTCCTCCAAACACGATTGGCGCGGCGTGTGCGCACTGCATCAATCCTGATGATTTGGTAATAATAGTTAAATCGGCACTAAATGGTTCCTTCAATTAAGACAGAGGCAAAAAATTAATCTCAGGGCTTTATGTCACAAAACATTAGCAAATGCGGAGAAGGTTACAGGGAGGGGAATTCGCCTCGGCTGCGGGCGGGGGAGGGGACGCACCATATGGCTGGGGGGAGCCTCCCGGGGCTGTCCCTCCACGCTGCCCAAGTGTCACCCAGAGGGGGCTCCAGGGGGCTCCCTTTGAGGACTAGCCAGAACTGTGGGGGCTGCTGGCTAAGGCCAGGACCTGGCAGGGGGCCCTGTTCAGGGATCCTCTTGTCAAGGCTGCCCCACACTTGTCTCAGCCCCACCTGGCACCAAGCGCCAGCCCTAGCCTGGAAGCCGGTCCTGGTGCTTGCATCTGGCCACTTTTCCCTCTGACCTGAGAAAGCAGCCCCTGGTTGGCGGGGGAAGGAAACCAAAGCCAGGGCCCTCCCTTCCTAAGGACTGGGGTTCCCTCCCACCTCTCCCCATTTCAGGCTCCTCTCCACTGTGCATTCCTCTTCTGGGCCCCTGCCCTGCAGTAGCTGCCGACGGTTGGGCCCAGGCAGGAAGTGGGAGGGCCAACGCCCGGGGCCACGCGTGGCTGCGGGCCGGCTTCCTGGCTGGCCTCTCCGGGCAGGAAGGTAAAAGTTGACTTCTGGCCGCACAAGGCCAGGGTTGGGTCAGGGCCCTCGGCCTCCATCTGGGACTCATTTTCATTAATGCTATGTGGGTGAGGGAGAGGGCAGGTGAGAGGCCCAGCCCCCGTTTGGCCAAGGACAGAGCAGAGCTCGCAGCCTTACACCTGTGGGACACAGGGAACCAGGCTCAGAGTCAGCAGCTCCCAGGGCCCGGGAGCTGGGTTGGGGGAGATTCAGAGTCCCTCCTTTGAGACCAGGAATTGAAGGCAGGGGACAAAGTTCTGAGGGGTCTGAGCCCAGCAGTGGGAGTCCCAGGGGCTAAGAGGCAGAGCCTGGGCACGAGTTTCTCTGGCCACTGCCCCCCATCCTTTTCCTGACCGTGGCAGAGATCCTTCAAGTGGACCCCATTCTCAGCAGACTCCTCATTCCCTCTTTTTTCCTAATTGCAGTAGCTGCTGGCCTTTGGACTTATTAAGAGCCAGGGCTGGGACCAGCACGATCCCACCCCCACCTTGCAGAGAGGCACAATGAAAGGCACCCCCACTTTCCAGGTAGAAAGACTGAGGCTACAGCCCAGAAGGCCGCAGGCCAGGTCACACAGTGGCCCAGCTGGCTGCAGGGCCATGACCCCTGAGCAGCAGGCATAGGGGGCCAACTGGGTAGCAAGGGGCCCAGGGGCTCAACACTGGCTTGGCTCCCCCGGCCCCAGCAGTTCTGGGTGCTTGGAGGAGCCTGGCCCAGGGACACAGCCTTGGCCAGGAAAGAGGCAGGGCCCTCACAGGGAGAAGTGGGTCTGCAGCCTTAGACTGCACCGCACACCCCACCCTGCTGCCACCGCAGGGCCTGTCATGGGCACGAGGCCCGGGTGCCCAGGTGTGACCTCTGCCCCTGTGCTCCCAGGGCAGTGCGGTCTAGCCTGAGCCTGCTGTGTGCTGAGCTGCGGGGCGGTGACGATGAGCCTTCGAAGAAACGAGGCCGGCTGGAGAAGGGCACCTACGTGGGCCTGCAGCCCTCGTCTGCGGTGAGTCCCCGCTGCAGCCTTCCCCTTGGGCCCGGTGCAGGATGTCAGACAAACAGAACAGGGGGCAGGCGGAAGCAGTCCCAGGCTGAACACGGCCACCCCACCCCGCCCCACACCACCACCCAGCTGGAGTCCCTTTTCTCAGATGAGCTGAAGAGGCCCAGCGAGCTTCGTATGCCTCACACAGAGGCGGGCTCCTGAAGGTATGAGAGGAGCTGGTTGTGCTCCATGACACCCGCCTCCTCTGCTCACTCCAACGAGAGGAAAGGAGCACATAGGTGTCGTGGCTCACAGGACACACTGCCCTGGTCACGATGCATACCTGGTGCATAGCAGATGTAGTGGGTGGGCCAAGGATAGCTATTCCTCCCTTGGGACGGGCTCCCCCTGGGTGCCAGGCCCCCCATTCCTTCTCAGTGCAGTGGATACATCCTACCCCACCCCTATTATAGGGTCCTGGGAGGGACAGGCGAGAGGTGGGTCTGAGTCTGTTTTCACCTTGCCTGACCCTCCCCTAGCAGGAGGCTGGTCCTTCTCTCCAGGACAGGACAGACACTTGGGTCCTTGGCCTCCCTCCCCAAACCTGAGTAGGTTGGGCACCTGGGGAGGCTGTGAAATGGGGGACAGACAGGCACAAGTTTAGACTCCACTGGGCGGGCCCTGTGCCTGGGGCGCCAGGGCCCTCTCAGTCATTTTGGGGGGCAAGCCCAGTGACTTGCCACCTCCCAAGCCTACCTACCACTGGTAGAAGGGCAGCTGGAGGTCGCAGGGCTGTGGCTCAGGGTCGGGGCCCCAGTGGCTGCAGCCTCCACCTGCCTGTTCACAGGAGAAGGTTCGGTGCAAGGAGAGCAGCAGTCAGGGCGACCTAGCGTCTGCTGTGGCCCACAAAGCGGCCCGGCTGAAGCCGAAGGTCAAGAGCAAGGGGCTGCCCGCTGGCCTCAACCCCTTCCGGCGGAAGGAGGCCACCCCAGGGGGTCGCATCCGGAAGAAGCTGTCACGAGCCAAGAACGCCAAGGCGTCTGGGGCGACCGGTCACCCACAGCCCGATGGCGGCATTGGCGGCAGGGAGGCACCTAAGTTCCCAGCCCAGCCGGCGGCAGCCGCAGCACGTGAGGCAGGCAAGTTGTTGGTCCGAGCAGTGTGACCAGGACCTCCCCCGCTCACGAGGGGCTGGGGGAGGGGGTGGTCAGGAGCTCTCGGAGTGTGCCTGACCCAGTGAGACCCTCTTGCTGGCCTAGGATGGATTCTCTGTGTCCCACCTCCACACAGGGGGCCATGGGGAGGAAGCAGACAGCTGGATGCATCCTGGAAAGAGGGGTTAAAAATAGCCCTTCTGCCTGCTCCAGCCAGCCTTCCTGCCATGTCCGGCCGGGTGACCCAGAGAGGTTATCTGGCCCCCAGCAGACACACATGTCCAGAGATGGGCCTGGAAAAATAGATCCTTCCTCTCTGCCAGCCCCTGCCCCCTCCTCCAGGTCCCGCCTGGGAAAGAACAAAGGGAAGGAAGAGGAAGCAGGAAGCCAGAGGGCATCTGGCAGGAGGATGAGGGAGGGAAAGGGGCTGCCCCCAGGGATGGGACCCTCAGCCCTGCAAGGTGGGCACCCCACGGTCCAGGGTGTAAGAAGGGGAGATTGAGACAGAGAGAGGGAGATCAGAGAAGCCGCCCCTTCTTCCTGGTCCACACACCCTCACCTGGGTGTGCTACAGTGACGGACTCTACTCAGCCCCCTACACATCCGCACACATGAACCATCCGCTCCCCTAGCCACACCCCAAAATGGCCCTGCTCTGATGCCAAGTTACCTGGACCGTCCACCTCCCCACAGACAGCGGCTCGGACAGTGAAAACTGTGACGGTCTGCTGGAGACAGAAGAACCCCCCAAGGAGCCTGGGTTGGTGCTACACTCTGGGGCCCGCGTGGCCGTGCTGGGGCCCTCGCCCTCCTCCGTGGTCAAGATGGAGGCCAACCAGAAGGCCAAGAAGAAGAAGGAGAGGCAGAGCTTGCTAGGTACCCAGGGGGCTGGGGTGGTTTGGGGCAGGCCGGGCCGGTAGGGGCCCTGGAAGGCAGCTGGGGCTCCTGCGACGCCCGCCCTTCCTCCCTCCCTCCCCCCCTCCCCAGGGGCCTGCCGCCTGTCCAGCCCTGAGAGTGAGGTCAAGGTCAAGCGGAGGACGGTGAAGACCAAGGTGGGCAGCAAGCTGGAGCGGGCCCCGGGGCGCAGGCCCCCAGGTGGGCCCGGCAAGAAGAAGGCCAAGGCCAAGNCTCCCCCCCTCCCCAGGGGCCTGCCGCCTGTCCAGCCCTGAGAGTGAGGTCAAGGTCAAGCGGAGGACGGTGAAGACCAAGGTGGGCAGCAAGCTGGAGCGGGCCCCGGGGCGCAGGCCCCCAGGTGGGCCCGGCAAGAAGAAGGCCAAGGCCAAGGGTGGCCTGCGGGCAGAGCCGGGGGCCGCGCCCAGCAGGGAAGCCCTCTGCGGCCCCACCCGGGCCTTTACCTGCCATGAGGAGGGCAGCAGGCTGGCCAGCGAGCGCCTCAAGAGAGCCACGCGCAAGAGCACGGTGCTCCAGCCGGGGCTGCGGGTGAGGGTCGGCAGGCGCCCCGGGGTCCTGGGCTCACCAGGGGGTGCTGGATGCGGGAAGCCTTTGGGGACCCTCACCCCACTCTTCTCTACTTGCTACACCAAGTCACACCCTGGGACTCACACTCGGGGTCTGTCTGTGTCACTCCGGGGGCACACCGGGGGCAAGGAGGTTTGAGCCACTCTCACCTCACCCCTCTCCTCCGACAGCGGAAGAACGGGGCCCTATCCATTGCCCTGTCGCCCCGCAACGCCAAGGCCATCCTGGGGAGGGGCCGGAAGGCGGGCAAGGTGAAAACCAAGGCCATCGGCAAACAGGTAGCATCCCCGCCCTAACCCCAGGGGACTGACCGGCCCTGACCCCCACCCAACACCCCCCAGCCCATCCCAAGGGAGCTGACCCTTCTGGCCCCCAGGGCAAGGGCCGGGCGGTAAGTCAGCTCCTGGAGAGCTTTGCTGTGGAAGACGACTTTGAGTTTGAAGACAGCAGCTGCCTCTCGGAAGATGAGGAGGAGGAGGCGGCCAGTGGCCCCCTGAGCGCCGAGCAGAGCGCCGCCCTGGGTGAGCGGCCAGGAGGGGACATGGAGCATCGGGGGAGGGGCGGTGATGGGCAGGCGGGGGCCAGGCACTGACGCCCTGGTCTCCCCAGCACGCTCATGCACCATTCATAAGGAGGACCTACAGGACGGGCTGCCTGTGCTCATCCCCAAGGAGGACAGTCTGCTGTATGCAGGCAGCGTCAGGACCCTGCAGCCCCCTGACATGTGAGGCCCCACCGTGTGTGCAGGGAGGGCTGTGGGCAGAGGGGTCTGCAGGCCTGTCTCATGCACCTCTTGCCATGCACACCCCCACCCCCAGCTACAGCATCGTCATCGAAGGCGAGAGAGGCAACCGGCAAAGGATCTACTCATTGGAGCAGCTGCTGCAGGAGGCGGTGAGCAGACAGCCCCTGCTCGGCTCACCACCCTAGGGAGGTGGGCCTGATGGCACCCAGCCCCTCCTGGGCACCCCTCGGCCCACCCGCTCACGGCTGCCGAATTACTGTTCCCGCAGGTTCTGGATGTCCGACCACAGTCCAGCCGGTACCTCCCGCCCGGCACGAGGGTCTGTGCCTACTGGAGCCAGAAGTCCCGCTGCCTGTATCCAGGCAATGTAGTGCGAGGTGAGCGCCACCTGGGGACCTCCACCAAGGCCCATCAACTCCTCCCCTCAGGCAAAGCTACAGACCAGAGGCCCCTCCAAGACCCCTAGGGTGCCGGGGGGGACCCTGTCTCTCAAGGAAGGCTTCCTACCAGCCCTGCTTCCCAGGCCGGAGTGGATTGGATAAGACAGACGATAACCTCAGCTCCTTGGTCAACAAGAAAAGGCGAGGGGCTGCCTGGGTGGGGACAGGGTGGAGCCTCTGGCTGACCAGAAGGCCTAGCAGAGAGGGGCCCCAGAGCCCCGGACCTGAGGGTTATGAACTGGTCACCTGGGTACCAGCTCTCCTGGGGTGAATCCTTCTGCTCCCCGCTCCCCTGGCACAGGATGTGGGGACCCTGGGGTCGGACAGGTGGGTGGGCAAATCGGCTGGCAGGCCTCAGCCAGGCATGTGTCTGCATCTGTGAGCCTGTGCACAGGTGGAGGTCAGGGGCCCTGCGTCCCTGCATGTGTGCCCTGGGATGCCGGTGATGGATGGCGGTAATATTGCCTCTCTGGCAGCACTTCAGAAGGTGGAGGGGAGGCGGGCTGCTCCCGGCTGCCACGGCCGCTCCAAGGTCAAATGTGATCAGGGAGCAGAATATCCCAGCATCATTCGTCAGGCGCTCCAGAGCCCATCCCATCATTCTCCTGTCCCGGCCACCTGGCCACCGGGGAGAGCCTTTTGGGCCCGGAGCGGAGGGCAGTATGCTTAGGTGGGCCCTGTCTCCAGGTGCCTCCAGTGATGAGGAAGAGGATCTGGACTCCGTGGTGGTGGAGTTTGACGATGGGGACACTGGCCACATCGCTGTCTCCAACATCAGGCTGCTGCCTCCGGACTTCAAGATCCAGTGTGAGCCCCCGGGCCCTCCAGGGTGGTGTTCTTCCTTCCTGGGTCAGCCCATATGGCTGGAGTTCGGGCGGGCTTCTCCTGGGTCCAGACGTTAGCTCCCTGGTCTCCCAAGAGGAGGCTCGCGGGGAAGAGGTCACCCCAGCTGCACAGCACTGAGGCCCCTGGTCCACCCTGCAGGCACGGAGCCCTCGCCAGCCCTGTTGGTGTCCGGCAGTTGCCGGAGGACCAAGAAGTCTTCCTGTGAGGCGCCCCCGCCCAGTGAGGCCACCGCTCCCAGCCTGTCTCCTAAGGCTCATGATGGGTCTGAAGCCTCAAAGACCTCTGGGAAGAAATCCACAGGCAAAGACAAAGCTGGTACTCACAGGACCTCGGGTGGGGAACTCCCTCAGGAGTACGGGGGAAGGAAGGGTGGGCGGGTAATTTCTCTGACTCGACCTGGCCTCTCCCCAGGCAAAGCAGAGCTCCTGACCTCTGGTGCCAAGCCCCCTGCGGGGGCCTCAGACCACTTCTTGGGCCGCCGGGGCAGCCCGCTACTGAGCTGGTCAGCGGTGGCGCAGACCAAGCGGAAGGCAGTGGCCGCAGCAGGCAGCAAGGGGCCGGGCATGCTGCAGAACCTCTTCCAGCTCAACGGCAGCGCCAAGAAGCTGCGGGCCCGCGAGGCCCTGTTCCCCATGCACAGCGTGGCACCACCCGTGTTCGGCAACGGCTTCCGCGCTGACTCCTTCAGCAGCCTGGCCAGCTCCTACACGCCCTTCGTTGGTGGGGCTGGGCCTGGCCTGCCCGGGGGTGCCCACAAACTGCTGCGGGCCAAGAAGCCCGAGGCTGAGAAGGGCGGGCGGCGGCGGGCAGGCAGCGAGTTCCTGGTCAAGCTGGACCATGAGGGCGTGACCTCCCCCAAGAGCAAGAACTGCAAGGCGCTACACGCTGGCGACAAGGACTCGGGGCCCAGGCCAGGGAGGCCCCTGCCCAGCCCCAGCTACGGGCACCCAGCCCTCGTGGGCAAGGACAGGAAGGGCCGAGCGCCTGTCCACCCACTGTCCATGGGGCTGGCACTGCGCAAGTTCGCAGGCCAGGCTGAGTACCCGCTGCCCTGTGACAGCGACTGCCACAGCTCCTATTCAGACGAGGAGGAGGATGGGCCTGGCCTGGCGCCTGGCGTGCCCTCCCGCTTCCTCGCCCGCCTGTCCGTGTCCTCCTCGTCCTCGGGTTCGTCCACCTCCTCCTCCTCGGGCTCCCTGTCCACCTCCAGCCTCTGCTCCTCGGACGACGAGGGGTCTTCCTACACCTCGGATGAGGAGGACCCCACCCTGCTGCTGCAGACATGCCTCACCCACCCAGTGCCCACTCTCCTGGCCCAGCCTGAGGCCCTGCGCGCCAAGGGGGGCGGCCCTCACCCGCATGCCCAGCGCTGCTTCCTGTCCAGGGCTGCTGTGGCCGGTGGGGGAGCAGGCGCGGGCCCCAGCGGCAGCAGACCCCGGCTCAAGCGCAAGGAGGCCCTGAGCTTCTCCAAAGCCAAAGAGCTGTCCCGGAGGCAGCGGCTGCCCTCCGTGGAAAACCGGCCAAAGATCTCAGCCTTCCTGCCCGCCCGGCAGCTCTGGAAGTGGTCGGGGAACCCCACGCAGGTAGGTGGGCCTGGCCTGCGCAAGCACCCTCAAGACATGCCATCTGTCTCTCCTGCACACTGTCTCTCTGTCATTCTGGCCTGTGTCCCGTGCCCACCCTGTGCCCCTGGCTGTCTCCTGCAGAGGCGTGGCATGAAGGGGAAGGCCAGGAAGCTGTTCTACAAGGCTATTGTCCGGGGCAAGGAGACGCTTCGCATTGGGGACTGCGCGGTCTTCCTGTCGGCCGGGCGGCCCAACCTGCCCTACATCGGCCGCATCGAGAGCATGTGGGAGTCGTGGGGCAGCAATATGGTGGTGAAGGTCAAGTGGTTCTACCATCCAGAGGAGACCAAACTGGGGAAGCGGCAGAGCGACGGGAAGGTGGGGCTGCCTGGTGGGGGGCAGGGGTCCCAGGGGTCTGGGCAGGCTCAGAGTGGGGGGCCCTGGGAAGAGGTATCCTGGCAACTAGCACCAATGGGAAGAAGGGGAATGAACATCCCCCCTCCCTGTCTCCACACCTCAAGTTGCCAAGGGTCACACGGGCCCCACAGGGAGTAACATGGCTGAGGGCTCAGGCCCAGAGCCAGGCCACCTGGATCCCTCCCCAGCTGCTCCTATGACTCCTAGTGGAGTGGGTGACAGTTTCACCTCGTGGGGGCTGTGACCCACGGCAGCACGTAGCACCAAGCAGGTCCCGCCCTCAGCAGCGCCCCCTACAGCAGGCCCTCTGGTCCCTGCCTGCCCAAGTCGACCTAAGACCCTAAACACCCCCAGCACGCTGTCCTGTCTTCCCTGAGAACCATGTTTGCAGATGGTGCAGAACAAAGTATTTCTCCCACTCTGCCCGCCTGCTGGGGCTCCAGGCGCTGGCTCCCCCGCCACACAGTTAGTCTTACCCAGAACTGAGGGTCCCGGGGTTGGGTGGGGTGTCCTGTCCCAGGCCAGACCTGACCCCAGGCGCTCCTCACCCCGCTCCCTGGCAGAACGCGCTGTACCAGTCCTGCCATGAGGACGAGAACGACGTGCAGACCATCTCCCACAAGTGCCAGGTCGTAGGGCGCGAGCAGTATGAGCAGATGACACGGAGCCGCAAGTACCAGGACCGACGGGACCTCTACTACCTGGCGGGCACCTACGACCCCACCACGGGGCGCCTGGTGACGGCTGACGGCGTGCCCATTCTGTGCTGACTCTGCGCCGATGGCCACAGGTGACCCACCCGCCCAGCGGTGCCCGGCGTGCGAGCCACAGGCACAAGAGGACACAGCCCCACGCCTCTGAGTAGGAGGCTGGCCCACACCTCGGAGGGGCGAGTCTGAGCAAATATGCAAACCCACCAAGGCAAGATCCAGGCTTTTTTTTATTATTATTATTTTCCCTGGAAAGTAAGAGAGCTTTTAGGCGTTGGAACCCAGTCCCATCCATCTGCTGCGGAGGGTCAGCTGTGCCCCCATCTGGGACCCGCCGGCCCTCTCTGTTTTCCCACATCGGCAGTTCACGAGAGATTAGAATCCAAGCCATATTTTCCCTAGTACCTCCGACTGTCTCCCACCAGGGAAAGCAGAAATCAGGTGTGTTGTCTATTTATTTCTCTATGTAAATATTGTATTCCTTGCGGGGAAGTTTTATGGAAAAAAAGTGGAAAAGGATTTTTTTTTTTCCCCCACACGCGTGACAAGGGTGTGTGTGGGTGAGTGTGTGTGTGTGTCTGTGTATGTGTGTGTGTAGAGATTTTGTTCTGGGGGGTTTTCTTTGAAAATGCACTGTTTTCCTCAGCCTAGCTGAGTTCCAACTGGGGCGTCTGTGACGACAGAGGCAGCTGGAGCGTGGTCCGAGGGGCCAGAAGCCACAGGAGGGATCAGACAGAACCCTAGATTATACCTGCTGACCTCTTGGGGGGACTGTCTAAGATGGAAGTCACACTCGAGTTTATTTCCTTTTAATTCATCTCCTGGGAAAAAAGTATTGGGGGAGGTTGATAATGAGGGTCCTTCGGGGGGTAGAAGGGAAGCCAGGAGCAGGCTCCCTGGCCCAAGAGTGTGACTGCAGCCATATGTATCTTACCTCTTTAAAACAAAGCAAAAATGAACAAATGTTTTAAACTATCAATATGAAAGGGTGGTGTTTTGATTTGATTTCCTGAATATTCCAAGTTATTTCCGATTTCCATTTCAACGATCAGGTTGCCCAGCCTCCACTCTGAGCAGGAAAGGAACTGGCCCTCCCCAGCTCTCGTGAAGGTTTGCGGGCCTTTTCTGCAGCCACTTGGAAGGGCTGATGGCCTGGCAGGCTAGTGCTTGGGGCCCAGAGCAGGGTTCCTCCTGCCCACACCCCAGCCTCGGGTACAGGGAGCACTGTCCTGCCCAGTGCCATAACTACTGTTGTGCCGCATGGGTGTCCCAGACCCTCAGCACCACCCGGTAAGCCCGGAGAACACGCCACCCTTTCACGTCTCCTGAGGCCAAGAGGGACAGGCAGAGCAAGCCAGGCCCGTGACCCAGCAGCCCTCTCCCTCCCCCCGCAAAAAAACGCACTGAGGGCTCCATGCTCCCACGTCACACTGAGGGTCCCCTGGCCTCACTGAGAGCCCCAGGAAGGCCCCCCAAGTTAGCCACTGCTCCTTCGCACGGGCTCTTGTGTGACCCACAGACCCATACCAGGTACCTGGAAAATAAGCCGGTGGCTGCCTGGGCCCCCTTTTCTTTCCAACCAGGAAATCACCCTGCCCACTCGGAGGGCCCCTCGCCCTCCCTGGTGGCTCCAAGGAAAGTACAGGGACAGGGAGGGGTTCCCCTGCACCCCAGCTTTCCTCTCCCACCCCAGCTCTCCCCTTTGTCTCGGCTCGAGTGCAATATTTCATTCCTGGTGGTCGTCCTGGAGACGGCGGCCAAGGTCCTGCTGGCAGCTGGGGAAGTGGAAAGATGCCGTGGAGAGGACACGGCCAGTTGCCAAGGCGCACGTGGGGAAGGCCCCGCCATGGAAACTAGAACCTGAGGCTGCTTCCGACCCCAGTCTGCAAGGCAGGAAGGGACAAAGCAGGCAGCCTTTTCCTGGCCCTCCCGCCCTCCCGTTGGTTCTTCTCCCTCGTCTGTGGACTTCTGTCCTTTGCTTTTCTCTTCCCATCCCCTCTGTCCGTGTGTGTGCGCGGACAGCGCGCCCCCCCACCGTGGTTAAAGCTGGCAAAAGCACGACTCATGTAAATGTGTAAACTAAGAGGATGGTTGATTTTTTTTTTCAATGTAAACACTAAAAACAAACAAACAAAAAAATGCAAAGGTTTTATGAACAGCAAACTCTATGTAAAGGCATTTTAGTATTAAATTTTTTATTGATAACTTGCTTAAGAATAAATATATCAACTATTGTACAGGTTTTCAGTGGTCCAGAATCCTAACTGCACCCCAGTGTCCAATGCGTGTGTTCCAAGGGGGCTCCCTAGAGGCCCCAGAGGCTAGGGTCTCAGCAGACAAGGGGCTGGGGCGACGGCAGGGCCTACCGTGCAGCAGCCTAGCAGAGCCAGAATTGGAGGGGCTGGGCCTTTGAGAGGCACATGCAACCAAAATGGCTTTGGAGTGGCCTTGGCTTTGAGACGCCGTCCCCCCCCCACCGCCCACCCCCACCAGGACAAGGATCCCTCTCTTGATAGATCTCTCCCAAGGTGGGTCAGATGTCCAGCCTGAACATGTGGCCAGGCCAGGTGCCCCTGGAAGGGAGGATGGGAAGGTANAGCCTCTGTCTCTTATACACATCTTTGGCTTTGAGACGCCGTCCCCCCCCCACCGCCCACCCCCACCAGGACAAGGATCCCTCTCTTGATAGATCTCTCCCAAGGTGGGTCAGATGTCCAGCCTGAACATGTGGCCAGGCCAGGTGCCCCTGGAAGGGAGGATGGGAAGGTACAGGCATGGGAGAAAAGGTGTTCCCCAAAGTGGAGGGGAGGGGTCTGGGCAAACCGGACAGCAGACGCTCTCCTCACGGAAGGCATGAATTTACTCATTTGACAAATATTTTCAGCTATGCAGGAGTTACACTCAAACGGCAGTCCTGATTGTTCAATGGATGGTTGGTCCCATCAGGGCCTGGGGGATGTTGGGCAGGGGTACATCTCAATGTGAGCCCCCCATCCAGAGAGCTCCGCTCAGTGAGGCTACAGCCCTGAGGGCCCCCCAGGAACCCTAGCTAGGGGGACACTGTTTTCTCTCCACCTCTAAAGACCTGGGGAGGATCCCTTCAGCTGAAACTGGGACCCCCGATGAGGGGAGCTCAGGTCAGGGCAGCGTGGGTAGTGGGGCTGTGACCCCAGAGGTGTCAGGAGCTGCGGGCAATTCGCACAGGGGCATACACATGCTGCCAGCCCATCTGCTCTGGGGCTGCCCTAGGCCAGCCCTGACCATGCCCTGTTCCCCTTTCTCATTTCCTCCGCTAGATGATTCAGTCAGAGAGAGCAGATCCCTCCCTGGGGTGCAGAAAGCCCAAGGCCGCGTGACCAGCCAGGTGTGACAGTTGAGGTCTGACAAGTTCTTCCCTTGGGCTGGCCCAAGCCCATCAAGGAAGGTGATGAGAAAGGGGCTCCTGAGCAGGAGGCCTGGGGCTGCAAGAAGTTGGGACAGTCAGTCCCAGCGGGTTGAGCCATGCCTGAAGGCAGACAACCTGGCCCTCAGATTCACCGAGTACATGAGTCAGCAGCCCCCACTCTGCGCAGGTCTCCAGCTGCTCAGGAGGGAAGCCCAATTCCAAGGGCTGCAGCAGGGAGAGGAGAGGGCAAGCCCAGAGGAGGCCTCGGGGACTAGGGTGAGCGGCAGAAGGGGTCTGAGCAGGGGAGTGCTAGCTGACCAGGGTTTCTGGCTCAGAGACCCGCCAGAGTCGGGGGAAGGGGAGACTGGGGGAAGCAGGCAGAGACCCCCTGTGAGCCTGAAAGTGCAGTTGGTTATGTGCTGGGGCAGAGTCCAGGCAGGACCATGGCAGGGAACAGGGAGGTGAGGAACATCGCTGGCTGGTGGCCATGAGGTACAGAGGGGCAGAAGCAATAGCTGGATTGTGGCCAGGGCCGGAGCCTGCATGCAGGACGGGTCTACACTGTCGGCTGGACGATAGGACACACACAAGTCCAGGCGGAGTCCAGAATCAGATTGAGATCCCCCACTCTGTGACCCCACAGTCAGACTCAACCAGCACCTCGGGGAGATACCGGCACCCAGAGAAAGACTGTAAGGGACTGGGGTGGGGACAGGAGTTCAGGTTTGGGCTAGACAGTGAGGGGGCCCTGAAGGCCAGGAACCTGGGAGGCATGGGCACAGGAACGTGGGCAGGTAGGGGAGAGCCTCGAGGCAGGGACCACGGCAACACAGGTGAGGACCACAGCCGGACCAGGTGAGCCTCCGAGGAGGATCCGTCCCCAGCAGCCCTACTTTCTCCTCCCCTCCCCCAGCCCCTCCCTCTTCCTGCCTTAACTCCCTGCGGCTCTTGCCTTCTAGAACCTCCTGCCCTCCAGAACAGGGCCTGGCGAGGGACAGGGGCTGGGGGCGGGGGCACATGAGAGGCCACAGAGCCCCAAGGGTTAACATGCGAGACTGCACTTGGATCAAGACAAACGAGCCATTATGTGAAATGCTGAAGCAAGATAAGTGATGGCACTGGGTGAGTGAGATCAATAAAAGTGATGTTTTATCAGGTAGAAATGACAACCCAGCTGATCGCAATTCGTTTTTAATACCACAAACCAATTGGGGACAGGGGCTTTAATTGTTCTTGCCCAGCTGGGGCGAGGTGACTGGGGGCTGGGTGGGGAGCAGACCCAGGCCAGGGACAGGGAAGCTCGGCTCTGCGGCCTAGCCATCGAGGGGTCACCCAGGCACTCAGCCAAAAGCCAGTGGTCCGTTGGGCTCTTAGCGGCCTCCTGCGTCTGTGCAGCTTTGAGAGGCCCTGCCAGGCATGGAGAGACCCACCTCTGGGGCCCCTGGGTGAGGAAGTGGGCCAAGGCGGCACCAAGCAGGATGACCCTAAGGGCTCCCTTGCCTCCCAGAGAGAAGCTGGGGTCTCGACCTCCATCCATCCTGCCACCCACCCTCTGCTGCCACCCCCTCCCCTTTCCCAGCACTCCCCGTGACAAGCCAGCACCCCTCCCAAGCCGTTTCTGCTCTGAAAGTCAGGCCACCTGCTGAGACCCAGGATGGTGACAGGAACAGGGCTGCTGGTGCACAAGCTCCAGGCAGGCAGACAGGCTGGGGATCATCAAGGCGAGCCCCCACCCCGCACCCCCGGGGTCAGAGTGCCTCAGGCCTCCAGAGAGAAGGGTGAGTGGAGGTGGGCCAGGCGGGGTGGCCCATGGGAGCACAGCCCCGGACTGCAGTCATCTGTGAAACGGGGTCCCCAACTCTTGCCAACTGAGGAGATCGGGGGAGGTGGGTAGGAGGTAGTGAGGGATATCTGGACCCACAGGTGGGCCAGGGTCTTTTCCACGGGCCACACGCCACTGCTCAGGTAGGAAGGGACTGACCGACAGAGCCCTGGGCTGAGTTCCTCACGTGAAAGGGCTCCGAATCTGGGGACACGCACAGGCCCAAGCTGGACACGGTGGAGCTGGATTCCACACCCCTGTCTGCCTCAGGGGCCTGGCTCTCCCCTGCCTGGAGACGCCTCAGGACCTAGGAAGCCGCCCCAGCTTCTCCACTCGGGCCTCCGGCCTGGGAATTGATGAGGCTTCCCTCTGTGGGTACACTAGGGGTGCTACCTGCCCTTCCCCAACAAATATTCATGGGGCCACCTAGGTGTCAAGTATGTATCCCCCTGCTGCCCCAGGTGGATCCCCAAAGCCACACCTCTCTCCCTCCACACTAGCCTGGGGCCCTAGGGGCCCCACACAGCCCGTGGCCCAGCCCTGAGGATGGGAGGAGCGTGGAGCTGCAGAGGCCAGCGCTCTAGGACAAAGAGGACCCGAGGAAGAGAACTGGGGTGAGCAGAGGAGGGTGTTCTGAGCAGTGTCCTGGGGCGGGGTGGCCATGTTCCTCCTTCCTTTCCACCCCTCTTCCCCCTATTGGCTGCCCCTTCCCCAGGCCCCAGCTCCCAGAACTCAGCCTGTCAGGAGTGCGGCTCATTCGTCAAGCTCTGTGTCCTCCTGAGGCTGGCCAAGGCCCCCAGGAGAGTCTCCACCAGGCCTGCTGGGGTCCAGCCCATGGGAACTGGCTCTCCCCTGCCTGGCAATGGGATGCCGGATGGGGTGACGTGGGCCCTGATGGACAGTGCTGGAGCCCCTCCCTTCACCCTCCTCAACAGGAGCCCAGACCAGCTCTGGTGGGAACGGAAGTCAGTTACTCAAGGCACAGAAGAGTCAGCCACACCTAGCCAGCCTGGTCGGCACGGCGAGAGGCCGCTGCAAAACACGAGGATCAAGGCCATAGAAGGAACCATCTGGGCGGGCAGGCCGCGGCTCCATGACTGCACGTTCTACTGTCTTGACGCCTCCTCCTCAGAGGCTCCCATCCCTGCTTCACACCCTCAAGAGACCTGGGAGGGCCCAATTCAGGCATAAAGAGGATAGGCTGGCCTCCAAACTGCCCCTCTGTGTGTCGTGCTACATTGAAGGGATGGAGTCTGGAGCCAACGCTCTCCGGGCATTTCCATCAGTTCTGAAGTTCAGACACATTTCAACTTCTATTCAACCTCCTCAACTCTCCAGGGCTGAGGACAAGGCCCTCCCCGGCATCTAGAAGCAGAAAGAGCAGCCGGAGAACTGTTCTGTCACTTTGCTGACAGCGAGTGAGCCGCTCAGGGCCCAGAGAAGGGCTTGGAACAAGCTCACCACACAGCTGTGGGCACCTGATGCCACGCAGAGCTTGGAAAAGCTTTTATTTTCCTAGGCTCCGAGTTCCCCTGACAGTGTCCTTTGCCCCCTTCCACTGCTTAGACTGAGCTTTCAGGCACTCTCTATCTCAAGCCACCCCAACCTCAGGGTCAGTGGGGCCTACTCGAATGAGTGTTTCCAGCCTGACTCTGGGGCTCCTGAGGCAGACTGCATCCATCTTCAGAGAAAAAACAAGACCGACCCAGCACCCCAGGCTTGCCGGGCCAACGCCCATTGTTCAGGGAAAACCTTCATCAGTCCTGTCTCCCTTGATGGAGAAGGACAGGGGCCCCTGGTGACACCCAGGGCTGGCGGGGAAGGAGGCAATGCCTCCCACCCTTCCCAAACATCCTAGAATCCGCCGCCCTGCCCATCAGAGAAGGACACGGCCTACATCTTTTCTCACCTCCCGCAGATGTGATCTGCTCCTGGCAGGAACACAACTTGTTTCCATCTGTCTGCTCACCCAACCATCCATCTACTATTTCAGCAAGTATGTGCTGAAGACCTACTGTGTGCTGGGCCATCTGCCGGGTACCACAATGCAGCATGGAGGGGATGATACAAAGTGCCCGTCCTCTGAGAGCCTGAGCCTAGCCAGGAAGAAGGCTGGCCCAGAAACCACAGCACCAGCAAACCCAGAAGCTGTGCACAGGGCGCCAGGCAGGGAGCACAAAGCAGCTGCAGGCTGAGAAATCCAGGTCAAGGACCCGGTGGGAGGGAGGGAGCTCCTCTCCCAGGAAACCCAGCCCCTGGCAGAAGCACTTCTAGGGGCATCCACAGCTGCTTCCTTTAACTGGTTTAATCTGAAGAAAAACGTTTCTGCTGAAGAAGCTTTCAGAGGAAGGCTGAACTAGGGCTTTGCTGGGTAGGGACCATCTTCCCCTGGCCTCACCTTGAAAAACAGCAATGCGGAGAACAACTCAAGACCTGAGTTCTCAGCCCTGGGGCAGACTGGCCCTGAGGCCAGCAGGAACTCTGCTCTTTCTGAGCCTGGGAGTGGGGACTGGGGCTCCACTGAGAAAAACCGCTCCAGATGCCGGTGGGGTGAACCAAATTCGAGGCCTCCCACAGCCCCTCTGCCCTAAGGTTCCCAGCAGTCGGGAGCCTCAGGCTCCCCAGCCCTTCCCACAGTGATGGAATGGTCCAGAGGCCTCCTCAACGATTTGGTTTGCTGAGAGGGGAAAGTTAAAACCACTCTTTTTATTTGGGAGGTTTTGAACAAGTTAAAGATCTTGCCCCTTGTCGGGAAATCTGTTTTCACTTATAAGAGACAGACTCAGGGGCCGGCGGTGAGCAGGGGGAGTGTCAGGAGACTCCGCACTGACAGAGTAATTATATTTTTCTCTACCGGGCCTTCAGCCGACCCCTCTGATCCTGGGCAAAACACCCCAGGCCTGGGGTTCCCCAAGGTCCCTGCAGTGGCTCCCTTCTTGGAGTTCCGATGGATGCAGGCTGGAAGCGGGTACGAGCCCAAGGACAAGACAGCGCCGGGGCAGCCTCTGCTCAGGCCATCAAAATTTCCGTGGGATCAGCAGGGAAACCACACCACCCCAGCCCTGCGGGACTCCCTCCTAAGGCCTCCCTCCTTTGGCCAAAGTGGAAATGCCAAAGCCCTTGAAGCCTGCCCAAGACCAATGTCCCGGTGGTCCAGAAGGCCCTGACCAAGCAGAAAGAGCCTCCTCTATAGTCCATGACCAAAATGACCGCACCAAGGCCAGCCACAGTGGAAAGAACCCATACTGGCAGCCACGCCTTACTCTAGTCCTATAACCTCAGCCTAGCCAATCAGAGTACCTCTCCCACAGTGATTGGTTTGGGAGTGTGCATGTGACCCAAGCTGAGCCAATCAGGGCCTGCTCCTGGGATTCTCAGGAGAGAGGGAGATAGGAGCATGCTGCTGCTGCTGCTAAGTCACTTCAGTCGTGTCCGACTCTGTGTGACCCCATAGACGGCAGCCCACCAGGCTCCCCCGTCCCTGGGATTCTCCAGGCAAGCACACTGGAGTGGGTTGCCATTTCCTTCTCCAATGCATGAAAGAGAAAAGTGAAAGTGAAGTCGCTCAGTCTGTCCGACTGTTAGCGACCCCATGGACTGCAGCCCACCAGGCTCCTCTGTCCATTGGATTTTCCAGGCAAGAGTACTGGGGTGGGGTGCCGTTGCCTTCCCCGATAGGAGCATAGCCTTACTTTAAAAGCCAGGTGGGATGCATGAGCTGCAGGTGCAGGTGAAGCCTGTATCTCCTGGCCTGGTACTAGACCCCAGCAGGACCAACCTCTGACTGGACCGGGTCACCAGATAACATACGGGATGCCCAGTTTTATTCGACTTTCGGATAAACAACAAATGACGTTTAGTATAAGTATGGTCCATGGTAATAGGGATATACTAAAAATTATCCAGTGTCTGAGATTTCAGTTTAACCTGACATCCTGGGACTTCCCTGGCAGTCCAGTGGTTAAGACTCCATGCCTTCTCTGCAAGGGGGGAGAGTTCAATCTCTGGTCAGCAAACTAAGATCCACACGCCATGTGGGATATAATAAAATAAAATGATAAATTTAACCCAACATCCTATATTTATTTGCTACTGTGGGATGATGGGTTGAACTGGAAACCCAACTGGTGCTCTCAACATAAACTGGGTGCTCCCCAGCCCACCTGGCCATAAAAAGCTGTATCCAGCAGCTTTTTATCATGGGACAGGAAGGGTACACACAAGAGGCCAAGCAAACCCTGAAGGCACAGAAAGCCGCTGGAGCCTGCTCCTGCTGAAAACCCAGTTCTGGCTTGGGGCAGGGGGAGGGGCAGGAAACACTGCTCTCTAGCCCAGATGAGGGGCTGATGCCAGGGCTGGGTGGGCGGGGGGGTTGCTGGGGCTAAGAGGGCCAGCTCTCAGGTCCTCTCCTTTCTGCCTGTGTTTCTGTCCAGCACCGAGAGTACACTGATCTTCCAGAGCCTGGCCACCTGCCTCTGGTCCTGCCTTGCCTCCTATGCCCTGAGACATGGGGTCTGGAGGGAGGGTGGTTACGGCTGCTCCTGTGTCCTGCTGAACAAGTAGGGAGACAGCCTTGGGCATTTCAAGGAAGGGACTGATGGGGGCTTCATGGTCTTGAGCCTCCTTCACCAGATGGTAGAGATCTAGAAAGTTCTTAGCAGGGTCTGCTTCACTTGGCCTATCTCCCAACTACAGGTCCTTGGATAAACCACTTGCCTCTCTGAAACCTATGTTCCCTGTCTGTGAAAATAAGATGAAATGTGAGGAGAGTTCACTGGTAGAGACTCCAGCATGTTCTGTGTACCCCACGGCCTCTGAGCTGCTGGGCCTAAGTAATGGCACTATCTGCAGAGAGGGACAGAGACAAAAGGTCATTTGTTGCCTTCAGCATGATCTCTTCGTTTCCAGTTACCAGCAGGGGCAGAGACTGTGTTGCCCCAATATGTCTCCCCTTTTTCCTCAATAATAGAACCACAACTTATAACTGGGCACCTGTCTATCCAGAGTTAAGATCACATTTCCCAGCTTCCCTTGCAGCTATTGCAAGTTCTGGCCAATTAGTGTGAACAGCAACATCATGTGCAATGGGAAGTGTCTTTAACACAGGGGCTGTGCTCTTCTTTGTCCCTTCTCCTCTCCTGCTTGTTAGAATGTACGTGATGGCTGGTGCTTGAGCAGCCATCTCGGATCATGAGGAAGATTCCATATTAGAGAATAGTAGAGCAACAAGACAGAAGGAGAAGGAGCCTGGGTTCCTGATGACTGTGGAGTCTCTGGAGGCTTTTTGTGAAATGTTTCTCTTGTTTAAGTCACTGTTATTTTGGAGTGTCTGTGGACATCAATCCTCACTGAGTGTTGGATCTTGCTCAGTCCACCCGCAGTCTCTCAGGCTCTCATTTCCTTGCTGCTTGCCTGTCGGTGTTGAGGACTTCCCCTTCCACCTCCTGCCATTCTGCTGGGACACCTCTTTTAAGAGTCCCTGGGGCAATGCGATCTCTAATGTGGTTCATTCTCAGTCCTGATGTCATTGCCAGGTCAGGCCCTCTCACAACACAAAGCACATATCACAGTCTATAATTATGTATTTATTGTGGATTTCCTTGATTGCCTGCTTCCCAGGACTGTCATTAATGTGAGGGCAGGGTCCCTGCCTGTGTGGGTTTACCATCACGTCCCTGCACCAGCTCAGGGCCTGGGCTCAGGTGTGCCCCAGTTGGGTGCAGGCCCTGCTGACACCGCTGTGCTCCTCAGTCCTCCTCCTCGGCTCCACAGCCCCTCCTGCTCCCTACCCTCCTCCAATGCTCAGAGTCCCTTCCATAACTCTCCTTGCTCTGCATCAGTCTTGACCTCCAAAGCCCAGAGCCTTCCAGCTATCCACACCACCACATTTCAGTTTCTGAGTTCTGGCTTCAGACGTGAGGAAAGAATCGACTCTAGAACTCCAGAAGCAGCTCCAGGGCTTGCTGGCCATGCGGCTTCACTTCTCAGACCCTCCCCCAACTCTTGTCCCATAAATGGGGATAACACCACCCCCACCCAGGTAAGCATCCTATTTACAAGGGCATTAGGAAGACTTGGAGGTGGGATGTGTTCCTCCAACCCCTAGTGGCTAACAGTGAAAGACAATCTCAAATGCTGACACAGGCATGGAGCCACAAGAACTCAGCACACTGGCAATAAGAAAAGCAGTCTGGATTGCCATTTGGAGAACTAGTGGTATCTACTAAAGCTAACACTGCCTCTTCAGCAACCCCACCGCCAGGCACAAACTCAGAAGACCTGCACTAGAATTTAGTGGCACTCTAAATTTTGGAGATAACTTGCACGTCCATTAACAGGACACTGGATGAATAAACTGGCATGCCCATGCAACAGAATAAACTGGGTGATGCTAAAGAACACAGCTCAGCCATGTATAGCAAAGGAGGAATCACACAGCTTATGTTAAGGAAAGAGGACAGCCTCAGGACAGGTGGTGTGGCTCCATTAATAGGAACATAAAGATCAGGCATGGAGAAGGAAATGGCAACCCACTCCAGTGTTCTTGCCTGGAGAATCCCAGGGATGGTGGAGCCCGATGGGCTGCTGTCTGTGGGGTCGCACAGAGTCGGACACGACTGAAGCGACGTAGCAGCAGCAGCAGCAAAGATCAGGCAAAAGTAGTCTCTAGGGAGACGTTTCTGGGTCTGGGATGAGAGGTGGCACTGGGGANCGGAGCCCGATGGGCTGCTGTCTGTGGGGTCGCACAGAGTCGGACACGACTGAAGCGACGTAGCAGCAGCAGCAGCAAAGATCAGGCAAAAGTAGTCTCTAGGGAGACGTTTCTGGGTCTGGGATGAGAGGTGGCACTGGGGAGACACTGAAGGGGCAGTTATCTGGGTGGGATGGTGGCTGCATGGTGAACACAAATGGAAACTCCATCCACCTTTAAAACTGAGATTGGTGCTCTGCCTCAGGATTTTTAGATGATTTTTTTTTGGGGGGCTGCATCACTCAGCAGGCACAACTTCCCCAACCAGAGATCAGACCTGTGGCACCTGCAGTGAAAGCATGGAGTCTTAACCATTGGCTCAACAGGGAAGTCCATAGATGAACTTTTAAAACAAGGAGGTGTGGTCCAGGAACACAGAACATAGGTTCACAGGAAAGTCTTGTCACTCACTGAAACCCCAGACCAGCTCTTGTTGTTCCTCCTCTCTCCCCATTTCTGTTCAGGACTCACTGGTCTCCTGCCCTCTGGGCTCTGCCAATTCCCCGGCCAAACCCCACACTCCCTGCAGCCATGTGCTTCTGTGCTCTCACACTCCTTCTGATTCATTCTCTCTCGTTGACCTTGACAGGCACCACCACCCTGGCCTCCCTGGCCTTCAGTCAGGACTGTTCTGACAGCCCTAGGGGCACCTGCACATCCCAACCCTGCAAGCCAGAAGGCGCTCTTAAGGACACGCCCTCCCCACCAGAGTAGTATTTCGTCCACCTGTCCCGGCTTCCTTCCTTCCTCCCTCTTTGGAAGGAGGATCCAGGTCTGAAACTGGCACTCCTGATTTCAGGCCATCACATCCCAACTTCTGATCTCAGCCGAGTCAGGGATGGCAAATTGGTCATCTTATGTGCCAGCTGCAATTGATTAGAGGGTTGCCTGGAGAATGTGCTGAGAAGGATTCTGAGGCCACCTTGGGCTCCACAAGACGGAGTGGTTGATGGATGAGTGACACCTACCACACGTGATGGAAGAATGCGAGGCCACCTTGCTGCCCTGTGGGCCACCTTCACTCTACAACCCCCACGGCCCCCAGACAGGCTCCCCAAATCCCGCCAAACCCAATGCCACCTCCTTGACTACAACGAGTGCTTATAATGACAGCTCACGTGTATTTATTGAGCCCATAATTACCACGTGCAAGACTGTGCTAAGCACATCACATACAGTCTCTTTCAACCTCCCGATAATCCTGTTATTACCACCATATGACAGGTGGGGAGCTGAGGCGGGGTACCTGGCCCAGGCCCCCTGACTCCCATGTAGTGGGGTGCACACACAGCCAGACTTCCCAGAACCACCTCTTTGGATCTTGAGGTTTCACCTCTGTGCCCTTTGCCTTTCTTCACCTTCTCCAGTGCTCCAATGCCTACCTGTCCTTCCAAGCCACCTAAAGCACCATCTCCTTCCATCTCCCCTCCCCAAACTTTTCAGGGGTCTTTGGATCAGGCTGCCTCATCCTGAACTTGTTGGACTATGAACTTCACACCTGGAACACATCCTTCCCTCCTTGGATCCTCCTCGGACTGAGACTTGGCCAGGCAGAGAAAGGCCCCCTGAAAAGTGAGTAAACACCCGTTGTCTCAGAGCAAAGCCTGTCAGACCATGCCAAGACAAAATGCAAAGGTCCTTCCACCCTCTAGTATGTGCTGAGCACTGTGAATGAGGCAGGCACGTGAAGAGACAACAGTGAGCAAGACCAGTCGCTGACCCTGGGACTTATGGTCCCAGCGGTGCCCTGTGACAGCCGCTTAACGAAAAGAGAGCATCAGGGAGGGCCTCCTGAAGGAGGCACTTGAACTGTGTGGCCCACGTGCACTGACAAGCATGCTCTGCACCCACTGCTCTGCCCTGTGTTCGACTCACTGCTTCATGTTGTCTTCCCATTCCTAGAGCTTGGACCGGTTCTGCACCAGAGAGGAAGGCCGAACCCCGCCCCACTCATTTCTCAACAACCTCAGCATAGGCATGCACCAGGGTTTCACTTACATCCTGTGTCACTGCCTACAAAACAAAACAGCAATGTTTCTGAGATGCTTTTATTCACACTTCCCAACAGGTGCTGGACGCCTCCCTATTTCCCTGCCCCAGCTGCCCTGCCTTGTGGCCCAAGGCTGACCTGTGGGCGCCGTGTTAATTGGAATTCAGCCAAAAAGGAGCTGGCAGATGAAAGGTGCAGGCAGGAGTAAAGTGAGGTCAGTATATACATCACCTGGCTCCACCCGGCCAGTCACTGTGTCCCTCCCTCCAAGGTCAGAGCTCCTACAAGATGGGCCTCTCCTGTGGCTACAGCTACCCTTCAGGTCAAAGTGGTAACAACTCCCCTTTGTTGCTGGCCCTGGGCGGCACCATCTCTCCTTTAATTCATTCATTTTCCATTTATTCAACTCTCCTCAAATACTCTGTCTGAGGGTGCCATAAAAATGTAAGACCACGTCAATTGCCCATAAAGAACATTCTTGTATGTTCCACTTGGAGTAGCTTGGAGGGGAGACTAATGGAAACTAGGGGGAGGCTAGCCTCCAAGCCTCCCCTGGGGCCACCACTGTTCGTTTCCCCAGGATAATAATAGAAGGTGTCAATAACTGACTCAATCGATATATGAACTGATCCCGCCTAGCCCCTCTACCACCCAACAGCAGACTGCCTCTTCCTTCCTTCCACCCGATCCGCTTCAGCCTCCACGGCCAAGCCCAGATGGCACGCTCCTTCCTTCCTCGTCCCCTGAGGTCAGGAGAGTACAGCGGTGAGTAAGTGGCTCAAGGCCCCAGGGAAGGTGAGGACCCGCGGC
>SJYX01002715.1:368421-497649 GCA_006410675.1 Oreotragus oreotragus | reverse complement strand
CGTTGACAGTGGCCTCGCCAATTGGCTGCGGGGAGCCGGCCAGGGAGGGGCGGGGCCTCCTTTTGTTCTTTCCTCCGCGGCACTGCTAGCTAGCCCGCCTCCTGGGCCCCGCCTCGGGGGTCCCGTACCGCCTGCGTTCTGCCGTTGCGCGTACCCCCATCCCAGAGCTCAGGTTGGGGCCACTGGGGAGCTGCAGGCTGCGGCCGCGGACCCTACTAAGTGGCCGCTCCCGGGCCGGCCTCCCCTTCAGTCCCCTTTCCAACCACCCTCCCCCAACATGCTCACACACAGGAGAACGAACCCGCAGCCTGAAACGCGGCCTGCGCTGGGGCTGACCTTCGGCAAGCGCTTTCAGTTCTGTCCCTCAGTTCCCTTACCCTTGCTTTCTCCGTCTCCTAGGACTTGTGGACAAGAAGAACCCATAAAAAATGAGCTCAGGCTCTTTCTAAAATGTACCCAGTGAGTGATAGAAAGTCTCTTGATTTTTCCAGAGGGGAAGTTTGCCGAGGAGAGGAGACCAAGTGTCCGGATGTTGCTAACCTGAGACCGTTTTCAGAGTGACAGTCTTCTTCTAATCAGAGGGGATGATTGGGGGATGGGGCAAAAGCCCCTGCCTCAGCCTGACCAGCTGTGCAAACTCTCCCTAAATCATCTCCCCCTTCCATCACTTAACAGTGGCCTCCCTCTGGGGTGGAAAGTGGTGGCCCCAGGAGCCAGAGGCCCTCGCAGGGAGAGGGCTCTGGGCTGGGTTAGGGGGTCAGGGGTCCAGGTCTGGTCCCTTTCCCTCCCAGCCCACCACCTTCCCCCAGAAACTGCCTGGAGGCATTTCCCAGTGCGATGGTAGCTACATAGAAATCTCAGGAGGCAGTCAGCCCGCAGTGCTGGCTCGGCTATGGACACAGGGCTCCCCTCCTACTCAGAGTTCCCCTGGACCCCTTCTCCCCCACCCACTGAGAACCCAGAGTCTCAGCTCCTTTTCTTCCATGAAGATGTCAACCAAGAGGACCACCAAGACAACAGGAGGTGCAGGACCCCTGCAAGGGAGGAAGTCATGCCTCAGGGACTCCTCAGCACCCACTCCAACCCCCATTGACCTGGAAAAAACCCCAAACCACTGCTGATGGAGTCCTAATGGTGGCTTAGGGACAGCAGCTTGACAAACACAGAAGTCACCTCCGAAATCACCTGTCCAGACCTAGGAGTAATGTAATTCCCTGAGATAGACTGGAATCTGATCCGTGTTCAGAATGCCTCCACATGCCATCAGTGGAGGAGTCCCTCTGCCATCGTGTGTGACTCCTTGGTTCTGGTGTGTTGGGCCAACCACTACAGCACCCAGCAAGCATCGTGGGGTCCAGAGGCCTCCCCTGCAGCCTGGCTGTAGTGGCCCTGGAAGGACTTCCAGTCTCAGGGCCTTGGCAGGTGTCTGCTGGTTCCCTGGGGGTGGGGTGCTGGGAGCCTAACATCTGCGGAGTGTTTTTACTGTTGGACAAATTGAATCAATTAAACAGGCCCCATCAGGGTGGCCGGGAGCCCAGTGAATGGGAAGGAGGAGGGGAGCAGAGCCAAGGGGGAACACAGCCTGTCTGTGGGAGCATCTCACCAGCAAGGATTCAGGGTGAAGAGGCAGGTGGAACATACCCCCTTCCTGGCTGTTTGGGGGCAGGGACCCTCTATGCTGACCACAGAGAAGGAGGGTCTTGGAGCAAAAGCCAGCCAGGGGTGCTGGGGCAAGTTACAAGAGGTGACCTATATCTCTACCCAGAATGCAGACCTTCTGGGCTTCTCAGCCATCTGCCCTACAGATCCTTGGGGGCACCTCCTCAACATCACAGGCTCCTTTCAGCGGCATTTTGTTGCACTCACATAGAGGCCTGCAGAAGCTGGAGGCTCCACCCAAGAAAGAGGAGGATGCCTAGGGAGATTGGAGGAGCCAGCGGAGGGAAAAGGAAACAGACTTTGGAGGTGATAGCGAGGACCAGTCATCCACCTGGAGCGGAAGCCTCCCCTTGGGCAGGCCCAGAATGATTTAGGGGCCGGCTGCTCTGTGACCCAACTGACCCAGGGCTAGCCACTGCTTGGGAGGCCGAGCAGCTGCCGGAGCGTCCCACTACCAGCCCTGCATCCAGTTCCCCGACTCTAGCGCAGGCAGCAGGGCCACCTTCTCAAATGCCCTTCCCCCAAGTCCTGAGTCCTGGGGCAGTGGTGTCTGCTGAGGCTGCAGCTGCAGGGTGGTGACAGGGTTTCTGTGAGTTGGGCCAAGATTCCCCTCCCCCCACAGCTGCCACCCTGGCACAGCCTCTCTCCGAAGTACCTTTGCTCTGCTCTTCAGATGCCATGGTGGTGATGATGTCACTGTCACCCTGGACAGCCAGACCACGTCTGTCCCTTGATGTCAAATGACTGTTACTGGGCCACCTGGGGCAGACGGCATCTCATCAGCGGCTTCCACGGAGGACAGAGCAGTCAGCAGGAGACCTCCATGGGGCAGAGGCTGAGAAAGGACACTGACCAGTGTCTGGGCCNGACCACGTCTGTCCCTTGATGTCAAATGACTGTTACTGGGCCACCTGGGGCAGACGGCATCTCATCAGCGGCTTCCACGGAGGACAGAGCAGTCAGCAGGAGACCTCCATGGGGCAGAGGCTGAGAAAGGACACTGACCAGTGTCTGGGCCCGGGGAATGGCTGAGGGTCCCACTTCCAGAAGTTAGCCTGGGACCAGGGTCATTTCACTGGGAGATGAAGAGGAGACCCTTGCAGCTGCCACAGCCCTGAGCCAGGGCCACCAGTGTGATAATTTCACTGTGGATGCTGTCCTTTCCTGGCGAGGCCACTGGCACCCAGTCTGAATCCCCGGGGGTTGCTCTAACCAGAAGTCCTGCCCCGGGAGGAGACGCGGGGAGGGCCTGGGAGAGGGCGGCAGTCCTTGTCTTGGTTCTTGCTTGCATGTCACCTGCTGAGGACCCCCAAACTCAGACCCCTCGCCTCCCTCATGGGTCTAGTTTTGAGGCATGGAGGTGTTGAGTGTGGGCCACAGGGACCCCAGAGGGATGCCAGGTCTTGGCTATCTAGTTGTCTTAAGGGAAGCGAGTGTTCAGGTCATCTGGCAGGCGGCCCTTCAGGAGGTGGGATTAGTGCAGGTTTGCTCGCAGAGGAGCAGTTAACAGGCAGGCACGGGGTCCTGAGAGGAAGGAACTGCGTTTGCTTTCTCCACTGAGCCTTTGCTTCATTTTCGCCCTCGACCTCACCAGCTGCAGTGCAGTCTCAGGGCGGGAAGTCGCCGCCCGCCCGCTCCCACCCTTGGTTCTACCGTCTTGACGTGAACCAGGAGATCAACCTCCTTCGCCGCCGAGGGCTCAGTGGTGGAGATCGAGGGAAGCCAGCGGCCGGCAGGAGTGGTGCTGGNCTCCCTCCAGAAAAATCCACCCTTACAGGCGCCCCTGGGCACAACCACGGGGCCTTCAATCCTCAGGTTGGGGAGTGTGTGAAGATGACTGCAATACTTGGGGGGGGGGCCCAAGATGTCACACATGGCAAGTGGGAAGTTTCCAGTATCGTCCAAGGCGTCGCGCCCAGTGCCCGCCTACCCCGCATTCCACTCAGGCTCTCTCGTCTGCGGGGGCCTTCCCTCCCCGGACTCCAGTTCCCTCCGGCACTCCTTTGTCTGGTGCGCCCGGGCTGCTTCGTAGGACAGATGGGGAAGGGGCGGAGGCCGTTGGAACTCTGTCCCCTTCCCCACCCACCCCACCCCCGCTGCCATCTTCCCCACTTTGCAAGGGCGCTGGATGCACAAGCCAAAGGGTCGTGGGGGGAAGTGGGACCGGGCCTGGGTTCTCGGGGGCTCCCGCCCTAGGCAGCCAGCCCCCCACCCGCAGGGCCGGCCACCGGCGGAGGGGAAGGGGCGCTCTCAGCCGGCCTGGCGCGGGTGGGATGAGGTGGGAGAGCGGCTTCCACTTCCGCGGCTGTGTCACCCGGCGCGGGGCGGCGGGAGGGGGGTCAAGGTGCGGCCGCAGGTGCGCAGGTGGGGGGTGGCGGCGCGCAGTGCGGCCATATTTGGCCATTTCGGCGCCGCCGGAGCCCCGCCCGCCGCCCGGGCGGCCGCAGCCCAGGCAGCCCTGTCCCCCGCCCGCCGCCGGCCCTGAGTCACCGGCCGGGCGGGGGGCGGAAGTAACGGACTAGGGGCTCTGGGCGCGCTCCTCGCCTTATTTAGTCAAGGAGGCCGCGGATTGGCCGGCGAGACAAAGGGGCGGTGGCGGGCGGCCCGGGCCGGGGCGAGGCGGCCCCGGCGCCTTCGAGGGGACTGGGCGGGGAGGGGGGCCCGCCGCCGCCGCCGCTCCCTCCCTGTCCGCAGGTCCGGGAGACCCCGCCGCCCCGCGTCACACCCGGCCGCGAGAGCGAAGGGTGGGGTGCGCGTGTCCCCAGAGGTCAGGTGGCCCGGGCGGGGAAGAGGGGGTGGGGAAGCGGAGCTGGAGGTTTGGCGAGGGTGTGGAGGGGGCGACCCCTCGCCTGGGAAGCAACCCCCAGCCCGGAATCAGCAGTAAGTGGACGCTGCGGGTCCAGGGACCGAGCCCCACAGAAAGACCTCCAAGCCCTGCGCAGGGGGTTGGGGAACGCCGCATTCTGTGCTGTGATTTTTCTGTTTTGCAACTGGCAGTGCGAGGCCTCGCCCAAGGTCATCTCAGGGCTATGCTCGTGGAAGCGCAAGGCCGCCCCCTTCTCCCTCAAGATGGAGAGGCCCAGGAATCCCTTGGGAGGGACCACACGAATGTGGCAGCCCCTGGCTCGGGTGAGCAGGGAGGCCCTGGGAGGAGGAGCGAGAGACAGCAGCTGCACTTCTGCCCAGAAGCGGGTGTGTCCTTCTATCGTGAGGATGGAGGGTGGTCAGAGAAATGATGTGATTTTTTTTTTTAATTCGGTGCTGGGTTTGGTGGATTTATCGTGTGCTTGCTGCATCTCGTTTCATCTTGTGGCCATTTAACGGCTGAGAAGACACTGGTGCAGGGACGTGGCATCACCTTGCAAGGAAGTGTGGCCTGACTGACTTAGCCCCAGGCCTCCCCAGCCCTGGGTCACTGCCAGGCAACCCCAGCTCAGGGTCTTTCTTTTCTTTCTCTCTGACAGCCACACCAGCCTGTCAGTTTCCCTGCTCCAGCCTCCAGGGATCCTTCACAGGATCCCTGCACCTGGTAGCCTAACCTGCAGCCCATCACCCCACCCCTGCCTCCCGCCTCTCGCCATCTCCCACTAGCCAGTTACTTGCCAGGCCAGGCAGCTAGGGACTTGGTAATAAGTCCCCCTTTCTGCCTTTGCCTCTGCCACTCCACCTGCCAGGAATGCCTTTCTTTCCCCTCCCCCCAAATGCAACGTGGGATTCTGAGTTGGATCCTCGAACAGGAAAAAAAAAAAAAAAGACAGTAGTGGAAGAACCGGTGAAATCTGAGCAAAGTCTGAAGTTTAATGAATTAAGTACCAGTCAATTCAGTACGACAGTTCCATGACTTGTGTAAGATGTTAACATTAGGGGAAACCAGGTGGAAAGTCTACAGAAATGCTAATACTGACTTTGGGGCGTTTGTGTCAGTCTAAAATTATCTCATAATAAGAACTTCATTTTTAAAATGCCAAGGAGGACTTCCCTGGTGGTCCAGTGGTTAAGACTCTGTGCTTCCACTGAAGGGGGCACAAGTTCTGGGCACATGTCCCTGGACAGGACATGTAGGGAAGTTCTGTGCACCACAGTATGGCAAAAAAAAAAAAAAAATCCAAAGAAAACCACCAAGTTTCCCTACCCTCAGCTCGCTGTCCTATTCTCCTAGGCTTGTGGGTCAAATCAGAGATGAGTGTTCTATCACATAAAGCTTTCTCCAGGGCGCTGGGCTGGCTCCCATGGCAACAGGCACGGCCCCTGGAGTGGTTCTGTGTGTTTGGAACAAGGGTCCCCAGACTGCCCTGGTAAGCAAAGTCAGGTTCCTGCTGGCTTGGCCCACCTACCTCTAACTTTCAGATCAATAAACAGAGTCAGGCCACATACGTCTGTCTCTGGTCTAAGTGTCTAGAGGAGTTTGTTCTCCTGCCGGCACTTTACAGACAGGCATGCAGAGTCCAGCTGCCCCAAGGCACCCCAGGAGCCCGGGGCTCCAGCCCCAAGCCCTGTGGAGCCTCCATGGTGGCCAGATGCTTGAGTACTCAGGCAGTGGTGAGCTGTCAGGTGCTGTATGCTCATCCCTGCCATTTGTCCTGTGCCAGGATGCACTGGGCCAGGCCTCTTCACGTGTCATCCAGTTGTTGCTGCATGCGGCAGGTAAACTAAGGGTCACAGGGTGTCCCCCCGCCATGAAGTTGGGGGGTCAGGTACACAGAGATATCCAGGCCAGGGCTTCAGTGCTCCGGCAGTGGAGAGTTTCAGGTATCTTACAGACAGGACCCACTGGAGTTTCTGGGAGCTTCCTATCTCACTATGATGCAATGGGAACCGAGGAGCCCCTTAGAAGAGTACTGGGCTGAGAGTCAGGACCTGAGTTCTGGGTCTCAGTTTCTGTAAAGAAGATGGGCCAGTGATGTGAGCGATGTTTGACCCACCAGGGGCTCTGAGCATGGTGGCCCTCCTGCACTGGACATAGGTCTGGGGACAGGATGCCCCTGGATGGCCCAGTGAACTTTCCCCAAGCCTCACTACTGAGGTTTTCCAGACCTCTGGCCTCAATGTCTCCAGGCATTTAGTTTTCTTTGATGAGTAAGATGTACTCAGCACCTCCACGTGTCAGACCTGAGATTCTCTGGAGCAGCAGTCTCTGCACTCTGCTTCCAATGGCGCACCCCCCGGCCTCTCTCCCCTGGGCCTCCAGGGCCAGTGACAGCGCTCTCTACACCACTGAGCAGCCTGCTGGCCTGGCACAGAGGTCCAGAAGTGGTCACAGTCTGCTTTTCACCTTTGCTTGCACACATGCCAAGAGCACACTTTGCCCACCCGTGTGAACCCTGCTCCCTATGGTTAGGGCTTTTCATGTCTGCACAGTTCTTACTCTTAGTGAGCTGTGTCCACAAATTGCCAAAAGGAACCAAGGATTATACCCAGAATTCTGGGCTTCCAGCTGTTTCATGATAGCCCTACCTCAGCATGTGGCTAAAGACAGAAACCAGGGTGCCCGCCAGACCATAGCACTCTGCACATCCCGGTCCTGTGTCTGTCCAGTCCAGCTGCCAGCCTTCTGCTTCCCTCCAATTAATGCTGCAAATCCCATCACCCTGCCCCCCATGCCTTGAGACAGAAATTCAGCCCCTTACCCTGTTGCTGGGAGCTCTCATGGCAAGCTCTGATTGACCCTTCCACCCCCTCACCTCACACACCTCCCACTCACAGCCCTCCAGCCCAGGACCAGCACCTGCCCAAAAAGATTTTCCCATTGGCTGCTTGGTGCCTCTGCAGGCCTCCAGGTCATCCCCTGGCTTTGGGACAAGTCCCCACCTCCCACCTGAATGCTTGTTATTCAGTTTGTCCCCGCCCTTGGCCCCAGAGTGTGGTTCTCCTGAGGCAAGGTGCAGCTGGTGTTCCCTTATACTTGGGAGGAAAGAAGGAATGGAGGGGGAGGGTTTCCAGCCAGCCTTGCTGGAGGGAAGGGGTTCCCTGAGAGTCAGAAAGGGGACAGGGGAGCGGCTGTGCAGAATATGACTCTAGAGCTGAGAGGGAAAGGAGACCCACCCAAGGCCCGACTGCCCCCAGGAACCATCTTCCAGTTAATGCAGCTGGTAGGCGCATGGGGCTGCCGGCAACAAGGGTGGAGCCCACCTCCTGCACCTCTCACTCTGCCCCCAGGCTGCGGGGAGCTCGCCCAGCTAGCCGAATTCTCTTGAGCTGGACTAGGTCAGGACTGTCGCAACAAGTGTCCCCACCCCTGGGACACCTGGCGCCACACGGAAGACGGGGAGGCGGATCAGGGCAAAACACAGAGCGGAGGCTGCTGGTCTGGTTCTGTCTGCTCCCCGCCACTGCTCCAAAGGCTGCAGCTGGGGTGCGCAAAGTGGTGCGGGGCGAGGTCAGGGCTGAGGTCGAGTCGGTTCCGGACGGGTCACCCAGGCCTTCGCCGCACCCTTCTTCCTGGGCTCGGACTTCCCGGGGAAGCCGCGCTCCGGGGGCGGGGCCTATAGAGCCCAGCCCAGCCCGCTCCGGCCCCGCCCACTCCGGACTCTAGCTGGCGGGGCCCAGGGCCGCTTGTCCTAATTTAGTCCCGGGACGGGTCCCAGGCCTCGAGTCCTAGCGTGTCCCTCCCTGTCCCCCGGCTCGCCTCCAGCTCCGGGAGCCTGACCCTTGCCCCAGCACCGGCTTTCCCAGGGCCCTCTGGGGTCAGCGCCGGAGTCTCGGGAGAAGCTAGGTCCCGCGGGAGGCGGAGAGAGTGCGGAAGAGGCAGCCGCCGAAGCAGCGCCAACTGGGCCCGGAAGCCTGGGGCGCCCTGCCACCCACGGACATTCTGCGCCCCCTCTGTTAGCGGGTTTCAGGTCTAGGGCCGCCCGTTCAGCGCTCAACCCGCATCTCCGCAACGGGTTGCGGGCAGGGCACCGCACGCGTGGCCCTGCAGACGGGGGAGGTGGGCGTCAGTGCCCGCACGCGACACTCACCTCTCCCGATCAGGCACGGGCTGGGTGCGTGTCATCCCCTGTAAGCCGCGAATTTGGAGGCTTGGGCCAGGAGATGGCGCTCTGGCCGGTCGCGGCGGCCAGGAGCGTCCAGCTCTAACACACGTCACTGTCGTTCCCAGGTGGGCCGCCAGGCGGAGCCCGCTATCGCGGCAAAGTGCCCCGGGTCGGGCGAGGACTGGGCGAGTCGGGGCCGCACCTGTCAGCCCCACCCTAACCCTCCACCGGCAGCCACTGACCCGGGCTGGGAGGTCGCTCTCGGTGGCCGCTGAGTCACTGCCGCCCGAGGGTGACAGGGAGCGGCTTGGGAGTGGCCGGTGACTTCAGTCAGTACTGACGCAGGGAGACAAGGTGGGATTGGGGTCAGCCTGTACCCAGAGCAACAGAAGAAGGGAGGGCCAGGGCCACCACCCCTATGTCCCTGTAACTTCTGTTCAGGGAGCAGATCGCACCCACAGAGGGACCCAAAGCTAGGGCAGACCCTGGGCCTCAGTGTGTCTGTTGAATACACAGCTGGTTTAGATGGCAGCTGCCATACTGGCTGCTTGCTGGCCACGCTGGGTTATTTCAGCAGCTAGGCCACCTGGCCAGATGGCCATAGATAACCAGTTCAGAGAGAAGGAGGAGGCTCAGAGAGGCTGAGGCTGGTTTGAGGATGCACAGCATGACTGGAGGGGTGGGACTCTGAGCCCCTCCCCCAACTACACACATCCTGCTGGCATGGGCAGGCCAGGGCTGGGGGCCGAAGGGGTGTGTGTGCAAACCACTTCTCCAGAAGCCATGCAAGGGCCGTCAGCTGGGCGGCTAGGTCATTTGAGGTTGGGTTAGCCCCAGGAAGGTGGGAGTGGGAGCTGGTGGAGGTGCAGCCTCTAGGGAACCTGGAGTGCCACACCAGGGCAACAGCAAGGCCCAGAACGCCCGGGGGTGGGTGGGTAGGTAGGGAGTTGAGGGCAGATTCACGAGGTCTCCCTGAAAGTTGATAGGTAGGGGGCAGAGAGAGCCAGGTTGGCGTGAGGTCATTACTGGGGAAGAACAGAGGACACCTATGGGCAGGTGGCCAGAGCGGCACCTCTGCCTCCCTAGGTGACAGGTGAGTCACCCTACCTGTGTGTCCACCAGGGCCTGTGTGAGTGAAGCCAGCCGAATTTGGAGGCTTGGCTCCCAGGAGCAGCCCTGACCCAAAAGAGTCAGCCAAGTTTAGCAGTACTGAGCAGGCTCACAGACCCACTCCTGCCCACAGCATTTTCTTTCCTACTTTGCCCAGACACAGACTGAGTGTGGGGCTGGAAAGGGCAGGCCTAGGGCCTGTAAGAAGGAACAAGTTGGCATACCTGCAGGTGCCTATGTATTACCTACCTGGGAACAAGGGAGGGAGTTTCAAGATAAAAATGTTCCCTCAGATTTTTTGGATGAATGTTCAGCATGCAGGATCTTATTTCCCTGCTAGTTGCTCAGTCGTATCTGATTCTTTGTAACCCCACGGACTGTAGTCCGCCAGGCTCCTCTGTCCATGGAATTCTCCAGGCAACAATACTGGAGTGGGTTGCCATTCCCTCCTTCAGGGGATCTTCCCAATCCAGAGATCAAACCCAGGTCTCCCGTATTGCAGGCAGATTCTTTACCACCTAAGCCACGAGGGAAGCCCTATGATACTAGAGTGGTTCGCCGTGACCTCCTCCAGGGTATCTTCCAGAACCAGGGATCGAACCCACATCTCTTATATCTCCTGTATTTGCAAGCGGGTTCTGTACCACCTGGGAAGCCCTGACTAGGGATCAAGCCCGTGCCCCCTGCCTGAAAGGATGGACTCTTTTCCACTGGATGCCCAGGGAAGTGCTATGTTCCCTCAGGCTTTGAAGGCTTGACTCCCTGGCCCTTCCTACTACTGCTCTTGGGATATGGTTGTCATTTGAGCCCCAACCCAGAGTCCGTGGTTTTTTGTGTTTCTCCACAAGAGTTTGTTGGGCTTCAGAAGATCCCCTGGAGGAGGACACGGCAACCCACTCCAGTATTCTTGCTTGGAGAATCCCATGGACAGAGGAGCCTGGGAGCCGGGTGGGTAGCAAAGAGTAGGACACGACTGAAGTAGCTTAGCATGCATGCACAAGAATTTAGGCTTTCCTCCTTTTTTTCCAGCTGATCTGAGATTTCTGGGGTACCAGTACTGAAGACTTCTCATTCTTGTCTTGGCCATTACTAAGCCCTAGGCCCTCAATGTCCTTCAGTTCTTCGGAATTCTCTCATGCTATTTCTTTCATATTTTCCTTCTTTCCTGTTTTATTTTTTACGTTCTTTGGTTTGGGGTTTTCTATTAATAGGCTGGTCATATCTTCTGGTTGAATCTTTTAATCAACCTATTTTTTCTTCTATCTCTTTATTTTTTTTAACTTCCTGTAATGGTTTTTGACTTCTTCTGACCCTGCAATGGAATTTAATTTTATTTACTTATTTTAGTTACACTGTGCAGCGTGGGGATCTTAGTTCCCTGACCAAGGATTGAACCCATGCCCCCTGCAGTGGAAGCGTGAATTCTTAACCACTGGACCTCCAGGGAAGTCCTTACAGTGGGTTTAAAATTAGTTATTATGGTTAAAAAAAATTTTTTTTGAGACACTTTCAGACGCACTTTTTTTTTTTACCATTTGTCACACTTGTCTTATTTTCATTTTCCTCTTTTAATTTCTAAACCATTTGGGAGTTGGTCTCAGACATTCTGACCTTTACTCCTTAATATTTCAGTGTCTTTTTCCTAAGAACAGGGACATTGTCTTATATAACCACAGTACAGCAACCAAAATCAGGCAGTTTCACATCAATATGACACAGTTCATCTAATCTGCAATCTAAATTTCAGTGATGACAGTTATCCCAATAATGTCCTACAGAGAATTTTTTCCTGAGCTAATCCATTCTGAAGAAGATCAACCCTGGGATTTCTTTGGAAGGAATGATGCTAAAGCTGAAACTCCAGTACTTTGGCCACCTCATGCGAAGAGTTGACTCATTGGAAAAGACTTTGATGCTGGGAGGGATTGGGGGCAGGAGAAGAACGGGACGACCGAGGATGAGATGGCTGGATGGCATCACTGACTCGATGGACGTGAGTGTGAGTGAACTCCAGGAGTTAGTGATGGACAGGGAGGTCTGGCGTGCTGCAATTCATGGGGTCGCAAAGAGTCGGACACGACTGAGCAACTGAACTGAACTGAACTGAACTTATGACACACTTAATCCCCAGAGCCTCACTCCTGTTCTCTGTACCATTTATAGCATATCACCTATGCTGCTGCTGCTGCTCAGTCGCTTCAGTAGTGTCCGACTCTGTGTGACCCCATAGACAGAAGCCCACCAGGTTCCCCCGTCCCTGGGATTCTCCAGGCAAGAACACTGGAGTGGGTTGCCATTTCCTTCTCCAACACATGAAAGTGAAAAGTGAAAGGGAAGTTGCTCAGTCGTGTCCCACTCTTAGTGACCCGATGGACTGCAGCCTACCAGGCTCCGCCGTCCATGGGATTTTCCAGGCAGGAGTACTGGAGTGGGGTGCCATTGCCTTCTCCAGCATATCACCTATAGGTGAGAAGATTTTTATCAGAAGCAGACCAGCACTAATGCCTCAAGCTGAGTGGCTTGGCACTGTCCCCATGGGAACCATTTGATGAAGGTGCCCATGTGCAGAGCCTCTTTGACTGTAGGACCAGGCAATGAACCATTTCTGTTTTGGCCCAGAAGTCAGAGATGGAGCTTAGTCCTTTTTTGATCCCCAGCAAGGTTTCTGGCACACAGTAGGTACTTAATAAGTGCCTGTGATTGTTGGACATGAATTGTCTGATTCTTTTATGATGGCCTGAGCCTCTGCAGATAGATTTGGCCTTGGCATGGGTGTTTGGCTGAGAAAAGAAGAGAACCTAAAGGCAAAGGAGAAAAAGAAAGATACCCCCATTTGAATGCAGCGTTCCAAAGAATAGCAAGGAGAGAGAAGAAAGCCTTCCTCAGCGATCAATGCAAAGAAATAGAGGGAAACGATAGAATGAGAAAGTCTAGAGATCTCTTCAAGAAGATTAGAGATACCAATGGAACATTTCATGCAAAGATGGGCACAATAAAGGACAGAAATGGTATGGACCTAAACAGAAGCAGAAGATATTACAAAGATGTGGCAAGAATTCACAGAAGAACTATACAAAAAAGATCTTCATGACCCAGATAACTACAATGGTGTGATCAGTCACCTAGAGCTAGACATCCTGGAATGTGAAGTCAAGTGGGCCGTAGGAAGCATCACTATGAACAAAGGTAGTGGAGGTGATGGAATTCCAGTTGAGCTATTTTAAATCCTAAAAGATGATGCTGTGAAAGTGTTGCACTCAATATGCCAACAAATTTGGAAAACTCAGCAATGACCACAGGACTGGAAAAAGTCAGTTTTCATTCCAATCCCAAAGAAAGACAATGCCAAAGAATGCTCAAACTACCGCACAACTGCACTCATCTCACACACTAGCAAAGTAATGCTTAAAATTCTCCAAGTCAGGCTTCAACAGTACGTGAACTGTGGACTTCCAGATGCTCAAGCTGGTTTTAGAAAAGGCAGAGGAACCAGAGATCAAATTGCCAACATTCGTTGGATCATTGAGAAAGCAAGAGAGTTCCAGAAACACATCTACTTCTGCTTTGTTGACTCCAGCAAAGCCTTTGACTGTGGAAAATTGTCACTCACAACAAACTGTGGAAAATTCTTCAAGAGATGGGAATACCAGACCACCTGACCTGCCTCCTGAGAAATCTGTATGCAGGTCAAGAAGCAACAGTTGGAACTGGACATGGAACAACAGACTGGTTCCAAATAGGAAAAGGAGTACATCAAGGATGTATATTGTCACCCTCCTTATTTAACTTATATGCAGAGTACATCATGTGAAATGCTGGGCTGGAAGAAGCACAAGCTGGAATCAAGATTGCTGGGAGAAATATCAATAACCTTAGATACGCAGATGATACTACCCTTGTGGCAAAAAATGAAGAACTAAAGAGCCTCTTGATGAAAGTGAAAGAGGAGAATGAAAAAGCTGGCTTAAAACTCAACATTCAGAAAACCAAGATCATCGCATCTGGTCCATCACTTTATGGCAAATAGATGGGGAAACAATGGAAACAGTGAGAGACTTTATTTTTTGGGCTCCAAAATCACTGCAGATGGTAACTGCAGCAATGAAATTAAAAGATGCTTGCTCCTGGAAGAAAAGCTATGACCAACCTAGATAGCATATTGAAAAGCAGAGACATTACTTTGCCAACAAAGGTCCATCTAGTCAAAGCTATGGTTTTTCCAGTAGTCATGTATGGATGTGAGAGTTGGACNCTCCGGCAGTGGAGAGTTTCAGGTATCTTACAGACAGGACCCACTGGAGTTTCTGGGAGCTTCCTATCTCACTATGATGCAATGGGAACCGAGGAGCCCCTAGAAGAGTACTGGGCTGAGAGTCAGGACCTGAGTTCTGGGTCTCAGTTTCTGTAAAGAAGATGGGCCAGTGATGTGAGCTATGTTTGACCCACCAGGGGCTCTGAGCATGGTGGCCCTCCTGCACTGGACATAGGTCTGGGGACAGGATGCCCCTGGATGGCCCAGTGAACTTTCCCCAAGCCTCACTACTGAGGTTTTCCAGACCTCTGGCCTCAATGTCTCCAGGCATTTAGTTTTCTTTGATGAGTAAGATGTACTCAGCACCTCCACGTGTCAGACCTGAGATTCTCTGGAGCAGCAGTCTCTGCACTCTGCTTCCAATGGCGCACCCCCCGGCCTCTCTCCCCTGGGCCTCCAGGGCCAGTGACAGCGCTCTCTACACCACTGAGCAGCCTGCTGGCCTGGCACAGAGGTCCAGAAGTGGTCACAGTCTGCTTTTCACCTTTGCTTGCACACATGCCAAGAGCACACTTTGCCCACCCGTGTGAACCCTGCTCCCTATGGTTAGGGCTTTTCATGTCTGCACAGTTCTTACTCTTAGTGAGCTGTGTCCACAAATTGCCAAAAGGAACCAAGGATTATACCCAGAATTCTGGGCTTCCAGCTGTTTCATGATAGCCCTACCTCAGCATGTGGCTAAAGACAGAAACCAGGGTGCCCGCCAGACCATAGCACTCTGCACATCCCGGTCCTGTGTCTGTCCAGTCCAGCTGCCAGCCTTCTGCTTCCCTCCAATTAATGCTGCAAATCCCATCACCCTGCCCCCCATGCCTTGAGACAGAAATTCAGCCCCTTACCCTGTTGCTGGGAGCTCTCATGGCAAGCTCTGATTGACCCTTCCACCCCCTCACCTCACACACCTCCCACTCACAGCCCTCCAGCCCAGGACCAGCACCTGCCCAAAAAGATTTTCCCATTGGCTGCTTGGTGCCTCTGCAGGCCTCCAGGTCATCCCCTGGCTTTGGGACAAGTCCCCACCTCCCACCTGAATGCTTGTTATTCAGTTTGTCCCCGCCCTTGGCCCCAGAGTGTGGTTCTCCTGAGGCAAGGTGCAGCTGGTGTTCCCTTATACTTGGGAGGAAAGAAGGAATGGAGGGGGAGGGTTTCCAGCCAGCCTTGCTGGAGGGAAGGGGTTCCCTGAGAGTCAGAAAGGGGACAGGGGAGCGGCTGTGCAGAATATGACTCTAGAGCTGAGAGGGAAAGGAGACCCACCCAAGGCCCGACTGCCCCCAGGAACCATCTTCCAGTTAATGCAGCTGGTAGGCGCATGGGGCTGCCGGCAACAAGGGTGGAGCCCACCTCCTGCACCTCTCACTCTGCCCCCAGGCTGCGGGGAGCTCGCCCAGCTAGCCGAATTCTCTTGAGCTGGACTAGGTCAGGACTGTCGCAACAAGTGTCCCCACCCCTGGGACACCTGGCGCCACACGGAAGACGGGGAGGCGGATCAGGGCAAAACACAGAGCGGAGGCTGCTGGTCTGGTTCTGTCTGCTCCCCGCCACTGCTCCAAAGGCTGCAGCTGGGGTGCGCAAAGTGGTGCGGGGCGAGGTCAGGGCTGAGGTCGAGTCGGTTCCGGACGGGTCACCCAGGCCTTCGCCGCACCCTTCTTCCTGGGCTCGGACTTCCCGGGGAAGCCGCGCTCCGGGGGCGGGGCCTATAGAGCCCAGCCCAGCCCGCTCCGGCCCCGCCCACTCCGGACTCTAGCTGGCGGGGCCCAGGGCCGCTTGTCCTAATTTAGTCCCGGGACGGGTCCCAGGCCTCGAGTCCTAGCGTGTCCCTCCCTGTCCCCCGGCTCGCCTCCAGCTCCGGGAGCCTGACCCTTGCCCCAGCACCGGCTTTCCCAGGGCCCTCTGGGGTCAGCGCCGGAGTCTCGGGAGAAGCTAGGTCCCGCGGGAGGCGGAGAGAGTGCGGAAGAGGCAGCCGCCGAAGCAGCGCCAACTGGGCCCGGAAGCCTGGGGCGCCCTGCCACCCACGGACATTCTGCGCCCCCTCTGTTAGCGGGTTTCAGGTCTGGGGCCGCCCGTTCAGCGCTCAACCCGCATCTCCGCAACGGGTTGCGGGCGGGGCACCGCACGCGTGGCCCTGCAGACGGGGGAGGTGGGCGTCAGTGCCCGCACGCGACACTCACCTCTCCCGATCAGGCACGGGCTGGGTGCGTGTCATCCCCTGTAAGCCGCGAATTTGGAGGCTTGGGCCAGGAGATGGCGCTCTGGCCGGTCGCGGCGGCCAGGAGCGTCCAGCTCTAACACACGTCACTGTCGTTCCCAGGTGGGCCGCCAGGCGGAGCCCGCTATCGCGGCAAAGTGCCCCGGGTCGGGCGAGGACTGGGCGAGTCGGGGCCGCACCTGTCAGCCCCACCCTAACCCTCCACCGGCAGCCACTGACCCGGGCTGGGAGGTCGCTCTCGGTGGCCGCTGAGTCACTGCCGCCCGAGGGTGACAGGGAGCGGCTTGGGAGTGGCCGGTGACTTCAGTCAGTACTGACGCAGGGAGACAAGGTGGGATTGGGGTCAGCCTGTACCCAGAGCAACAGAAGAAGGGAGGGCCAGGGCCACCACCCCTATGTCCCTGTAACTTCTGTTCAGGGAGCAGATCGCACCCACAGAGGGACCCAAAGCTAGGGCAGACCCTGGGCCTCAGTGTGTCTGTTGAATACACAGCTGGTTTAGATGGCAGCTGCCATACTGGCTGCTTGCTGGCCACGCTGGGTTATTTCAGCAGCTAGGCCACCTGGCCAGATGGCCATAGATAACCAGTTCAGAGAGAAGGAGGAGGCTCAGAGAGGCTGAGGCTGGTTTGAGGATGCACAGCATGACTGGAGGGGTGGGACTCTGAGCCCCTCCCCCAACTACACACATCCTGCTGGCATGGGCAGGCCAGGGCTGGGGGCCGAAGGGGTGTGTGTGCAAACCACTTCTCCAGAAGCCATGCAAGGGCCGTCAGCTGGGCGGCTAGGTCATTTGAGGTTGGGTTAGCCCCAGGAAGGTGGGAGTGGGAGCTGGTGGAGGTGCAGCCTCTAGGGAACCTGGAGTGCCACACCAGGGCAACAGCAAGGCCCAGAACGCCCGGGGGTGGGTGGGTAGGTAGGGAGTTGAGGGCAGATTCACGAGGTCTCCCTGAAAGTTGATAGGTAGGGGGCAGAGAGAGCCAGGTTGGCGTGAGGTCATTCCTGGGGAAGAACAGAGGACACCTATGGGCAGGTGGCCAGAGCGGCACCTCTGCCTCCCTAGGTGACAGGTGAGTCACCCTACCTGTGTGTCCACCAGGGCCTGTGTGAGTGAAGCCAGCCGAATTTGGAGGCTTGGCTCCCAGGAGCAGCCCTGACCCAAAAGAGTCAGCCAAGTTTAGCAGTACTGAGCAGGCTCACAGACCCACTCCTGCCCACAGCATTTTCTTTCCTACTTTGCCCAGACACAGACTGAGTGTGGGGCTGGAAAGGGCAGGCCTAGGGCCTGTAAGAAGGAACAAGTTGGCATACCTGCAGGTGCCTATGTATTACCTACCTGGGAACAAGGGAGGGAGTTTCAAGATAAAAATGTTCCCTCAGATTTTTTGGATGAATGTTCAGCATGCAGGATCTTATTTCCCTGCTAGTTGCTCAGTCGTATCTGATTCTTTGTAACCCCACGGACTGTAGTCCGCCAGGCTCCTCTGTCCATGGAATTCTCCAGGCAACAATACTGGAGTGGGTTGCCATTCCCTCCTTCAGGGGATCTTCCCAATCCAGAGATCAAACCCAGGTCTCCCGTATTGCAGGCAGATTCTTTACCACCTAAGCCACGAGGGAAGCCCTATGATACTAGAGTGGTTCGCCGTGACCTCCTCCAGGGTATCTTCCAGAACCAGGGATCGAACCCACATCTCTTATATCTCCTGTATTTGCAAGCGGGTTCTGTACCACCTGGGAAGCCCTGACTAGGGATCAAGCCCGTGCCCCCTGCCTGAAAGGATGGACTCTTTTCCACTGGATGCCCAGGGAAGTGCTATGTTCCCTCAGGCTTTGAAGGCTTGACTCCCTGGCCCTTCCTACTACTGCTCTTGGGATATGGTTGTCATTTGAGCCCCAACCCAGAGTCCGTGGTTTTTTGTGTTTCTCCACAAGAGTTTGTTGGGCTTCAGAAGATCCCCTGGAGGAGGACACGGCAACCCACTCCAGTATTCTTGCTTGGAGAATCCCATGGACAGAGGAGCCTGGGAGCCGGGTGGGTAGCAAAGAGTAGGACACGACTGAAGTAGCTTAGCATGCATGCACAAGAATTTAGGCTTTCCTCCTTTTTTTCCAGCTGATCTGAGATTTCTGGGGTACCAGTACTGAAGACTTCTCATTCTTGTCTTGGCCATTACTAAGCCCTAGGCCCTCAATGTCCTTCAGTTCTTCGGAATTCTCTCATGCTATTTCTTTCATATTTTCCTTCTTTCCTGTTTTATTTTTTACGTTCTTTGGTTTGGGGTTTTCTATTAATAGGCTGGTCATATCTTCTGGTTGAATCTTTTAATCAACCTATTTTTTCTTCTATCTCTTTATTTTTTTTAACTTCCTGTAATGGTTTTTGACTTCTTCTGACCCTGCAATGGAATTTAATTTTATTTACTTATTTTAGTTACACTGTGCAGCGTGGGGATCTTAGTTCCCTGACCAAGGATTGAACCCATGCCCCCTGCAGTGGAAGCGTGAATTCTTAACCACTGGACCTCCAGGGAAGTCCTTACAGTGGGTTTAAAATTAGTTATTATGGTTAAAAAAAATTTTTTTTGAGACACTTTCAGACGCACTTTTTTTTTTTACCATTTGTCACACTTGTCTTATTTTCATTTTCCTCTTTTAATTTCTAAACCATTTGGGAGTTGGTCTCAGACATTCTGACCTTTACTCCTTAATATTTCAGTGTCTTTTTCCTAAGAACAGGGACATTGTCTTATATAACCACAGTACAGCAACCAAAATCAGGCAGTTTCACATCAATATGACACAGTTCATCTAATCTGCAATCTAAATTTCAGTGATGACAGTTATCCCAATAATGTCCTACAGAGAATTTTTTCCTGAGCTAATCCATTCTGAAGAAGATCAACCCTGGGATTTCTTTGGAAGGAATGATGCTAAAGCTGAAACTCCAGTACTTTGGCCACCTCATGCGAAGAGTTGACTCATTGGAAAAGACTTTGATGCTGGGAGGGATTGGGGGCAGGAGAAGAACGGGACGACCGAGGATGAGATGGCTGGATGGCATCACTGACTCGATGGACGTGAGTGTGAGTGAACTCCAGGAGTTAGTGATGGACAGGGAGGTCTGGCGTGCTGCAATTCATGGGGTCGCAAAGAGTCGGACACGACTGAGCAACTGAACTGAACTGAACTGAACTTATGACACACTTAATCCCCAGAGCCTCACTCCTGTTCTCTGTACCATTTATAGCATATCACCTATGCTGCTGCTGCTGCTCAGTCGCTTCAGTAGTGTCCGACTCTGTGTGACCCCATAGACAGAAGCCCACCAGGTTCCCCCGTCCCTGGGATTCTCCAGGCAAGAACACTGGAGTGGGTTGCCATTTCCTTCTCCAACACATGAAAGTGAAAAGTGAAAGGGAAGTTGCTCAGTCGTGTCCCACTCTTAGTGACCCGATGGACTGCAGCCTACCAGGCTCCGCCGTCCATGGGATTTTCCAGGCAGGAGTACTGGAGTGGGGTGCCATTGCCTTCTCCAGCATATCACCTATAGGTGAGAAGATTTTTATCAGAAGCAGACCAGCACTAATGCCTCAAGCTGAGTGGCTTGGCACTGTCCCCATGGGAACCATTTGATGAAGGTGCCCATGTGCAGAGCCTCTTTGACTGTAGGACCAGGCAATGAACCATTTCTGTTTTGGCCCAGAAGTCAGAGATGGAGCTTAGTCCTTTTTTGATCCCCAGCAAGGTTTCTGGCACACAGTAGGTACTTAATAAGTGCCTGTGATTGTTGGACATGAATTGTCTGATTCTTTTATGATGGCCTGAGCCTCTGCAGATAGATTTGGCCTTGGCATGGGTGTTTGGCTGAGAAAAGAGAGAACCTAAAGGCAAAGGAGAAAAAGAAAGATACCCCCATTTGAATGCAGCGTTCCAAAGAATAGCAAGGAGAGAGAAGAAAGCCTTCCTCAGCGATCAATGCAAAGAAATAGAGGGAAACGATAGAATGAGAAAGTCTAGAGATCTCTTCAAGAAGATTAGAGATACCAATGGAACATTTCATGCAAAGATGGGCACAATAAAGGACAGAAATGGTATGGACCTAAACAGAAGCAGAAGATATTACAAAGATGTGGCAAGAATTCACAGAAGAACTATACAAAAAAGATCTTCATGACCCAGATAACTACAATGGTGTGATCAGTCACCTAGAGCTAGACATCCTGGAATGTGAAGTCAAGTGGGCCGTAGGAAGCATCACTATGAACAAAGGTAGTGGAGGTGATGGAATTCCAGTTGAGCTATTTTAAATCCTAAAAGATGATGCTGTGAAAGTGTTGCACTCAATATGCCAACAAATTTGGAAAACTCAGCAATGACCACAGGACTGGAAAAAGTCAGTTTTCATTCCAATCCCAAAGAAAGACAATGCCAAAGAATGCTCAAACTACCGCACAACTGCACTCATCTCACACACTAGCAAAGTAATGCTTAAAATTCTCCAAGTCAGGCTTCAACAGTACGTGAACTGTGGACTTCCAGATGCTCAAGCTGGTTTTAGAAAAGGCAGAGGAACCAGAGATCAAATTGCCAACATTCGTTGGATCATTGAGAAAGCAAGAGAGTTCCAGAAACACATCTACTTCTGCTTTGTTGACTCCAGCAAAGCCTTTGACTGTGGAAAATTGTCACTCACAACAAACTGTGGAAAATTCTTCAAGAGATGGGAATACCAGACCACCTGACCTGCCTCCTGAGAAATCTGTATGCAGGTCAAGAAGCAACAGTTGGAACTGGACATGGAACAACAGACTGGTTCCAAATAGGAAAAGGAGTACATCAAGGATGTATATTGTCACCCTCCTTATTTAACTTATATGCAGAGTACATCATGTGAAATGCTGGGCTGGAAGAAGCACAAGCTGGAATCAAGATTGCTGGGAGAAATATCAATAACCTTAGATACGCAGATGATACTACCCTTGTGGCAAAAAATGAAGAACTAAAGAGCCTCTTGATGAAAGTGAAAGAGGAGAATGAAAAAGCTGGCTTAAAACTCAACATTCAGAAAACCAAGATCATCGCATCTGGTCCATCACTTTATGGCAAATAGATGGGGAAACAATGGAAACAGTGAGAGACTTTATTTTTTGGGCTCCAAAATCACTGCAGATGGTAACTGCAGCAATGAAATTAAAAGATGCTTGCTCCTGGAAGAAAAGCTATCACCAACCTAGATAGCATATTGAAAAGCAGAGACATTACTTTGCCAACAAAGGTCCATCTAGTCAAAGCTATGGTTTTTCCAGTAGTCATGTATGGATGTGAGAGTTGGACCGTAAAGAAAGCTCCACACCAAAGAATTGATGCTTTTGAATTGTGGTGTTGGAGAAGACTCTTGAGTCCCTTGGACTGCAGGGAGATCCAACCAGTCCATCCTAAAGGAAATCAGTCCTGAATATTCATTGGAAGGACTGATGCTGAAGCTGAAACTCCAATACTTTGGCCACCTGATGGGAAGAACTGACTCATTTGAAAAGCCCCTGATGCTGAGAAAGATTGAAGGCAGGAGGAGATAGGGACGACAGAGGATGAGATGGTTGGATGGCATCACCGACTCGACGGACATGAGTTTGAGCAAGCTCCAGGAGTTGGTGATGGACAGGGAGGCCTGGCATGCTGCAGTCCCTGGGGTCACAAAGAGTCAGACACAACCGATTGACTGAACTGAACTGAACTGGTGTCTGTGTGCAGGCATCTGTGTAAGGTGCACCCAGGCAGAGTCTGGGCAGAAGCTTCTATGGTCACCTGCAAAATTGTGAGCTCCTGACTGTCCATGCCAAGTATTGACACACCTTGGGCACTGGTGTGTCTGGAAACCCAGGTGGGCAGTAGGCAGTCATATTTTGATGAAGCTGACCTGGTCCTCACTCAGTCCCATACAGCTGGGGCTCACTTGGATAATGTGAGTGCTCCTTTTATCTCAAGAATGTGCAAAGGTCCTGTGGTGTGGGTGATGGAAGATCGGCCAGTGGTCATTGCCCTCAATTCTGTCCTTGTGGTCCCTTTGGAAACTTTTGGCCTTGCTGAAGCCCAGAGGCCTCTGGTCTCTCCCTCCCCTCTCCTGCCAGATATAGCCCTCGTCTCCCCCTCTCCCCAGCCCCCTACCTTATGGCTTTACAAGAGACAAAAACCAGGAGATTCACCAACTTCATACCCTGTCAGCCCCAAGTGGGGGTCTTCCCAGCCCAGCCAGTAGGTCTCTGCTTAAAGTGGAACCGCCAAGATGGTGTGTGTATGTGTGTACGTGTGTATGTGTGTGTGTGTGTGTGTTTGTAGATGAGGATCTTGGGAGGAGGGGTCGGTGGGGGAGGTGAGAGGTCTTGAGAGATGGTGGTGGGTGGAGCAGGCTGGGCACCCCCAGTGTTTGCCCGCACGGTACAGTTTGAGATGTGGGTGCCCCCTCCCTTCTGCCCTGCTGAGGGGAGCTGTCACCCTAAACCGCCAGCAGGCCTCCAGTAAACCAACCTAGGCCCCCGCCCGCCCGTGTAAGTGGAACTGCGGGGCAGCGGAGAGCTCCGCCATGAAAAAATCATGAGGACACCAAGCTGTGGGCCTGTTTCAGGAACAATGCAGGAGGCTGGGCCTTGGGCGCCTGCCGAGCTGGACCCCAGAAGCAGGTGATGGGCCCAGGAGCAAGGAAATCAGGGCCTCGGGTTGTGCCCAGCGGCACCTGGACCACCAGGACGCCCCTCACCTTGTGGGGCCGAGGAGTCCGGGGCAGAGGGTTAAGGAGGGACGGCAGAGGCCTGGCATGGGAGGGATGGTGTGCCTGGGGTGGGGTGGGAGAAGACCTCCACCTAGGGCAGCAGCTGGCCAAGGCCTGGGGCTGAGGCTCTGGGGTGAGGCATCAGCGGTCTCCTCTGTGAGGAGTAATTCCCAGACTCACTGCCCTGTGGGCAGGGGCCTTCTGCTGTTGGCTCGGCGCCGGGAGTCCAGACCTGATTTGCGGAAGGTGTGGCTGTGGAGGTTCCTTAGCCAGTGGGGCTGCCCTGGCCCCCATCCTGGGCCATTTCCCAGTTTCCAGGGCCCTCCCCCAGCCTGCACACACACAGCGCCTGTGCCAGCTCACACCACCAGCAGCAGCGTTGCCCGGGCACTGAGCCTGGCGCACGCGCTGGTTGCCATGACAGCAGGCAGCCTGCTGGCAGGAACCCAGGCTGGGCTCTAGCATCAAGGGCTGGCTGTCTAGACTTGCAGAGGTGGGGCTGCTTTCCCTGGTAGCCCCGGAGGGGCCTGGCTACGGGGAGTGGGAAGGGGGTCCCTCCAATGGCTAGGACTGCCCAATCTCCAGCATTCCAGGAAAGGAACAGTTTCCTGAGAGCTGCAAGGTGAATGTTAGGGGTCTAGGGGGCTTTAAGGCCCTCTCTGCTCCTGGTCCCACCTGGACACTAAGGGGGGCAGGAGGCCGAAGATCGGCCCCAGCCTTGTCTGCTGGGGGCGTCTGATACCTGAGGCCATTCCCACCTTCCGGGGCCAGCTGTGGCCCGAAGGGCCCATCTGGCTGTGTCCATCCGCAGATGGCCACTCCCGGTAGTAGGGGCCAGAGGCATGGCTAGTTGCAGGAAATGGCGCCCTCCTCCAGTCAAACATATTAAAGTTGATGTGTTAGGCGGCCTGACACACCGCCTAAGGTCTGGTCCTGGTTGCAGATGGCAGCTCAGGGTGGTGAGCACACACTGGGTTCATGCCCCCACCCATGGGAAGGGACGGGGTCAGGTTCAGAAGTGAGCAGGGTAAGTGAATGGGGCTCCCAGAGTAGCAGAGACCTCGGACGTCCCAGGGCGCAGGCTGGCCAGGGCAGTGGTGGGCACATTCGTGTGCCCCAAGTGGGTGGCTGTGTGGACAAGTTCTGGCAGGGGGCGTGGGGTTCTGTGGGAAGGGTGCTCCCCATTGCCTGCGGATGCTGCCCCGGTGTGAGAGGTGCCCTGAAACAAACTCCCTTAGGCCACCCACAGCCTGGTCACCCTGCTGGGCAGCCCCGAGGGGGTTCTGAGGCTGGGATCCAGAGTAGCATCTCTGGGCTGGGGCTGACCCAGCAGGTGGCTGTGGATCACTCTGCCCAATTCCTGCCTGTGTGTACTACACACACACACACACATACACGCCCAGACTTGCAGGCATCCTGCCCCACCTATCAGCAGATGCTGGGCCCATCACACAGGAACACCCACAACAAACATTTACAGGCAGTTATTAAGTACCTACTGTGTGCCAGAGCCTTGCAGGGGATCCAGAAAGGAACCATGACCCTAGCAGGCAGCTGGGCGAGGCCCTGAGATCCTGATGGGGGGAGGGAGGAAGGGAGGGAGGAGGGACCATCTGTGCGATCCCCCTCCCTCCAAGGAAGCCTGTGCTGGAAGGCCTGCCTCTCAGAGCCCACCCCCCCAGCCCCCAGGGCCTGAAACTCCACCTGGTGGCTCACGCCCCTGGATCAGTGCCGGGGAGCCCCACCCTACCACCATTTGGGGCTGTGGGGCCCGAGAATTAAGAGGCCACGGGCACTTCTGGCTCTGCTGCTGAGAGGCTGCCCAGAGCCAGGCCTGCTTAGCGCCTGGTAGCTGGGCTTCCTCCTGCGGGGCACGTGATGCCCATGAGCACCCTGCCAGCACCAGTCAGCGTTAATGAGGCCGTCGTGCTAATCAGGCCCGGCTGGGCTCCTTCAGAAGGCTGGCTGGGAGTTGGGAGTGCAAGGAGAGAACAGTGCCCATGCCTGGGGTGGCCACAGGCACAGCTGCCCCTCAGGCTGCCCATACACACAGGAACTGAAGTGTGGACAGCATCACGGCTGGTACGGCCAAACCAGGACGTTTCTCTGGCATCAAGCGCTGGGCAATGCAGTCCCCTGGGAACATGAGGGGATTTCATGTGGGCATCATCTCTGCGGAGGGGGTGCAACCCCAGATTACATCTCCCTACCATGGGGTGCCTGGCACACAGCCTAGTCAGTCAGTGTCCCATAAACCGCTGTGGGCCACAGAGGTGGACGACACTAGCCAAGACCAGTTCCTTGCTCAGTATCCCCATGCTGTCATGGGGATTTGTGTGCAGACCTATCTCCCTGAACCCCAGGGTGAACCCCTCAAGCAAGGGGTCGGGTCTCCTGGTCTCCTGCTCAGTGCGCACTTGCCTGGGGAGGTCACTGCCCGGGATTGGGGACATGGAGGAATGACTCCAGAGCCATGTGCCCATCCGCCCCACCCACCTCCTGGGGCCTCTGCACGCCCAACCCGAGGCCCCTTCATTCTGTTGGACCCCCATATGGCCTTGAAAGGGATGGAGGGGTGATGCCTGGAGCATCAAGGGCAAGACTCAGGAGGCCAAGGCCGGAAGTGCCCTGTGGCTCCCACTCCTGGTCCCCAGGGAGGCCTGAGGGTCACACGCTGTGATGAGGAAGAAGACACCAAGGCTGGCCTGGGCCCAGGGCAGGTGGCTCTAGGTTTCACTACTTGGCTCCTGGCCCCTGCGGCAGGTGCAAGAGACAGACAGGCAGGGCGAAGCTGAGCAGGCCCACCGCAGCCCCCTAAGACAGCCTCCTCAGGCTCAGGGTTTGGGGCGGTACAACAGGGTGGGACCCCAGAGACTGAGCTGGGAGGTACCAGGGTCAGAGGTAGTCAGCTGTGGTTTCTCCTAGCCTGTTGCCCTTATCCTTCTGCTGGGAAGGTTTTGCCCTATGTGATTGTGGGACCCGGCCCATTAAGGACCCCATAAGGACCCCACAATCAGGCCAGTCGCTCTATGCAGTGTGAGTGGCAGTTCAGGGGTCCCCAGGGCCATCCATCAAGGCTGGCTTCACCAGAGCCCACCCATGGCCGACAGAGCAACCTCATGGGCCCTGAGAGTGGCTCAGGAAACAGGGGTCGAGTCTGAGCCTGGCCCTGTGACCCCGAGTCCAACGGCCTGCCACCTCCTCGTGCTGCCCGGGATGACGCCTGCTCCACATGTGTGCTCCCAGGTCACCCTCCTGCTGTGCAGCCCGCGAGGTGGGCATTACTGTCTCCATCACACAGCTGCCACCTCAGCCCAAACCGAGGGCCCTTCCCCCCGGAGCCCAGTAAAGCCAGGCTGCCTAGCCAGTGTGAATCTGGCTGAGCAGCTGCCTCTTCACACCTGGCATGGATCTGGGTGCCATGAGTACCAGGATGGGGGGGTTTCCTGGCCCGCTCACTGGCACCGACAGCCCTGCCTGCCACTTTCCCAGCTACAGGCCACCCTCGGGAAGCACCAGACTCGGGGCTGCAGGCTGTGACCCAGGGGCTGCTGAGGAGGACATGCAAGGCTCAGCCGCAGCCGCCCAGGTAGCAGCAAGGAATCAGAAGCGGTAACTGGATCTGGCGGCCGAGGGTGGAGGGCTGCGATCGGGTTGCGGCCACACGCAAGTTTTCCACCGGGCAGCTTTCTCTACCCCAGGAAAGAGCTGGGCTGGGCTGGCGAGTCTGTGCAGTGGGTCTGGGGGCCCGGAGGTGGGGGGCAAGGAGAGAGGCCAAGACTGGGGGTTGGGTGTCCAGAGGGTGGGGCACAGTGCCGGAGCCAGGGCCGGGCAGCTGCCAGCGAGCACAAGGAGGTGGTCAGCCCTGCGGCGAGTGGCACTCTCCAGCCCCTCCAGCCCCAGGCTCTGGCCCCTGGGCAGTCCGGGAGTGGCTGAAATCCAAGCTGGGGTAACGAAAGGCTGTTCCTAAGCCGGCACAGTTCTGATCCGCCCTCCCACCCGCCCTCTGCTGCCCGCTGGCCATGTAAGAGCTCCCCGGACCCGCCACTGCTGGTCAGAGGCAGCTTCTGAGAGGGCAGCGGGCCCATGACGCCAGCCGGGCCTGGGGGCCGCTGGCCAACCCAGACGACCCGGGGCTCTAGGGGACCTCAGGGGCCGTGAGCACAGAGAGAGCTTCCCGGGCCCCCGTCAGGGACCTCAGCCAGGCCCGAAGATGCCTACCAATGGCCTGCACCAGGTGCTGAAAATCCAGTTTGGCCTCGTCAATGACACTGACCGCTACCTGACGGCCGAGAGCTTTGGCTTCAAGGTCAACGCCTCAGCACCCAGCCTCAAGCGGAAGCAGATGTGGGTGCTGGAGCCAGACCCAGGGGAGGGCACTGCCGTGCTGTTTCGCAGCAGCCACCTGGGCCGTTACCTGTCGGCCGAGGAGGACGGCCGCGTGGCCTGCGAGGCGGAGCGGCCGGGTCGGGACTGCCGCTTCCTGGTCCTGCCGCAGCCCGACGGGCGCTGGGTGCTGCAGTCGGAGCCGCACGGCCGCTTCTTCGGCGGCACCGAGGACCAGCTGTCCTGCTTCGCCACGGCCATCACCCCGGCCGAGCTGTGGACAGTGCACCTGGCCATCCACCCGCAGGCCCACCTGCTGAGCGTGAGCCGGCGGCGCTACGCGCACCTGTGCCCGCGGGAGGACGAGATGGCAGCGGACAGCGACACGCCCTGGGGTGTGGGCGCGCTCGTCACGCTCATCTTCCAGAACCGGCAGTACTGCCTCAAGTCCTGTGACGGCCGCTACCTGCGCAGCGACGGCCGCCTCGTCTGGGAGCCCGAGGCTCACGCCCGCTACACGCTGGAGTTCAAGGCGGGCAAGCTGGCCTTCAAGGACTGCGATGGCCGCTACCTGGCACCCGTGGGCCCCGCGGGCACGCTCAGGGCAGGCCGCAACACACGGCCTGGCAAGGACGGGCTCTTCGACCTGGAGGAGAGTCACCCACAGGTGGCGCTGGTGGCCGCCAACCACCGCTACGTGTCCGTGCGGCAAGGTAACGGGGTGCGGGGCCTGTGTGTGTGTGTAGGGTCCTGTAGCGAGTGGCTCCGGGTTGAGGGGTGAGAATACAGTTGTAGAATACAGTGGGCCGTAGGCCAGGTATGGGGTCCCTGTTGAGCCTCGAGCCCGCTGGACAGCTGCTGAATGCAGGATGGGCAGTGCCCAGGTGGAGGTGGCTGAGGCCCAGGCTCGCTGTGATAAGGGGCAGGAGGGCAGGCCCCATCCACACTGGGCTGCCCCCTGACCGCCCGTCCCCTTTTCTTCCATCACGCCACTTCTGAACTTTAAAGGAAATTGGGGCTGTGACCAAGGGCAGGGAAGGCAGGCAGCAGGAGCGGAGTGGGACAGAGTCCTGGGGGCCCTTCCAGTCCAGGGAGATGCAAGCGGTCCCTCCAGAGCCTGGACTCCTTGGTGGGGAGACGCTCTCTGCTCAGCAGGTGTCGCGTGGCTCCCCCCAAGCCCCTGATCATTGGTCACCTGCTTCATGTGACCTGTGGGCCCTTCTACACATGATCACCTGCCTGTGGGGTGAACATGGACAGCTCCTACTTCCCCTCAAGGAAAGTGAGGTTCCAGAGTGGCTCCATGCCACTTGGACTCCTGGCTCTGTGCACCCAGAAGGGGTGGGCATACCCGGACCCGGCTCACTGCCGCCACCTGGTCCCAGCCCTGAGCACATAGAGGGGTGGCCCAGCTGTGGCTCTAGGGTCTCCTGCCTGTCGTTTGGATCTTTAAAGCCAGTGCAGAGTAGGGACCGGCATTCAGCAAACACTCCTGAATCCTTGTGGAGTGTGGTTGGGCCCTGGGGTGTAAGGGAGGACAGACAGCCCGTCTTTCCCCTCACAGGTCCTACTGTCTGGCCACACTGCTTTCTGGCCTTGACCAAGGCCCGTTTGCTTGGTTTGCCAGTAAAAGGTGGGCAGTAGTGGGGAAAGCTTTCTCTGTGAGTCAAAGGAAATGCTGGCTACAAAGCATTTGTCCTTGTTCAGCCTGTGAGTGAGACAAGTGGTAGTGGGCATAGTGGTGATGCTGGTGGTGCTACAAGCGGTGGTGGTGATGGTAAGGGTGCCATGGTGACGGAGATGGCGCTGTGGTCCTGCTGGTGATGGAGATGATTGTGGTGATGGTGATGATGATGGTGGTGGTGGTGAGAGGGGGATGGTAGCCGTATAAACCATTTTTCATTCTTTCATCTGACCCGATCCCTTTGATGGGGGAATTCCCCCACAAAGTAACAGATTCACCCGCCTCCCCACCAACACCACTGTGAGGCCAGAGGTACCTACATTCACCTCCCTGCTTTCCTTGCATAAGCCTGAGGGCATCAGACCTGGCCCTGAGACGTTCCGATGTTGATTTTGCTAACCAGTGATTCAGGGAAGCAGAGTGTGGCGTCTCAGGCTGAGGCGGGGGATAGTGCCGCTAGGTTTTGAGGCAGCTGGAGTGGTGGCTTCTGTGGAGTGGCCTGGTGGTTCCTTGGTCCCTGTTATTTTGCTGGCCAGGTAGCCCCAGCTTGTCTCCTTCCCCCAGGCCAGGGTGTTGGTGAGCAGATTGGCTTTTCCTGTTGATTTTTTTTTTCTTTCCCAACCTCCATCAGCCAGAGTCTGTTTGTTTCTGCTATGCCCACTGCCAGCCCTCACTGATGTGGCATTGCCGCTGGGCTGCCCAACAAGCTGTGTTTGCTGCTGCAAGTAACAATGGCTGCTTATTGGCTTAAGCCACGAGAACGCTAATATCTTGCCTAAGTGGAGGTCTGGAGGCACAGGGGTGGTAGGGTCCAAAACGGGCACCACATCCAGCTCAGTGGCATCACCAAAGTCCTCTGCTCTTTCCATTTTGAGGAACTGCTCTCCCAGGACAGCTCTGACCTCAGACTGGTGCCCCTGTGGTTACAAGATGGTTGCTGCTATTCGGGACCTCACGTCCAAACAGAACAAAGTCCGAAGGGAAGAGGGCCACTGGCTCTTCTTGTGGCTTTGCAGGAGTAAGAATAGGTCTCCTGTAAATGCTGTCAGACACCCCTTCTTGCTCACACATCCACCACTTGATCAATCCTTCCTGGGACAGTAGGGTACATACTCTTTGCCAGCACCAGCCAGGACTCCATGAGACCCTGCTGCTGCAAGATCGGGGTCCCAGGAGCAGCCCGGCTGTGTGAGACCGAGCCTCTGGGCTGTATCCTGTCTGGAGAGGGTGTGTGGAAGGTGATGCTGGGGACACCAAGAGGCTTGACCTCAGAGATGGGGGTGGAAAACTTGCAGCCACAGCCTCAGACCGCTGGCTTCACTCCTCCCTTTAGTACCTGTCGGATAGCTCCCTCACCTTCTCAGGTCCTGCTTCAGAGAGGCCGTCCCTGGCCAAAACCCCAGCAGTCATGGGCACTGGACTTACCATTTTTGTTGTCCACCGCTCCCCACGGGCCAGCGTCTGGAGAACAAGGCCCATTGTTTTGTTATTGCTGATCACAGGCTGGGGGCAGCAGGAGCTCACTTTGTGCAGCACTGCTGATGGGATGGTAGGGTTGGCAAGGAGAAGGGGTCACTTTCTTGGGGTCTGATCAGTGATCTGTGTAAGAAGGGAGACAGACTCCAGTCTGGGGGACAAAGAGGACAAAGCCATGGGCCCCCCCTGTCCAGTCTGGGCCCTGTGTGCTGCCCCACTTCCTTCCCAGCGGGCAGGGCAGGACAGGATATGGCCCTGACCCTTCAGCCCTGATGGGGGTATGCCCCACTTCCTTCTGCTCTGCTCGCTGGGGCTGTGGGGCTCTGCCTCAGGGGAACTCTGTGATCTGCCAGTTGCGATGGAACAAGCATGTGGTTTACGGGAAGATACCAGGGAAATCCCACTGTCTGACTGCTCTTCCCCACCCTGGTCACAGACGCCCCATTCATCTCCCTCCCAAGCAGAGTCCCAGGAAGCTTTGCCCTCCCTCCGGGGTCCTGGGAGACCACAAACATGTGCATGAGGGGCTGAGATGACAGGGGGCCAGTTCCAGCTCAGTGCCCAGGAGCAGACCCCAGGCCCCCGCTGTGTCCTGAACCATGCTAGGGAAGGACAGGGACCCTGCTGTGTCCACCCAGCAGCTTAGGGAGGAGTTATAAATAGAGGCTGCTGTAAGTCCTGGGTCCAGAGAGCAGGAGCAAGCAGATTACCTGCTGATTAGCTGAGGCAGGGGATTTGGCGGCACGGAAGGGCCTGGCTCCTGGGGCTGTGCTGGAAACCTGGCCTCTAGGAAGCGGTGTGTGTGTGTCCACAATGCGCCTGCGTGGCGCTGGAGCAGAACTCCAAAGCTTCTCAAGTCCAAAGGGTTCTAGATGAGACCCCTGGTGACTTCAGGGATGCCCCAAGAGCATGCCTTCCCATCCCTCTGCTCCCCACCCCACCCAGGGTGAGGCGTGAGGGGCTTCCCATCTCCTCCCTCCAGGGGTCAATGTCTCAGCCAACCAAGATGAAGAACTGGATCACGAGACCTTCCTGATGCAAATTGACCAGGAGACAAAGAAGTGCACCTTCTATTCCAGCACCGGGGGCTACTGGACCCTGGTCACCCACGGGGGCATCCAGGCCACAGCCACACGAGCGTGAGTGTGCCTTCTCACCTCTTGACCCCACATCTCCACCATCACCGTCACCTACACACACCGCCTCCATGGCCGCCACCCCTACCATCCTCTCCATCTCCACCACCCCCACCATCCTCTCCATCTCCACTACCACGGGCACCACCACCTCCACCTCAACCGTAGGGACCACACGGCCGCCCAACCAGGGAAGCCAGCTGCTAGTGCACAGGGCAGCTCCTCACGGTGGTGGGCCTAGCAGCGGAAGTCAAGTGCCTCCAGCGGGTGGTACTGGACTTGAAGGGGATGGGGGAGGTCTGACCCTGGGTCCCCGGGTCCTGCTCCTCTGAGGGGACCTTGACCTGCCCCTTCCAGTTCTGAGAACACCATGTTTGAGATGGAGTGGCGGGGCCGACGGGTGGCCCTCAAAGCCAGTAACGGGCGCTATGTGTGCATGAAGAAGAATGGGCAGCTGGCGGCCATCAGCGATTTTGTAGGTGAGCACACCCCTCCTGCCCTGGGGAGCCTGGGGCTGGGCGCTCTGCCTGGGGACAGTGCCAGCTCAGCCCCTGTCTCCACCCAGGGCTGGGCCCTCTCCCTCCCCATGGAGCTGCTGCTGTCTACACAAGAGTCGTACTCCCTGGTCCAGCCCATTGCTCTTGACGTGGGGGGTCAGATCCAGAGCACCCCGATCACTGCTGCACTTCTGGGGAACCAGGGGCTCACATAAGCAGTGGGCAGATCCAGGCGCACAAGCCGGGCGGGTCCTGGCCTGGCGCTTCCGCGGGGCTGCTGGAAGGCCCCTCAAGCCCTTGTCTCGCCAGCAGGGGAGGACGAGGAGTTCACGCTCAAGCTTATCAACAGGCCCATCCTGGTCCTGCGCGGCCTGGACGGCTTCGTGTGCCACCGACGTGGCTCCAACCAGCTGGACACCAACCGCTCGGTTTACGACGTGTTCCACCTGAGCTTCAGCGACGGCGCCTACCAGATCCGAGGTGCGGACAGGCGGGATGGGGCTGGGGAGCAGCGGGAAGGGGGTCCTGCAGAGAGTCGGGGGCAGTGCCCAGCCTGGATGGGGGAGCGAGCCGCCCACCGACCCCTCTCTGCCCCACCCCAGGCCGCGGCGGCGGGTTCTGGCACACCGGCAGCCACGGCAGCGTGTGCAGCGACGGCGAGCGCGCCGAGGACTTCCTGTTCGAGTTCCGGGAGCGCGGCCGCCTGGCCATCCGGGCCCGGAGCGGCAAGTACCTGCGTGGCGGCGCCTCGGGGCTGCTGCGCGCGGACGCGGACGTGCCGGCTGGGGTTGCGCTCTGGGAATACTGAGCGCCGCCCGTCTGTCCCCCATTAAACCATGTCTGTGACCAGCGGCTCGCGGGTCAGTGGCGCCGCTCGCCGTGCGTGGGAAAGGGTTCGCATCGGCCCGCCGCAGGCCCTCTGGACCTTTCCTGCGATGGTCGCTCGACCGCTCGACACTCCGCCATGCCTCATGCCCAGAAAATCCAAGGCTGGCGCTTGTCCAGCCCATTGAACATCCCGAGATCCCTTCCTGGACTGCCAGTCCCGGGCCTTCTTTTGTTTGCATCACTCCTTGGCACATAGCTCCTCCCCAAGCTCGGGGTGGGGTGGGGCGGGGAAAGGACCCCCATTCTACTCAGCAGGACAGGGATGGGAGTGGGACAGTTGGGAGGAGCCTCATCCCAGGCCCCAGCAAGTCAGGTAGGTTAGAGGGTCTTCAGGGTCTTCATAGCGCACATCACTGCTCCCTTCCCCAGGGGCAGGGTCTTAGGGAATCCTGGAAGCACCTGATGAAGTGACCTCCACTGCTCCCAGACAGGATGATGTGCAGCCAGCCATGGGGGAGAGGGCGCTTCTCAGCCTGTGCGCTGGCCTGCTGCCACCCGGCGTAGGAAGGGTGGACCACCAAGGCACGGCCCATGGTTCACCCACAGGCCTCCTCAAACCAGCTGGCACCCAAAACACCCGTTGCCAAGGACCCCCACCCAGGCCAATACCTACTGGAGGTGCTGGGTAACCTGGACCACAGGAGGTGGGAGTGTGGTGGGAGGTGTGCCCCCTGGGATTGGCCTAGGCCTTGAGGACTGGGTGATGGAGGGCTTGGGGGACAGCCTGAGCGAAAGTAGGGGGAGACCACAGGCCTCACTGGCCTTTCCCCTCAGCCCACACCCTCTCCCACCCTGGGCAGTCCCCACTCTTGCTTGGGGCCTGAAGTGCCCTTTCCAGTGAGTCTGGCCAGCGTGAGGCGCTTTGGGAAAGGGGGGCAGCTGGGACTCCTCTCCAGGGCCCCCCTTTGGCTGGCTCCCTGACTCACCGCTTCCCCTCACCTTAGGGATGAAGAAAAGTTGGGTCCCACGTGGGCCAACAGGTCAAGGTGGGCTCTGATGGACACTGGCCCAGAGGGGACAAGGGGACTGCCCTGCGTGTGGTCTGCACTGCCCCCTGGTGGCCTGGGGGACAGGCACCCTTGTTCAAGTGCTCCAGTGGGCACCAAGGAGGGTCTCTTGTTTGCTGACCTTGGCTGGACAGGGTACTTGGCCTCAGACACGCTGGGTGGAGTCTGTGCAGCCCAGGGCAGTGGCTGGAGACGGGAGGCAGGGAAGAGGGCTTGCGGGTCCCTGTGGGCTGGCCTGCCCACTTTCTCCTCCCCCGGGAAGTGACAGGAAGATGACCCTCAGAAACAGCCACTAAGGGGGTGCAGGCCCTTCCCTGGTTGGACCACAGCTCCCCTCCAGGCTGTGTAAGGACCACCCAAGCCAGCAGGGACTGGAGGCCAACTGCTTGCTCATCCTTGAAGGCAACTGTTACACTGCTCCCAGCACACATGGGGACAGGAGGCACAGGACAGCACTGGGTGGGCAGAAACCCCTCCTGATCCTCCCTCCTGCTCAGAAGAACACTCCAGTGCTGGGTCTGTGTGATGACCCCAGACCCCAACTTGGAGCATATCACCGCCCCTTTCCCTCAATGGAGGATGACAAGGAGGTGCCCGTGGTCCTCCTGGGGAGGGGCCCTCGGTCCTCCTGGGGAGGGGCCCTCATGACGTAAATGGCCCTGCAGGGACCACTTCACCCCAGTGTCTGAGGGTTCCCACTGGCCTGAGGGCCCCAGAGAGGCCAGTTCAAGGCTCCTCTGGGGAGTGCAGTGGCCACCAGCCTTGGCAGGGGCTTGGAGCTGCGGTGAGCCCAGGAATCTAGGTCAAAGCTGCCACCAGACCACAGGGAAGAGACTTAAAAAAACAGCCCAGGACAAGGCAGAGCAACAGAAAGGGTCGTTTTTTTGAGGCAGGGTACCTCGCAGGCCCTGCATGCACAGCAGGAGAGCACCGTGTGAAGTCCCGGGGGAGAGCCACCCTCCCCCAAAGCACCGGAGCCACCCCAGGGCTGCTGTCGGCCCCGAGGGACCTTTGGAAACAACGCACAGTGCTGGGCGCTGGGTGCGGCCCCGGCCAGAGGCATCTAGTTGTTGAGTGTTGTGGCCACAGGGCACCTGCAGGAAAAAACCCCACCCCCCCCCCCCCCCACCCCGAGTCTTTGTGCTTTGGTCACAGGGAGCACCCTCCCACCTGGCGACCCCAGTAACTGCAGAGAAGCAGAACCAAGGCACCCAGAGCGGGCCAGCTGTGCAGGTGTGGACAGTGCTGGACAAGAGGTCTATGGGAAGGCGAGTGGTGCTGCTGAGGGGCAGCCCCGGGCTCTGGGCACCATGGTGGGAACCAGACAACCGCTGAAACGCACCTGCCTGAGTCTCAGCCCCAAAGCCCTGTCTCCGGGGCCCCTGCAGGCTGTGAGGGCAGCAGCAGTCCTGCTCTTGAGTCCAGACCCCATAGCCAGGCCCGACTTCTGAGCGGAGCAACGTCGGTGATCCAGCCCCGACATTCTGGATGGGCGGCGGCCCAGCGGCGTGGAGGTTGAGTGCAGAGGCTGTGGCAGCTGCTGGAGGAAAGGAAGGAGTGATGTGGGAGGCCGAGCGGGCCCCCGGCCCAGCGGGGTCACGGACCGCCTGGCTATCCTGACACAACAGCTACATGACCCGCCTCCTCTGAGCATACCACCCCGGGGGGCACCAGGTGGCCATCTGGGGGGGCGCTGGCTGCATTCACCCCCAGACCTTCCCCAGCTGTAACCAGGCCGAGTGCCTCCTGGGTCAGGAGCCAGGTTATCTCCATAAAACCATGGAGGTACTGTGAGCTGTCAAGGGTTCAGAGGCCGGGAAGGCCCCAGGCAGGGCGGGGCCCACCTGGCGTCACAGCAGGAGGAGGCTGGGGCTGCGGAGGCGCCTGTACACCTGCAGCAGCCTCTGGGCGGTGGCGCAGGAGCTGGCTTCGTCCTCCGTGCACAGCCGGTCCCGCAGCGTCTGCACCTCCCGCAGCAGCATCTACAGGAAGGGACGGGTGGCGACAAGCTAGGGGCCACCTTCCTACCGGGCACGTCGGCAGGCCCCTCCAAGAAAGGGGGACACCCCCCACTCAGATCCCACCCAGGCTGTGGCAGGTGGCCCAGGAAACACACTCCTCTGTGGCCTTAACGTGATGACCCCTTGGGACAGGAGGCGTGGCTGGGCTGAGGGGAGACCCTGTCCCCAGGGGACGGGAATGTCCCGGCCAAGGTGGAGCAGCATGGCCGTGCCCACTCTGCCCTCCTCTCGCCCCTGCAACAGGAGCCCAGACTGACGCTGGGCTGAGCGGACTGGGAGGCCCTGCCAAGCTGGGCAATACGCAGGTGCTTGTGTGTGTGACCCCAGTGGAGCCAGCCCCGGCGGGTAGAAGGTTCAGGGCATGGACTCCCGAAGGGCCTCACCTCGTGGTTGGCCTGCATCTGGTGGAGATACTGCAGGCGGAGATCAGGCGGGCTGGAGCCCCGGGCGGCCTGCTCCACCACCAGCCTCTGGAGGGATACAAGGGGTAAGTGGCTGGAGAGGGCGCCCCTCCTGTGTGTCCCCAGACAGAGCCCAGGGCTCCTGGCACTGGCCCAAGCAGCCTCTGGGCGGTGGCGCAGGAGCTGGCTTCGTCCTCCGTGCACAGCCGGTCCCGCAGCGTCTGCACCTCCCGCAGCAGCATCTACAGGAAGGGACGGGTGGCGACAAGCTAGGGGCCACCTTCCTACCGGGCACGTCGGCAGGCCCCTCCAAGAAAGGGGGACACCCCCCACTCAGATCCCACCCAGGCTGTGGCAGGTGGCCCAGGAAACACACTCCTCTGTGGCCTTAACGTGATGACCCCTTGGGACAGGAGGCGTGGCTGGGCTGAGGGGAGACCCTGTCCCCAGGGGACGGGAATGTCCCGGCCAAGGTGGAGCAGCATGGCCGTGCCCACTCTGCCCTCCTCTCGCCCCTGCAACAGGAGCCCAGACTGACGCTGGGCTGAGCGGACTGGGAGGCCCTGCCAAGCTGGGCAATACGCAGGTGCTTGTGTGTGTGACCCCAGTGGAGCCAGCCCCGGCGGGTAGAAGGTTCAGGGCATGGACTCCCGAAGGGCCTCACCTCGTGGTTGGCCTGCATCTGGTGGAGATACTGCAGGCGGAGATCAGGCGGGCTGGAGCCCCGGGCGGCCTGCTCCACCACCAGCCTCTGGAGGGATACAAGGGGTAAGTGGCTGGAGAGGGCGCCCCTCCTGTGTGTCCCCAGACAGAGCCCAGGGCTCCTGGCACTGGCCCGCAGAGCCAGGCAGCCCTCCCCACTAGCTGAGACATCCATCAGGCCTCCCTGCCTCGCCTCTAGTTAATCTCCGCTCCACAAGAGCCCCAGCCTGATGGTCGTTTACTTGGAAGTAACCTTCCTGATTCCCAGGGAAGATGCTCCCAGATGGATCCAGGCAGCAGGGCTCCCACTGGTCTCTGGGGCAAAGAACTGAGAAGAGACCCCAACACCCCGAGAGACAGCAGGAGGTGCCACCAGAGGCAGAAACTACACGTCTGACAAGGTCCCCAGATTCTGAGTGGCCAAGTGAATGAAGAACATTCTGTCATAGGTGCACGATGTGGCAGAAGGAGGGCAGAGGTCTGCAGCCCGCGAGAAGATTCCCATCAGGGGAGTGCCCACAGCACTCCGTTAGGGGCTGACTCAGGCCTCCCAGATTCCACATGGAAGGTCCAGCCCCCAGCACCTCAGGTGATGGTGTTTGGAGAAAGAGGGTCTTTATAGATAAATTAAAGTGAGGTCAGGTGTGTGGGCCTTAATCCCACAGGACTGGTGTCCTGCTAAAAAGAGATTAGGACACGGACATGCCAAGAGAAGATCCCGTGAGGACCTGGGGAGGAGTTGGCCGTCCACACACCCAAGAGAGAGGCCTCGGAAGAATCACCCTGCAGACACCTGGATCCCGGCCTCCAAACTGAACCCACTGTGTCCCATCCGTGGCACTTGGCCACTTGGTCCTAGTGGCCCTGGGACGCTAACTCCCCTTCTTGCGGGAAGTCTGGTCAGCATGCTCTCCACTGCCCCAGTTTCTCACAGCTGTCCACCTATCAGCTGCCGTGCTCGGCAGGTCTGCAGACGGCCCTGCACGTTTCAGGCCCAGCAAGAGCAACCACGTGGCACCCTCTGGGGTGGAGGGATGCAAGGGTGGGAGCTCCGCTCTGGGGACAGGAGAAGAGATTCCTGAACCTGGGTGTGAAGCCATGGCTGGGCCATGGCAGGGCCGTCACAGCACTGCTGAGGGGGACCTCTGGTCAGGGCTTGGCCCCCAGGCTTGCCTGGGCACACAGGTGGGTCTATTAATTGAACAGCAGCCTCGGACCCCTGCTGGAATTCAGACTGCAGCTCTCCGACTCTGGGGTCTGGGGCGGGGTCTGGGCATGTGCACTGGTAAGTTCCCAGGTGAGGCTGCCGCAGAGCCCACACATAAGGAAAAGCATGGGAATCGGCTGATAGCTGCCAACCCAGCCTGCTCTGTGCAGATGAGGTTACGCACACACAACAGGCGGGAGAGGGGCCAGCAGGCCCCGGGGCCAGCCTGCCAAGCCACCAGCTCACAGATTTCCCTGGGAGACACAAAGACCTCCCCTCAGATCCTAGAGTCGTGGCCCCAGTAGCCCCACAAGGCATCAAAGTGGCAGTGAGCGGCCCCCAGGGCTGTGTGTTTGTGAGGGGCTAGCTGCCAACTCTCTCTTTCTTGGCAAAGACATGGAAGCTCCGACAAGCACTTTATCCCAGGACCTGAGCTGGACCTCTCCACACTGCTGTATGGAAATTTCATGCTGACAAGTCACAGGTGGACTGTCTCCCTGTAACCACATGTGCTCGTAGGCCAATGGGGGCTACTGGCAGGAGGGTGAGACAAGTCCCTCACCACCTCCCAGCTAGCTACAGCTCATCTGCAACCCTGGGCAGGAAGCCAAGCCACCAAGGTCCTGTGTCCCCACCACCCCACAGAGACTTCCCAGGCAAGCCCATGAGGGCCGACAGACCTGCAAACGCCCGACGATGGCGTGGTGTGCCCTGCACAGGTTGGCTAGAGAGGAGCTCTCCACTTGGATCTCCACGGCCTGGACGGGGCCCGCTGGGCACAGGTCGGTGACGGCCACCTGCAACGCACAAGGAGCCTCGTTGGCTGTCCACAGCCTCGCCCGGCCCGAGGGCAGCGTGGCCTGTGGGAGCATCTGAGGTGGCTGAGGCACGTGAGGCCTGGGTGGCCCCTCCACATCCCATTGTGGGCAAACCTGGGGGGCCCCAGGCCTCGATCTCCACACCCAGCACGAGTTTCCACCTGAAGAATCAGCTAGCCAAGCAACAGCAAAGCTGCTTTCCTGGAAACATCCATCCAGGAAGAGCCCTGCTCCCTCTGAGTCCAGGTGTGTGGCACTTACACCAGAGGCAGTGATGGCTGCGGCTGCACCACGAAGGAGAGCCCACGCCCCAAGCCCTCCAGGGCCCACCCTGTGCATTCCAAGCCACCCGACAGCAAGGTCAGGTTGTAAAAAAACAGGGAGGGGGCTGAGCAATGGAGATCTCTGCCCAGTGACCTCCAGCCAAAGATAAAACCTGGCAAAGGTGGGTGACAGCCAGGACACAAGGCAAGACCCCAGGGACTTTAGGAAAGATATTGTCCCTGGAAGCTCTTCCTTCTGGGACTGTGGGATGGCTGGGCACCCCACCCTCTCCACCACCAGGCCCCTGGGACACCCAACCTTGATGCTGCCTAGTGTCGGTGGACCTGAAAGGGCCATCAGTGGGCAGCCTCCACCCACCACCCTCAGAGGAGTGTGCTGGGTCACAAGGGATGCTCCGCCACAGCCACCATCTCTGCGGCATGAGGGTCAGCTGGATGGGACCCCGAGGATGCCAGGAGGGTCTCCGGAAGGAAGGTGTGTGCAAGGACCGCACCCGGAGAACTGAGCCCGCCTCAGCGTCTCAGCGGCCCCTGGGTGGGGCGTCTGTGACAGGGCCCAGCACCCTGGGGCTCTGGGGGCCGCGTGGCTCAGAGGCTGGAGGGCTCGTGCTGCTGCTGGCGGCACAAGTGAGTGAGTTGCTCGGGCCACTATGAACTCCGGCTGGACACAGGGCCAGGGCCACGCATGGGGACCGCCGGACAGGTGGTCCTCATGGAGACCTGGCTGGGAGGCTGGTGCCGCTTCCAGGCCTGCGAAGGCCACCCCATCACAGCCTGCCTCTTGGAGGTGGGTGTGCCGGACTTCTCCGGAAGGTGGGCCCCAGAATCTGATTCCTCTCGAGCGGCCAAGGACCCCGCTCAGCACTGCTGCTGTCGAGGCCAATGTCTCCCCCTGGGGCAGGAGAGCTGGCCCCTGCTTGCCTCTCGGACGATGAGGTGGACATCGGTGCCATCGGGGGCCACGCCCTGGACAGAGGACAGCGCCTGGACCTTTACGATGTCTGCGGCAGCGTTCTCGGCGAGGAGCCACTGCAGGGTGGCACAGCCCAGGGACACGCCTGGAGGAGAGAGGTGTGCCAGTGAGGCTGGCCGGATTCCAGGGAGGGAGGAAGGGCCCCGAGGCTGCCTGAAGCCAGTCAGTGCCACCCACCTGCATGACTGTCCCCCAAGGCGGCCCTGAGCAGCTCTGCCGACACCTTGATGGTGGCCACTGACGGGGGCAGGTACTTGGCCCGCAGGGACTCGGGTCCCGCCGGCTGGCTGCCTGGCACGCGGCATGTTCCCAGGAAGGTACGGATGGGGTCCCTGGCAGGGCCCAGAGCCTGCGTGTGGGGCATGCCCAGGCTGGGGAAGCGCAGGCCCTGCAGCATGTCCACCGTGTGCTCGCTCAGGGGCAGGCACACGCCATCCTGCTCGGGCAGGACGACGGGGGTGCACTCAGCCGAAGGGGGGTCCTTGAAAGGGTCCCGGGGGGTGAGGGCCCTGCCCACGACCTCCCGGAGGCTGTAGAAGAGTGCACAGGACACGGTCATGGGCAGGTCGAGGGCACCGTCCTCGCCGGGGCCCAGGGGCAGCGTCACCTCGCGCCGACTGCCGGGGCCGAGCTGGTTCACGGGGATGGTGTAGGTGACGGCTGAGCCAGCCGAGTCCAGGTCTAAGGCCTGGGAGCTGCGGAGCACCTGGATGCACAGGGCCCAGCCCCGGTCCAAGCTGAAGCCGCTGCTGTTCTCCAGCAGGCAGGTGGCCACCAGCACGTCCTGCAGCTGCAGGCGGCTCCAGGCAGTGCTGATGGTGCAGGAGATGGGCCGTGGGCCCTCCCGGCTCGACAGCAGGGCGCAGCTCACGTTCATGACTTCGTTGAGGCAGGTCAGGGCCTTATCCCGCTGGTCAACTGCCTTCTTCAGAGAAGACACTCTGGAAACAGACATGGCTGCTGAGGGAAGACCCAGACCTCACTCCTCCTTAGTGTAAGGTGAGAAGCCTTCACCTCAGGAGCTCCCATCCTTCTCACACTACTGTCTAACCCGACCCTCCTCTCCAGCAACGAGAGAAGAGAGGGCAGAGGATGGAGCTGAGGCAGCCTGGACTTGGTGGCCTGGCCTCGCCCCTTGGGCTCACAGAGCCTGTACCCTCATCGGGGCCACTGGTGCCCATGGTGGGGCTGGCCACCCCTGCTGTGCTCCCTGACGTGTTCCAAGCTGCCCAGGTGCTCCTCTGCAGAGCCCCCACTGACGGCCCAGAGGGTGGCATGCGCCCTGGAAATGGTCCTAAACCACAGGGGCCTGGTGTCCGTGCTGGCCTTTAGAATCACCTCTGGCCAGGCACCGCGACGTCTGGGGGAATCTCGGGGGTCAGAGGAAAAGTCACAGGCCCTGTCTGGACCAGTGCCAGTGCCAGTGCCTTGGACACCTCCTGGATGCCATGCTGGCCTCTGCCCAGGGCGCAGCCCACTGCTCACCTCTCAGACACGGTGCCAATTCCAGACAACAACTGCTTAATTTTCTGGCCAGCCTTTGCTGAGGTCACTCTGGAGGGCTGAGGTGCCTCACCATGTGGGTCCAGGTGGCAGATCATCAGCCGGCCTTTGGCAGACAGGGCCAGGAGCTCGGCACCCCCTGTAGGAGAAGACATGCAGGGCTTGGGTGGCAGGCAGGGAAGGGCACAAGGCTGGGAACAGGCTGTGAGGGGCCTCCCTGGCAGGGGGTCAGCCAGCAGAGGCATCACCTGGTACGTGGACTAAAAGGGAACAGATGAGGGCCGTCGAATTAGCAGGGTGCGTACCCCCTTCAACAGCCTCCGCCTTGAGTAGAGCTGCTCTGAGATTTCCTAAGAGAAGTGAGTGCTACTCAGGCCCAGGCCTACTTCACCGACCAGTCTGCACTTGCCGGGGCCTTTCTGGAAGCCTGCCGCCTCCCCAGCAGCGTTCTGCCTCTGTTCCCACCCCTGGGAAACAGGTTCCATCTCCTGCGACCCACTGGTTCTGCAGGTCCAGTACCACTGAGATCCTGAGCCCTGCCCAGAGGTATGGCTTCCCCACTGCCTGCTACAGGCAGCCCTTCTTTCCCTGTGGGAGACAGCAGTTTCTTGCCGTCGAAAGCATTTCTTTCCTGTAGAGTATGGTCCACGGCAGGCCTTACAATGTGCACTCATGGGCCATCCTAAGGGGAATATACGATGCGGGGAGGGCGGCTGTACCCCTCCCTCCAGTACTGGGCAGACACGGCTGAAACCCTCTCCGGCTCTGTCCAGAGAGAACACACACAGGGATGCCCCCTCCCTGCCCCCCACCTTCAGGGCAGGGTGGGCTCCTTGGAGGCCACTCGGTAAGTGGAACAAATGTTTTCCAGCCTTCAAGAGAAACGTAAAGGCTTGACCTGAACCAGTTTGAGTTTCCCTTGGACCACCTGCCACGTAAGACCCGTCACGGGAAAATGCTCTTACCAAGGGGTGCCCAGGTGCAGACCCTACCCAGGCAGAGGGGCACAAACTCCACTCCGAAACCCACACAGGACCCCAAGACCAGCATCAACCACGAGGCTGTGCCGGCGGAGGGTCAGGCTGCCTGGGGCAGTTTTAAGGAGAGCAGGAATGAGGCAGGGAGAGGAAGATGGCCAGTTCACAGGGAGAAGATGCCCGGGCGGGGGCTCCACCTGCCACCGCGGCTTTGGTTTTTAGCTTTCGGCCGTGGCTCATACCTTCAGGCACGCTTGATGACACACAGAGAGTGACAAGGCTGCAGACACCCAAGTTGTCTGGATACAGTAGAGGGGGCAGGCTTCCTGGGGCCCCGTCACTCTCCGCGGGGTCCAAGGGGGAACCCTCCTGAGCCAGGTCGACTACACAGAGGCCCGCGGAGGTGCTGTGGTACACGTGGCTGCTCCTGTCGCAGGCTGCGCAGAGCACAGGCCCTGGGACACTGTACTCCCGCAGCTCAGGCACCAGGTGCCCTGCCTCATCCCAGCTGGCCTTGATGGCCAGCGTCCGGCCGTGGTGACCGAGGGCCACCAAGCAGTCGCAGTGTACGCCTTCCATGTCCTCAGCCAGCGGCTCTGTCCTCAAGGCGCCGATGAAGACGACAGGCTCCTCCAGGTGATGGAGGATCTTGACAAGGGCCTTCGGATCACCCGGGGCTGACATGGAGGTGACCAGGGTCTTGATGATCACACAGCAGAGCTGGCCATCGGGGAGCCCACAGAGGACCACAGGTGACTCCAGGAGGGCGGCATCAGCTCCAAAGAGTAGCCCAAAGAGGGCCCCCTCCAGCATGACCCCCTCAGAGCTCCATGAGTGGCCGAGTGGGGTCCTGGAGCCAGGCGGTGATGCACAGCACAGCACTGGGAGGAAGCGGGAGGCTGCGGACGCCCCCTGGCTCCCAGCTGGGGGGGTGCAGGTGGACAAGTCCACCTCACCAATTTGGCCTCTGGGCCTGGGGTCCTCCCCTGGAGAGGGACGCTCAAACAGCTGCATCTTCCACTGGGTGGGGCCCAGCGCCAAAGTGATGAGTGCATCATCAAGGACGGTGAAGGCATGCAGCGAGGCGTCCGGGAGCACACAGGAGTCTGGGTCCACAGGGATCACAGGGACAGGGGGCTCAGCGACCCGCCCATCCTCACTGTCCTGGTCGTCCCCGCCATCCTCCTTGTCTCGGCTCACAGACCTTGGAGAACCCAGGGAACTGTCGGTTACAGTGCTCAAAGGCTCCCTTCAGGACAGCCTGCCACTGACATGACGGGTGTGGGGTCTGCACAGGGAGCAATCTCAGAGGCCGCCACCAGGGAGCAGCTGGCATGCCACAGTGCCTCCCACCTGCTCCAGGGAATGCTCTGCTACCCCCACCCCGGTCACCCAGGGACACATGCATAACAGCATGCATCAGGGCTTCCAGAAATAGGGTTTGGACAGAAAATTCTCAACAATGCAGAACTGTCAGGCCCCCGAGTCCTCACCTGGGGTGAGTGCTCATTCTGAACCCAGTCCAGAGGTGACCAGACCATATAGGTCACAGGGACAGTGTTTGAGGATGACAGGGAAGTACTACCACTCAGAAACAATGACAAGCCCACCTGAGGACATGTCAGCCTCAACCTGGGAGAGGCCAGTGTGGGCCCAACCCAAAGCAGTGCCCGCCAGCGACCAAGCCTCACCTGGTCGTGTGGTCCAAAGACAAGCAATAGATGCCGCTCTGGGCGCACAGGACATAGAGCACCTTGTGAAGGGCCAGGAGCTCCAGGTGCCACACCTGACCGGGAAACTTGTACACGGCCTGGACGACCAGGGAGAAGGACAGTGTCCGGTCAGGGGCGTGGGGGCTCAGGTGAAGCAGAGGAGACTCCTCAAATGCGCCGGCCGCCCGACCCTGCCCCCTCCAGGGCCCCGGATCCCTCCCGCCCCAGCCCCCCATCCCTTAGGCCCCCAGTCCCAGCCCCTCCTCGGTGTGCCCGGTGCTCACGATCAGCAGCCGCCCTTCCCGGTCGTAGACATAGACCAGCTCTCTCCCAGTGGACAGGAAAATTTCCGCCCCGTGGCATAGCACGCGAGGCTTGCCCGCCGCCAGGCCCCCGAGCGGGCAGCAGAAGCCCGCCAGGTATTCGACCCGCGGCCTGGGGTCGGCCATCGTGGGATCGCCCTGGAGCCCGGCCACCGGCGGGGACTCGGCCTCGCGGCGCGGGAGCTGGGGGGCGGGGCCCTGCGCTTTACGGCCGCCTAGGTCGTAGCGCGGCCTCCGCCGTACGGCGGGGCCGGGGGCGGGGCCGCTGAGCGCCGCGTCTCGTGGGCGTCTCGGCGGGAGCACGCAGCCCGGCTAAAGCTATAGCACACAAAGAGCTGTATGGCAAAGGGCCAACGTGTTTAAAGCCAAACGCGGGAAGCCTAAGGGCCTGGTCTCTCCACTCCTCTCCACTCGGGGGCTCCACTGGACACAGGCTCTCGAACCCGGGCTAGTACACGGGCTCCCCCAGGGCGGCCACCCCTCAGAGCACGTCTCCTCCGAGCGGACAGCCCGCTCCTAAAGCGACTGTCTAGCGTTTTGGGGTTGGGCCTGTGGAGGGGGCGGGCAGCGCCANTCGGGGGCTCCACTGGACACAGGCTCTCGAACCCGGGCTAGTACACGGGCTCCCCCAGGGCGGCGACCCCTCAGAGCACGTCTCCTCCGAGCGGACAGCCCGCTCCTAAAGCGACTGTCTAGCGTTTTGGGGTTGGGCCTGTGGAGGGGGCGGGCAGCGCCAGGTCTTGACACTTTCGCAGCCGTGGTCTCTTCCCTCTCAGCTACTGAGCCACATCCACGCCTACCCCGTCCCCAGGACACTGCCGCCTCTGAACCTAACATGGACAGACGGGTCTCTTCCTTAACGCTTTAACTGCCTGTGGGTGTGTTGGTTTGACTGGACAGTGGGGAAAACGGGTAAACCAGAGGAATTCTGGGTTGAGGGCAGAAGACCATAAAGAAAATCACTGGTTAGGCCTTGGTAAGGGGGGCCGGTACAGCTCACCAGCAGTCATCCTGGTGGTCAGGGTGAAGACAGGGCAAGACACCCTTCTCCCTAACCCTATTCTCCACGGCTTTGGGGAAAGGTCAGATGGCCCAAGAGTTCTCTGAATAGAGACCGAGATCAGAGTAACACTGAAAGATGCCTGCAGATAGGTCAGTTACACTCCTCTCAAGGACAAACATCTATGAATGAAAGAGGCATCTGCGGGTGGGGGTGGGTGGCCAGACAGGGCAAGTTGAAGGGGCCCAGCAGCCAAGTGTTTTCTGGGCTTGAGTTAAGCTGACCTCACCAATGCCGATTTACCTACTGAAACAAGAAACCAGTGGCACAAGTTCTAATCCCCCTTGTTGAGGTTGGTGCTCAACCCCTAGGGCAGTGGACAGCCACTGTGCTTCTAGGTTGGACCCAGCATGAGCGCACCATATGCAGTCTGTCCTTTGCCCTAAGACCAGCTCCCACTTGTCTTTTGGAATTAAGAAGTGAGGACTCCTCTCAAGACACACGACTATGAATTCCTCCTCTACCTGTCCAACCCCCACCCCCGACTGCAACGTGTTCTTCGCTTGTTATGACCACCAATCCTTGTGGGTGACATGCCCATACCAATTTCTACTCTGATCCTCCCAGACTTCCAACACCAAGGGAACTACACTAAGATTGTCCCAGCGAAAATGACCATATGGGCAAGTGGACTGCAAGGAGGTGGGCTAAGCCAGTCAGGCCTCACCACCCTGCTTCAGCCCCGACTGGCCAGGCACTGTGAAGTTGGTCACTGCTCTGCCCCACTCCCTTCGGCTTTGGGGGACTAACAGGCTCCTGGCCCCACACCCAGACAAACTCTGTGATACTAGGATTTATGACCATCAACAGTCTATCCTGAACAGTGAGGGGTCCCTGAATGCTGATCGCCCTGGACGGTAGACATGAGCAAGGGGCTTAGCCAGCTCAGAGGTGATGCAGAGGCAGAGACCCCTCATGTGGGTGTCCCTGGAAAGCCTGTGGCAAGATGTGAGACAACAGAGCATGCTGTGGACAGTCAGTTGGTCTCTATGCCACATGGAAGCTGTATCATCTTCCAAGGACAAACTACTAACAGATAGCACTGGGGGTGTGGTCGGGGGAGGGGGGGACAGCAAGTACAGGCAGTGCCAATTTCTTCTCACAGCAGCATGGAATGCCAACATGTTGAATGTGCCAAGGAAGGGGGTGGCAGGACCCTGAGTTCTATTTCCAAGCAGTACCTTCCATTTGCTTGATTTCGAGGGGAGGGGGTTATTCCAGAACCTCATTACTTCATAGAACCAGCAAGGTCGGCAGCCTGAGCCATGCAGAGGGCAGGACACTGCTAGTAAAAGCAGGTAAACTAAGGGACAGGACTGGAGCTGGGAAATGAGGCCACTCACCCCAGCCCAGAAGCTAAGCTGGGCCTGCCTCCCCCCAGGGGCCCTTGGACATCAGTGGTGGCGTTGCTCATATGTGTTCAAGGAGCGGTGAGTCAGTGGCCAAAGGAGAGTCAGCTGTTAAGGTGTGTGTGAAGGCTCGACAATTCAGGCCAGGCAGCATGTCCCCTCCAGGCCTTGCTCCCCCTGCATCTGTGCAAGCTCGTGGGCTTCTGGGCTTTGTACTTCACCTCCTGCCTGTACCTGACCCACCAAAGGCCAGGAGCAGCCACATGGCTGACGGTGGGAAGGGTGCAGGAAAAGGCACAGAGGCGGCCAGGCTCTGCTCTTCCCGTGGACATCATGCTGGGAGCACAGGGCTGACGAGCCTGGGCAGGAGGGAGTCTCTATCCTTCATACTCTAAACACATCAGCAGAGGACAGTGACATGTGGAGAGGAAGTCATCAAGTCACCCGGCAAGGTAGGCAGGTCAAGAATCAGGGCCGGGAGAGGCCTCAGGGCCCAGGAAGGACAAACGGGGCGCTGACAGTCGCTTCAGGTGCTTTTATTGGTTCACTTGCAGGGCTGGAGTCCAGGCAACGCTACTGCAAACCCAACCGACACACACCTGCAAGATCCAAATGGGAGCACGGAGAGCAGACTGGTCAGTGGAGGCTGGGCACCTAGTCACCCTTCGCTGAGTTATGGTGCTTGGTGGTATGAGAGGGTGTGTCCACATGAGGGCAGGTAGGATGCAGGTGGGGCTGGGGGCCCCCTCCCTTGTGTAAAAGGAGATGGCTAAGCTGCCTGGGCCTGAGTCTGCTGGCAGGGTGCCCCCGCTCCTTAAGCTGACCCCTGACTGTCTTTGGACAATAAAGTGCATTACTGAACAAAGAGTGACTCAAAACCAGAAGCAGAGAAATCACAACACTTTTTCTTTAGCTAAAAGACAGACGGAAATGAACTATGCAGATGCCAGAACTTCAGGGTGAGCAGGATATTGGTCGAAGAGAAGGTAGAGACCAGAACAGGTGGAGGAGGAGTGGCGGGGTCCGTGCGGCCTGAGGTTAGCGCGCTCCCGCTCCCCCTGCAGACTCACGCCTGATCAAAGGAGCAGGTGACCTGGGCCAGAATACGTGCCCAGCTTTCTGGCAGGCAGCCACAGATGAGCTGGGGAAACGGGGCTCTGCGCCTCGTGCCCCTAGAATAGGCCCGACCCACTGGCCACTTGAGTGTCCTATGCCAGGTCAACCTGGAGGTGCCAGGCACACCCCTGCCACAAGTGAACACAACACCCAGGTGTGCTCTGTTCACATGCTGAGGATGAGGGAGGGTCACAGAGATTTGCGTCTTGCCCTAGGACAGAGACATGAAGTCCTCAAGCAGCCTGTGTCTGGGTCCACCTCTCCCGGGGATGGGTGCAGTGCAGCTCAGAGATACGGGTTTTTTTTTTAAGGCAAAGAGGCATCAGGACATCCACAGCTCCTGGGGAAGGGCCAGACTGGAACTCAGCTGTAGAAGAAATGCGGGACCCTAGAGCACGTGCAAGGTCTGACCACCTTTGTCCTGGGATGGCCTGGACCGACACCTCAGCACAGTACCCACTTTCCAGCAACCCAGCAGCAGCTCCACAGCCCTCTACAACCAGGTTCCTACTCCCTGACCTGGCTTGTAATGTGGCCTTGTCAGAGGCCAGGGTCTAGGCAGGACAAGAAGGAATGGTGTGGGGACAAAAGGGACCAGAGCTTCCGGCCCTGCCTGGGGCCACCCAGCTCACCCGACGCAGGCCTGGTCAAGTGTTGGCTGCCCGAGGGGCTGCCTGCTCAGTGGGGGACACTGCCAGGCTCCTGCTTGGTCCTGGGTCTGCAGCTGTGCCAGCCGTGTGGCCTGGCAGGAAAGTCTCAGGCACTGAGGTTCACTTGTGAGGAGACCTGACTGTGGGTCCCCTGTCCACTCACCCAGGCTGCACATACCTCCAGGGACTCATTAAAGGAGGGACGAAAGTGGAAACTAGTCTCACTCCCCTTTTATGCAGTTTTCTTTAAAAAAAAATAAATAAAAGTCTTCTGGGCAGGAATTACTGATTAACTGTTATTACAACCAAAGCAGACTTTAAAACCCCCCCATGGATGCTGGGTGGGAGCAGGAAAGGGCAGGCAGCAGATTCACCTGCAGACCAGGCTGACAGGAGGCCATAAGCCCACGGCCACACATTTCCACTGCATGATGGCTACCGGAAGGGGAAGAGGTGGCCCTCACAGGCAGGGTCTGCCCCAGAGCATCAGGGGTACAGAGGTCACCAAGAGCTCCCAACCAAAAACATGGGAGGAGCAGGAACAAAAAGCATCCAAGGAAGGGAAAAAGAAAGCTGGATGGTGGCAGCGAGCCCTCCCACCCCCTCGACTCCAGGTGATGATTCAGAGGCACCTAGTCCTTCTACCACAGTGGGGGCTGCTGTGGGGCGGCCGGGTGAGGCCACACCGTGCCTCCACCAGGAGACTGGTTTTAGCCCGCAAAGCACCAGCCTGACTCCCTCTCTCCAGGGAAGCCTGGTGCTGAGAAGCTTCCTGGGTCAGAGATCCCAGGCAGCCGCCCCCGCCTTGCCTTCAGGGCTGCTGAGGTGGGGCACGGTCACAACAATCTCGGCTTCAGAGAGGGCTGGGGTGGGCCCAGTCCCGCCAGCAGGGCCCGGGAGCCCTAGGTCCTGGGGAGGCTGCACATCTCGCAGTGGCCGGTGCCCGGCTGGTTCATGAAGGTGCAGTGCTGACAGGCCCACATGGCGGACGAGGTGACATGTGTGGAGCCCCCGACGGCTCCGTATTCTTGGAGGCCCGGAAGCTGCACACCAACTGTGCCTGTGGGGCAAGAAGAGAAGCAGTATTCATCCATTTTGCACAGGGAAGCTGCCCCACCCCGTCTCAGAGTGCTGCACGGCTGCTTATCAGGACAGGAGGGGACTTGAAAAGCAACTGCCATGGGCGTGGACGAACGCGGCTAGAGAGCCCCCACCTTAGGTCCCCTGCTCTCTCTCACACAGAGCCCCGCTAAGGAAAGCTGCCGTCTGCTGAGCAGAAAGCCGCCGGCTGTGGCCACTCATGCACCTGCCCACTGCCCCCACCCAGCCATATCAATGGCTCCTCAGTATGTCGTATGAAGAGCATCTCTGGTTATCTGTCTCCCTCCTGATGCATACTTGGGTCATTGCCAGTTTTAAGCTACTGTGAACAAAGCTGCCACGAATATTCTTAACACAAATCTTCGTGCGGATCTGTGTTTGCCTGTCTCTTGGGTAGCAGTGGGCCGGCTGGGTCATCCTTACCAGGGCGTGGGAGAGCTCCAGCTGCTCTGGGAGTGTGTGAGCACGCCATGCAGCCAGTGTCTGCATCTCACCTCACAGCATGTAACGGCAGCTTATTTAATTTCCACTTTTTCTGATGGCTGATGGCGACCTTACTGAAGCTCTTTTTGTGGAACATCTTCTATGGCTTATCTTCTCCTAGTCTGTACCTTGCCTTTTCAAGTTTTAGACAACTTTTCTTCATAAGCCCAAGTGTTTCATTCTGATAAAGTCCACCTGACCAATCTTGTAGTCAGTGTTTTTCTCTGTCCTACCTTCAAGGTCCTGAACATATTCAACATTTTTTTTTTAAACATATATCTTTATAGTTGTAGATCTTACCATTAGGTCTATCAGCCTGTATTGATTTTTTCTTTGATTAAAAAAAAAATTTGTAGCTTCTCTTGTTGCAGCACACAGGCTCAGTAGCTGCAGCTCACCAGATCTAGAGCTCATGGGCTTCAATATCTGTGCCACACAGGCTGATGCTCCACAGCATTTAGAATCTTCCTGAACCAGGGACTGAACCCTGTGTCCCCTGCACTGGCAGGCAGATTCTTAGCCACTGTACCACCAGGGAAATCCTGTGTTGATTTTTATATATGAGCTGTACTGCAGAAGTCCAAGTTCATTTTACCCACACAGACACCCATTTGCTTCAACCTGTTTTCCTAAAAGGGTGTATCTCATGTAATCATTCAGGTGCCTTGTTATCACCCAATTCTCAACTCTCTATCTGGCCCATCAGCCTATTTATTCTCATGCCAACAGCACCCTGTTTTAACCACGGCAGCCTTACTATTGAAAACAGACAGTCCACATCCTCCAGTTTCATTTTTTAAAATATATTTATTTACTTGGCAGCACCAGGTCTTGGCTGTGGCACGCGGGACCTTTGGTTTTCACCGCAGCATACAGGATCTTTAGTTGTGGCATGCTAACTCTTAGCTGCAGCATGTGAGTTCTAGTTCTCTGACCAGGGATCGAACTTGGACCCTCTGCATTGGGAATGCAGAGTCCAGTGGCACCCAACTCCAGTACTCTTGCCTGGAAAATCCCATGGGCGGAGGAGCCTGGTGGGCTGCGATCCATGGGGTCGCTGAGAGTCAGACACAACTGAGCGACTTCACTTCCACTTTTCACTTTCATGCACTGGAGAAGGAAATGGCAACCCACTCCAGTGTTCCTGCCTGGAGAATCCCAGGAACAGGGGAGCCTGGTGGGCTGCTGTCCATGGGGTCGCACAGAGTCGGTCGGACACGACTGAAGCGACTTAGCAGCAGCAGCAGCAGCAGCAGCCACTGGACCACCTAAAAGTCTCTTCTTTTTTCACGATTGTTTTCTAGGCCCTCTGCACCCCCAGATAAATTTTAAAACTCTTCCCCCTCTCTCTTCTCTTGCAAAATAAATATGTCTAAGGGGAATGATGATTGAGACTGTACCAATTAATTTTGGGAAAACTGACATCTTAGAAATATCTTGCCTTCCAGTCCAGAACAATGGTATTTCTTTACGATCTATTTAGCTCTTCTTCTGGCAAAGTGTCAGCTTTCAGCAGAGAGCTCTTACATGGCATCGGTAGACTGTGTCACGAGATCTCTCGCATTCTGTGACTCTGCATCTGCAAAGGGTACTCCATTGCTAATTTACGTTACCAACCCCTGTGCAGTGAGCAGTTTTTTGAGTAGTGTATCTGTTGACAGCATTTGACAACCACACAGCACGTTTTAGTAAAGTGACAGGCGCTTTCCCAATAGAGGCTCCAGGCAGTGGGTCCAGACCATATCATCCTGCTGCTGTGAGACTGATGCTTGAATAGGTTTGGGTTTCTTCCCACCGTAAGTATGAGGCGTGGAGCCAATGGGACCCAGCTCCTATGGGGTCACTAGCTTTTCATTAGTTTCTAGTGAGGATGGCAAAGCATACCACATGCTCAGACTGAATACTTTCCTGATCTAGTTTTCTTTTCTCCCAACTGGGCCAGTGCTTATCTAGGAAAACCTCTTGGTCAAGCCACTCTCCTTTCCCAGCTTCCCCGTGTGCTCTTTCTGGAGCTCTCTTTTTGGAGAGAGGGCTCCAAACCACTAAAGCTGCTGCAGTCAATGTTTCTGTGTGAGGCATCTGAAGAATAACACCAGGAGCTGGGAGAGCCCAGTACGTGGGAGAGCCGGACCAGGAGCTGAGACCCTGGACAGCACCTCACACTGTCCACCCAAGGACATGAGGCCATGGGCTTCTCTATAGGGATTTGGTGACGACATTGGGTCCTCTGTTTCAGAACGTGAGGACAAGAAGCAGATGGCATGTCCAGCTCTTTTGCTGTTTGGCTGTCAGGATCATATAAAAAGAAAACTTAAACAGAACAGTCACGATGAATACCAAGGCTCCTCAACCCCTGAACTTCCAGGTACTCAGTGTAGAGAAAGTAAGAACCCCACGGGGTTCCCTGTGGCTTGGGTTCCACTGAGGGTTTCCTGACTAACTCTGGCTTGAGTATCTGCCCTCCAGATTGAGAAAATGGTTAAACACTTTTTTATATGTACTTTCAGGTGTGTTTTCAGGGGGCACTGCAGTTCTTCTCAAAGCCACAGGGCAAAGGGCCACCAGGGTCACCACCCTCTCGAGCTCTTGGTGAGGGCGCTGGGAGTATGGGAGCAGCTGGATGGAGGCTGATGGATGGAGGCTCTCACTCTGAAGACACAGGATCCCCTAATTCTATTCTCTTTTCCTCCTTCTCCACCAAGAATACTCTGAGGATTGATGGGGAAAGGGGAACAGAAAAGCCTGGGGAGCCCAAAAGCTCTCTGCACTCAGCACTTAAGGGAGTGTGAAATGCCTGTTCACCTAAAACAATGACTTTCAAACTACTCCTAAGATGCTTAAAGAATCATGTACAAAAATCCATAGAACTGTGTACCCAAAATGTGTGGCCTTTACACATGTTACAGTGATAAAAACATCTGTGGGCCCCAGCAAAGGTCTGTCTGTGCTTGTTCCACTGCCCACGATGCCATCAGGATACATCTGGGGACCGGCTTCCAGGGCGCAGGAAGAAGTACTAGGGCCTGAAGGGCAGGAGTCTGAGCCCTGGTCATGGGGGCTGCAGGAGGGGAGGACACTTACTGCAGAGCTGCTCGATGGTGGCCCACTGCTCAGACTTCTTCCAGGTCTGGGCAAGCTCCTCGTTTCTGGTCCTCACGGCCTCCAGCAACAAGCTGATGCTGTCCTGCAAGAAGCCAGAAAGATTCCAACTCGCTTCACTGATAGTGGGCAGACTTGCTCACAAGATTTTCCTCCCCAGTATCAAGACACACTTAAGGGAGAATTGTGAAAATCTCCCAGGCTGTCACATGAAACATGAAACACCACACACTTAGTCTATAAAGCCAAGTGCTAAATTGAGCTAAAATGTAAATTCTTCAGAGAGCCCCAAGGTGACCACTGTGCTGCTCTCTCTCCTGGGCTGACTGCTCCACCCTCTAGATAGTCACAGCTCACAGGCCTTCTCCTGAGGGCCTGGGCAGACGGGCAGGAGCCCCGTGGCCATGAGGCCCACCCTCATCCCTCTCGCCTCCCTCAGTCCTCTGTCTTTATCACGTCTATATCTCAGTGCACTTTGCAACCTAGAACTCCAGGGTAAAAGTGCAGAGAACTAAATAGCGTTTGTAATTAGAAACTTACAAAGCCTTCCAGGGCCTCTCAGGCAGTACCTTCAGAAAATGCTTCCTAACAGATGACTGCAACAACAGCAGTTTCCAGTGAGAAGGCCCTAAGCTCTCACCACCTTCCCAATCGGACAGGCAGCAGCTGAGCCTGGGACTGGAGCTGCAACTCTCTGGGCTAAACAGGGAAGGCAAAGCTAGTGTGAAGCCTCAGGATGCCCAGTGTCAAGTATCACAAGTGAGAAGTCTGGACAAAAACAAACTCAAGATCAGCCCAGCAGGACACAAGAATAGCTACAGAAAAGCAGTGGGAAGAAAGGGCCTCGCCCTTCTACTCTGTCTCCTTGTAGAAATGCGTTTCCTTGGGTCTCAGGCAGAAAAAAGGGCCAAAGTAAAAGGGCAGCCACAACACAAGCCATGCAAGAGGCTTCCTGGCTGGACCCGCTGCGCCTGTGCTGCTCAGAAAGCAGCTGCCATCTGTAACACTTCGCCCTCATCTCCCCACAAAGTATGTCTTAAAAACGCCAACTGTGCAGCTGTGCGCCGGGGCCTGGATGCTGGCCAACCTTCTGGGCCAAGGTGATAAACCAGAGCTGATTCGGGAGAAGGGGAGATCAGGAAGAAGCAGAGGCTGGGATTCTCACACTATTCCAACAGGAATTTTTTTTTTTTTTTTTTTCCAACAGGAATTTTTTAACTGTGGATTTCTAATGCTTCCCTTAGAAGGACACAGCTAAGTGGCCTCTGCGTCCCATATGATTTGTCCTCTGTCATGGAGGGCCAACACTTTTGAACAAGGTATTCTAGTGCAAACTCTAAAACTAAGAAAGTCACCTATCTAGGCCCTTGTGCAAAGCTGCTGCCCACAGGACAGGTTAAGGGGGTCTTAGCTGCTCCGGTGCTGCCCAGAGTGCTCCAGTCTGAGGACAGAAAGCCCACCTGGCTCGTACCTGCAGAGGCATGACGTCGTTGGTGACCAGGAACAGCAGGAGGTGGAAATCCGAGATAGTGTCCAGGAACACAGATGAGGTGTTCTGGGACAGGTAGGTGGCCAGGCTGTGGAAATCCTAGAGATCCGGGTAAGGGGGGAGGAGGGGGAGATGGACACAAGCACCCATTGGTCCCAGGTCAGAGTCGGAGGAGAGCCACTGTCCTACAAAAGCAAGACTGAGCACACTGAGCGCTGAGGGATGGCCCACCCCCTCTCCTTCTAGAACCATTTACTGGGAGCCAGGGGTTGAGGAACGCAGCTGCAGAGGAAAGCTTCCAGGAAGACACTCGGGACATCTGACTTACGGAAGAGTGTAAGCAACTTGTCTGTGAAACTGACCCAGCTGTGAGACACATTCAAACTCACCTCTGGGGAGGAGTGGGAGTGGGAAGGGCCACGTGGGGCTGCGAGAAGCCCTGTCTGTCCAGGTGCACTGTTGACCAGGGCAGCAGAGTAGTGAGGAACAGGAACTGGGGCAGAGGGATGGGGGGATTATACGACACTAACGCTTTCAACGGGACTGAAGCAGGACATTCAAGGGTGCTACCCCAGTCAGTGGTTCTGCTCCTCCACCAGCACCTGGCCAGGTGGGCGGTGAGGAAACCAAAGTATCGGAGAGGCGCTGGACACGAGTCACTGCTTCAGAAGAAACTCTCAATGCAGACATTCTTTAACCAGGCCCCTTTCTGCAGTGCCTGTGATCAACTTGGGATGTGTGTTCACAGGCCACTGACGTGAGGACAAGGCAGTCATGGCAGTTCTGACTAGCCTGATGTGCAGGTGAGAGCCGAGGTGGCCAGGCCATAAGAGGCCCCATGGCTTGGATGGTGCCAGAGAAACGTGGCAAGGTGACAAGGTAGGGGGCAGAGCACACAGCAAAGCAAGACACCACCACAAAAGACAGCGCTTAACAACAATCAATAACCTTGCTGGAAGTGACCAACAAAACAGGCCCCCTGAGAATGGTCCTTCCAGCAAATCCACAGGCCTGAGGACTTAGAGGGATTTGCCTCTATGCTCATCCACTGCCCCTGCCCTGGAGAGGGCTCATGCGATCAGCAGTATCTTAGAAAAAAGCCTAACCAGGCTTTGTCACAAGAACGAATGAGCAGAGTCAGAAACCTTGATACTTTCTGGAAAAATAATAGTGACACTAGATAAACAAGTAGCAGCGACTTTAAATTATGTTTCTAAAGACAAAAAGCTTACCTGTGTCTCACCCAATACATCCCGGTTTTCAATAGGAAATGGATTTTGTGAAATAGAAAAAGTATAAACTGGATCCTTGGGGAAAGTTGTTGTGATCTAATGAACAAAAACACAAACCCATGATAAATTAATTGTGTCGTAAACAGGGACGTGGGCCCTGAGCACACCAATCCTTGGAGCCTCGAGCTGCTCACAGGAGCAAAGTCCTTACTGTTCTACCCTGAATGGGATGTTAGCTCTTAGGACAGCCCCTTAATGAAAATTCTGAAACTGTGACTCTCAGAGGCAAATAAAGAATCATTTTTCATAGCTGGTAAGACTGTGGTACCCATGGGCAGTTTCCTAACTCCATCTCTACTGGGACGGCCTCTCGGCTGCTCTCCTGCTGCCAAGGGGGAGCTAGAGGGTGGGCCATGGGAGAGAGCAGAGGCATGAGTGCTATCTCAGGAGCCAACTCTGTTCCGACCACCATGTCTGGAGGGCAAGTGCAGAACCAGTTCCTGATGGTTTTGAAAGCCATGGTGGCCTCCAGCAAGCTGGCTGAGGCCCCTTCCAATTCCCGGGCACCACTCCATGGAGCCAGGGCATGACCAGGCAGGAAGAGAAGCAAGGCTGGGGAGATGCAGGGCATGGCTCTCCCCTGAAGATGGCTGGAGTTAGGAGCTTACGTCCAAAGGGGAGCTGAAGCCCTGCAGTGCCTCAGACGTGCTTCAGAAATGACAGAGGGCATTTAAAATTCAAAATCAATAAAAGCTACAGGGACAGTGGCAAATGTGCAAAAATCAATACAAATACAGTTTCTCATTCCTCCTGGCAGGTGCCCCTCCCCGCAAACGCACCCAAGTGTGCACCACCATCAGCCATCTTTTGGTTGACGCAGCTCTTCCTCTGCAATATGACACTAGCAGCAGATTACACCTCGTCCAGATTTAGCACAGCTATTCTGGTTCCTTTGGGACTATTTCTAAAGAATGAAAATGTGGCTCTGGCCTGTTTTCTGCATCAGTGAAGGCAGCGAGCTGTGCCAGGCTGGCTGGCCCAGGACCCGCTGTGCCTGTGCCAGCGCTGTGACAGTGAGCTGAGCCGTCAGCAGCGCGTTCACACGAGCCCTGCTGGCCTTTTATGGATGAGACCACGTGGCCTCGGGCCACAGGGTGTGAACTCAGCACAGTGCCAAGTCCTCCTGTGAGGCCTCGCTTGGTTCATCTGAGAGATACGGAGACCGGAGAGCCCATGCCTCCTAAGGCTATGTGAGGATCAAGTGTGCCCAGACATGTGGAGCCCGCAGAATGGGCAGCACACGTGGGGCTCAGTCTCAGCTGCCATCATGATTCTAGAGATGGCAGAGGGGCCACCTCACTGCAGAGACAAGGCCTGTGGCAGGCTCACACCCCTCCATTTGGAAGGCAGATACAGGAGTGGACCAGCAACAACAGAGGACCCACTAGTAAGTAAATGTGGAATTTAGGGAAGTATTTGTTAGACCTGTAACTGCCCCTTGGAGAACTTCAGAGCCAAGTTCACACAGAAATCTGACTATCCCAGAAACCCAGGGGAGAGGATGCAGGGTGTCAAGCACTTTACTTTGTGCTCAAACCCTCTCCCCACCCAGCCTGCCTGGCAGACACCCTCCTACATGCGAAGCACCTCCACAGAAGGCCTGAACGGCCGCCTGGCCACAAGGCTTATTTAGTCTTTGAATGTGCTGATCAGGTGGGGGTCAGGGGTTGGGTGAGGAGTAAGCACGCCTGTCTGGGCACCTGCTCCAACCTGCTTCCACAGGAAGAGAGCACTTGAGTATCACAAGGTAGAATGCTTCCCCATCAACCAAACGCTACTGCAACAGCACTAGGCAAGAGCTTAGCTCCTTCGTGAAAGGGAACGGGTTGGGAGGCCACTGGGAAAGAAGACCTCAGGAAGCTGGCTTTAAATCACGCAGACTCCTCCTAAGTGTATGCTCTATCAATCTGTTTTCATCTTAATTACACCCTAGGTAGTCTAAAAAGCAGATGCCTTTATGGCCCAGGTAATAAATATGTTCTCGGGAGCTGTCAGTTGGAATGGAGCGTTGGCGGGCTCGGCTCACAGGGACCCGCTGCTCCAAATGCATTGATACTTTACAGCCTGAATCACATGCCTGTCCTAGTCCAAATGCGGCCTGAATCCATCCTGGCAGGCAGCAGTTAGGAAATGAGTCGCCTCCCATACCCTGTGGACAGAGTGCTGACTGCAGCAAACACACCAGGCTCTGGTCCTGCAGCACGTGGGGCTCTCTGCCTGCGACCACATCTCCATGAGGAGCCTCCAGAAAGGAGCCGAGGCTTGGGGAAGGTGTGCCAGTACCAGGAGTCTTCCTGGCTCCTAGAGTGCCCTCCCAGAGACCATGCTGTCGCTCACTCAAGGGCAGAGTCCGGCTGTGTTCCCTAAGGATCTACTTGCAGCAGCCCACCATGAGCCTGGCTGTGGCAGCCGCTGTGGCCAGGGCAGAACCTGTGCACAGAGCCAGGGAGAGCCTCGCTGACCTCTGGGGCTGCTTGGCCTGGTCGGCGGTCCTCTGCTGCACTGCAGGCTGGGAGAAGTTAACCCCTTAAGTTGTTTTTAAGGAAATAAAAAATGAAAAGCCCTTAAGGTTTCTAGCTTTTCAGGGATGCCAGAAGTTCAGTGACTCAAGTATCTCTGGGTGGCTATTCTGCGCAGGCAGAGGGGCAGGTGTTCAAGCGGCGCCCTCTCAAGGCCTCCCCCAGCCATCCTGACCTCCGCGGGGAGATGACACACACTTACGTCTATGATCAGATACTCCACAGGCAAGGGGCGGGCCAGCTGGGTGATCTCGTTGCCAAACTTGTCTATGTCCTGAAACAGAAGACAAAGGTCCAGGTCTGAGTGCTGACCTGTGATGGGTTTTCCGTCCACTTGCTTGTCTCACTCCTTAAATTACTACAATTCCTGTTGAAGTGTATGAAAAGCAGAGAGGGAAATGTGCACATTTTTGCAATGACTCCACCTTCCGGCATTTCTTGGAGGCCACGACTCAAGAAAGTAGACTTGGCTCTCGGCCACAGGTGTCTCGCCCCCCAGCCTGGTGCTGAAGCGGTGGGAGACGGACCCCAGCTCCCCTGAGGACAGGCTCCTGGAAACAATCCCCCTCCAGGCCACATTTGTGCCCCCGGCCTTCTCTATAAGCTCTCCCAGTCTGACACCTGAATGCTAACTCTTAACAACCTCTCTCACACCTTTGAAAACCCAACTTCATGGAAACTTAATCCTTACACATTAACAAAATAAACACACACACACACACACGAGTACACATACTACTAATGCAAACATGAAAACCCCACCACCAATCTGTCAAAGTCTAAACTTGTTTTGCTTTGTCAGATGCACGGAACATAAAGTTTAATTATGGGGAAAAATGGCCAGCATATGTTCATTAATCATAAAATGACAATTAGATCTGATTTATGTCAAACATGCTGAGTTCAAACAGAGCTCTCGAAATAAATTCATAAGAACCAACGCTTTTCATTAAAGATTTCGCAAGAGAGGGTCGTATTTTCTATATAACTCATCACTTAACATTATATAAATCATTCACTGAGTCATATATAAATTAGACATCCATAACTTCCAATTATGGGACCTTACATAAAAGTTTATGTTTATTAAAGCTCTCAGACCCTAATGGGTGCCAAGCAGACCTCCCTGGGGCATGCAGGTGAGGCAGTGCCACCCCAGCACATCACACCTTTTGGGGATGTCAGAGGCCCATGCCGTCTTTTGAGACAACGTTCACAGGCTGTCCTATGTTAAACCAAGTCTGTTATCCTAACGAGAAGTCTAGAGGCTCCATGTGGCCCTGCTCCTTTTTTTTTTCTTTCAGATATTAAATTCTTTGGTCCACGGCACATCTCAGATTACCCACACCTTCCCTACCTTTTCTCAGTTCACAACCCAGAGAGTTGCTAGCAAGCATGTGCCCCTCTGCCCTTCCAGAAAATGGTTCAAACACATCTAGCCAGCCACACAGGGAGTAAGAGCACCAGCAGAGGACAGGTTCCTGGAAACAATGCCCATTCTGTCTGTCTGCCCTCCTCGGAAGCTGGAATCCTGTCCCCTCCACCTGAGCAAGAGTCCTTGGTCTTTCTGCATGCTCATTGCTGCAGCATATGAAGTAGGCCTGGCTTTCTGTGGCTCTATCAGCTTTGACACTGGCAGCCCAAGACATGAGGCTTGCTGAATGGGTCCTGGGCCCCAAAAGTGGTAGTTTTTCAATGGAGGAAACATGGTAGGAGGCGGGAATCAAACCCAATCAAACTACATCACCATTTCCAAAAATACATGCTTGCCCCTACAAGAAACAACCTGCAACAACTCACACATAATTAGCCCGTCTGGAATTCATCTTCAAATCTAATTAAGCTCTAATATGCAGAGACATTTTCACAGCACCTGTTCGCTTTAATCTTCCCCTCTAGGGATGTTTCTTGCTAAATGCCCCCCTCTCTTTTTTTTGTGTCATGCGATTCTCTTTCAAATTTAACTACCCCACTGTACCCTTCTGCTCCCCAAGAAAATAAAGGTGCTGCATCCCCCTCTCTTCCCTGGAGGAAAAGCAGGTACCTTCTATCTCTCCCCCATGCTTTCACGCAAATGTTTTTGCCAGCCAAGCCCTAGCCTCACACACCATTTTAAAAGGCAATTACTTTTTATGGGCGTTAGCAAATGTCAGGCAGAATACACTAGGAGGAAGACATCTTAATTCTAAGTTTGGCAGCCACCAAAGTGTCAGCAGTTTTATCTCCACCTGGAGCTAGACACTGGGAGAGTCAGAAATCGAGGTCCCTGATGCCTCGCTACCTCCCATCGGTCATGTCTATGAAACGTCAATGAGAAATCCAGGGATCTCTGTCTGTGTTAGCTCAGAGGCAAGCAGGCTTTATGCCAGGACAACAGCAAAGTCCACTGACTGGGTGGCACCAGCTTGCTTTGGAAAAGGTGAATGAAATCCTTCAGGTAATGCTTTTCTCCTTAAAGAACTTGCAAGAAGACAGTAAGTCAAATGAGCAGCTTGATCTGAGACTTCACAGGATAAAGTAAGAAAAAACAACATTCTCAGGACAAAGTCTCTTGAACAGTCACCATTTAGGAAGCAGTCCAGTTGATAAGCACCTAAAGAGCACCTGTTAGAAGCAAAAGACCAGCAGAGCCTGGTCCAGGCTTGACAGAGCGTGCATGCACTCAGCAGGCCCCAGAGCACGCGGAGGGCACAAAGGGGTGTGAGGACAAGCTGCTCTGCCCGAGATCTAACAGCCAGGAGGGGCAGAGGGCAGGGGGACAGTAGCTGTGTCCACTTCAGACTCCAGATCTCAGTTCCAGGACTCACGGGCTCTGCTCCTCCGCAGCCCTGCCACCCAGGGTGTGCACGTCCAGCTCCGTTTCCACCCTTGTGGGGATCTGACCACAGACTTGTCATCTCCAGCTCAATGGGAAGAATGAAAGCCAAGCTCACAGCTCTCAGAGACCACAAAATCCTTCTCCCTAGACTGGGATGTTATACTCGTATGTTGTTGGTCAGTTTCTTCTCTTGCTGGCAATTTCTTGGTTCCTTGATACATTTTCCTGAATAATGCTGGAGGCAAACATAAGCTCCTGTGATGAAAATGTTCGTTTAGAATTCCCTGGCAGTCCAGTTGTTAGGACTTGGTGCTTTCACTGCCAGGACTTAGGTTCAATCCCTAGTTGGGGAACTAAGATCCTGCAAGCCAAGTGGCACAGCCAAAAATAAAAGAAATTTTTAAAGATAAATAGGCAAAAGATAAAACATTTGCTTAAAAAAGTTGAATAGTGCAGAGTCTCGCCCTAACAAATATAAAACTGTATTATGAAACTACAATAAATAGGTAAATAATGGATAAACATTACAAATCTCAATGCAAAATTAAATCAAAAAGCACTAAAAGAAAATATAAGTAAATAGATAGCTTTAAGTAAAGAATTACTTTCTAAGTATGATGACAAAAGCAGGAATTACAATTTAAAAAGATTAAGGTATCTCTGCATCAGAAAATGTTAGAACTTCCTTTGTATGTAAAGTTAAAGAAATGATCTATATGACAAAGGGTTTACGTATAAAGACCCCTCATAAATGAATGCAAAACTGATGAATCGCCTTACGAATACCTCAGGGCACAGGGCGGCAATTCAGAGAGAAAACAGCAGTGCACACAGAGACTCGGGACAGACTGAGTGCAGAGCATGGGGTCCCGAGAGCAGGGCCCAGGCAGGCGAGCGGACGAGCACAGGGCTGGTCTGCAGCGCAGCCTGCTGTAGCCTTCTCGGGGGAGCTTTGGAAGACCACCTGAAACCCCTGAAATATAGGTTAACCTTTGACAAAACAATGCTGGTGGTTTGCTGAGAATGTCCCAAGTAACTCAGAACACACATGGAGGGAGCTCCGGGATGAGTCGTAGAGCACAGCTAGTTAGTGCCAGATGCTACGACAAACCCATGTTGGGCTGAGGACAGGTGGGTAAATGATGGGTGGGACAGAGACGACTCCACAGGCCCCCAGAGCGCGCCGGTCCCCTCCACAGCCATGACACCCAGCTGCCTGTGTGCTCTCTACTCCCCACCACAGCCACCTGTCAGCTCTTCCAGATCCTCATCACTGAGGCCACAACCGCTGCATGCCGGAGGATCCACCTTGCCACCCCCCTGCCTGGGCAGTCACCTACGAGCAGCATTCCCTGGGGTCTCTAAGACCCTCCTTGTCCACTGAACAGCCCACCTTCTCTCCTCTACTTCCAGGGCTTTAATCTGGGGTGTCTCGGCAGATAACCCCGAAGAGGCACTCTTGGTTGGCACCTCTCGCCTTCCTTCCTGTCCCACCGCATCCAACTTCAAAACACAGGCACCTCTCCCCACCTCGACAGGAGGTGCTCCCCAGCCATTCTGTCACTGGCTCCACAGAGTTCCCATGACAAACAGATCAGAGCTGCAGACAAAGGTGGACCCTCAAGCCCTCCAGCCCTGTCCTCTGTGCGGACCCGCATACAAATGTGTGTACATACACGCACCAACATCTACAGCAATTGGGATTTTTACTATACACACAGATACCTTTTATTCTTTAAATATATTTGTTTACTGAGCTGCGCCAGGTCTTAGTTGTGGCATGTGGGATCCAGTTCCCTGACCAGGGACCGAACCCAGACCCCCTGCATTGAGAGCACAGAGTCTTAGCTGCTGGACCACGAGAGAAGTCCCATACAGATATATTTTAAATTTTACTTCATGAGTTTTATCGCATATCTTCACATAATTTTCAAACACACATTTTTAGTGATCACAGAATATCCCACCATATAGATGTATTATAATTTAATGTTCCCATTACTAGACTTTTAGATTGCCCTAAGTTCTTGTTACCACAGATAACACCATGATGAACAGCCTTAGACAAACACGGGTATGTGTCCTGTTTACAAGGTATATTTTAAATCAACCCCAAAGCCCACAGGAGGACTAAAAGGATTACTTAAATGTTTGCTTTCATAGGTCTCTTTGCTCAAACTGATATTTTCCTGAAATGTATGAGAAATGAGTGTCTCAACTCCTACAGGGCTATAAACAATTCTGAGAAGCCCTTCTAGCCTGCTCTCACTAACAGGCATGTAAGCAATCTAAGAAAACAGCAGCATGATTAAGGAAATAATATGTTCCGGGACAAAAGGGAGCTCTCTTCTTAAGGGGAGGAAACTTACAACAAGAAATGGAAATAAACAGCAAATTTCCAACATGATAAAGGGTACAAAGAAACAACACGCAAAAAAGCCCCACAGCAAACTCACAGTTAATGATGAAATCCTGAAAACACATCTTTTACTATTAAAAATCAGACAAAAGCACTGGTTACTCAACACTTCCAAAAGCCCTCGCCAGCATGAGGAGCCAAAACGAAGGTAAGAATCATCACTCCTGCATAATGCAGAGAACCCAGAGCACATGTACAAATTAGAGGAACAAGTAACAGAGAGCTGAACTGCCAAGCCGGTGCTTACTGCAGTATGAAGAAAGTATAAAGTACCTAGGATCAATCTAACAAACAATGGACAAAACCTTCAATGAAAAAAATCCCGACTTTCTGAGAGACGTCAAAGGTATCGTTCGTGTCTGAGTGTGTGTCTCTGTGTGCGTGTGTGTGTGTGAGAGAGAGAGAATCACATCTGGGTGAAGCCTGCAGGCTGGTCCTGAAGTCTACAGGAGGCAGGGGAGGGTCAGGAACAGGCCGGACCTGGGGAGAGAAGCAGGGTGGGGCTGCAACGCATTGGGGAAGAGTGAAGTTACAGTGACTCAGACAGCGCGGTGCTGGTGCTGGCTGAGCAACACCGGCCAGGGGACAGAAGGGAGGACGGAGGTGAGGCCACGGTCATGGAGACGACTGCTAACAGAGAAGCACCACAGATCAACAGAGAAAGAAAGTTTTCCCAATAAATGGTGTTCAAACAGAATACGGCTACAATAAATTAAGAGGAAAACTGGGCCCCTACCTTGGAACACACATTTGAAGCAATCCTAGGTGGGCTTAGACCTCAAAACCACCAACCTTAAAGAAGACAAGACAACAGATTTTCTTTATGATTCAAAATGCCAAACCGTAGAAAGCCGACCACACGGAAATGTAAGCTTTCTGCTTCAGTGACACCACGGGAGAGAAGAGGCAGAGGTGTCCCACACCCGACACGGTCAGAGGTGAGCAGGACTCGGGCCCGAGGCTGTGGAGTACGGTGCCTCGCATGGCATTCTGCTCACGGTAGACTTGGGCCAAGGCAACACAATGGCCACACACAGGTAGGTCTCAGGCTGCTCCAGGTAAGGGAACACGGCCTGGCTCGGAGGACACAAGAGCACAGTTTTGGGTCTACTGTGTGCAGCAACATGTAAAACTCAACAGTACCTGGTTTAGGAAAACATACACAAGAGGTAAAACTGGAAGAAAAGCAAGGAAGTCATATTGCACCCCTTCTGGAAGCAGACTGGAAGACCCAGCAACTTCAGAGGCCACAGGAACGTTCTGGTTCTTAATTCTGGAGATTGGTATTTCTGCTTTTTTAAATTTCTTAAACATGTTTTATAAATAATCTTTTATATTTACTCAATTATTTACTTTTTAAAATTCTGGGGAAAAAAAAAGAGATGGCAGCCTGATGACCTTGGAGCAATGTGTCCACATACACAGCGCGCCAGGCTTCACAGGTCTTTGCAGCTAACAGGGAACAGCTTTCCATGAAGACACCAGACCCCATCACTGCCCCCAGACCGGCAAGCTGTCCCCAAAACGCTCAGGACCACAACTAGCAGGATCACCAGGTCTTAGGGTCTATAAGTGAGTCGAAACGTGTCATACAAACATATCTCATAAGACAGGAATTTTGGGGGAGAAGATCAAACCTTCACAGTGGTCCCCAGCATGGTGTGATTTTGATGTGTGAATGTTTAATAATGGTTTAAAAGTATTTATTCAGAGTACCTGATGCACACAGAATTTGTGTAAGGGCAAAATCTGTGTTATCAAGCCAGAAATTGTTACTGAACACCACAGGAGAGAACAGACAACAGAATTCTTAATCAAGACTCTTTGGAAATGTTTCAAGAATGACATGGAGAACCCTTTCGCAGAGCTCCTCACTGTTCCACTCTGAGGGGATGCCTGAGAGCGCTATCACAGGCCAGCCTCACTGTGTCTCTCCACTGCCACCAGCCGACAGGAGCAGATACAGCATCGAGGCCTGCCTGCTCAGCGAGCATTTCCTGACAGGTTGCTACAGAGCAAAGACAGGCTCCTTGCTACCATACTGACCCAGCCTTCCTGGCACAATGACAGTCCCTGCCCCCACTACCCTCAGACCATGCAGAAGCTCAGATTCAGAAGTAGGAGGCAGACCTTCATTCCTAAGAGCTGAGGGGGAGACCAGGGGCAGGGACAAGACCCTCAGGCCCTCGCATTTTTCATTTGCTCATCACCACTGTCACAGACGCCCAAAGCAGGAAAGACCCAGCTTCAGACAGTCTCAGCCCCGCTTCTAATCCCTGAGGAGGTGAAGTCTTTGTCACAATCATGTAGTGTCTAGCCTTGAAGTCACCACCAGGATGAAGCCCTGGAGCCCCTCAGCTCTGGGCGCTCTCCTGGGTGTCTGACATGTCCCATAGGTAGTAGGGTGTGTCCTTGGCACTGAATGCTATTCAGCAATGAAAAGAATGAAGCACTGCAGACTGCAGGCATGGATGAACCATGAGACACTGTAAGTGGTGAAAAATCAAGTCACAAAAGACCACACACTGTAGGATTCCATAAAGGAAACCAGAGAAAGCAAATCAGTGGTTGTCAGGTGTTGGGAAGACTGGGGTGTAACTGCTAAACAATGCAGGGCTTCTTTTTTGGGGACAAAACTTCTAAAATTAGACAGTGGTGATGGCTACGCAACCCTGCAAATATCCTAAGAGCCCCTGAGCTGGGCACTTCAAATCAGTGAACTGTGTGATGTGCAAACTGCATCTCGATAAAGCTGTTTAAAAATACAGCCTTGTTGGAACAATAAAAACAAACAGAACAATGACTAGACACTGCTCAGTGTCTAGTCATCGCACACACTGAGAGAAAGAGTGCCCGAAGAGCCACGTCATTTTAAAGGAACTGGGCCACCGCTCTCTTCGGGCTTTCACTGCTTGCCTATTACCGGTTCCAGGCCCTTCTGCCAGGAAGTCTTTGAGGCCTAAGTGCAGTGAGACCACAAGTAGAACTGTGAACCTAGAACTTGTTACCTGGTGAAAACGTCCTTCAGCAATGGAGACGAAGTACTTCTCAGACATATGGAAGCAGCCCTGCACCACCAGAAATAAAGGCTCCTCCGGGAAGAGCAGTGCCGGATGGAAACCGGGGTCTGCCCAGGACAGGGGACAGGCACAGAGCCGGACTGTGACCACGAACAACTCCCACGAGGCGGGCGGGAACCAGGTCACTCGCCTCCAAGGAAGCACCCAACGCTGACTATCCAAACCAGATCACAGCTCTCTTTCTTTTCTGGGAGGGGGGAGGGGTGTGGCACACCATACAGCATGCAGGACCTCAGCTCCCGGACCAGGGATGGAATCCATGTCCCCTGTAACGGAAGCCCAAAGTCTTAACCACTGGGCCGCCAGGGAAGTCCCCACAGGTTTCAGTAAAAGTCATTTTTATAGCTTTCCCAGGAGACAGACTTAGAAACGGACGACTGGGTCTCCTCAGGAGAGCCTCACTTCTGCCAGGCAGCTCCAGCCCTCACTCCTGCTGAGGCCCACAGTTTCAGAAACTGAGAGAGCCTGTGCTGCAATGGTCCCACTTGCTATGCTCCCCAACTCCAGGGCGCAGCATCCCCACTCCTGCTTATAAGCCCTGACACCACACAATCCTGCATAGTTAACAAAAGCCCTGGAAAAGGTACAGATTCCTTATCCACAAGCTGGCCTCCTGATGACCATGGTGGACTCATGGCCAGAATGCACCAAAATTAGTAACGTCCAGGACAGGTCAGCGTCCATACTGCTCTCCATCCACTTCTCTCTTCTGGTACCACCGCATTTTTACCTTATAAAACACATCAGGCACGTACTGCTCGCTGCTGGACTCCTTGGCATAGCCAAGCTCAGGGGCATCCTTGCAGGGCAGCAGGCATTCATCTCGGACCAGCGCCATGCACTGATTGGACACCTGGTACCCTTCAAAGTGGACCTGGTTGTCGGGGCCACCTGCAAGAGAAAGACCTTCAGTGAGAATCCACTGGAGGATGTTCAAAACAAGTGTCACTCTTCATCTCGGATCTGCAGAACTAACTCTGTGCCTTGGGTAGAATCAGAAAAGTTCGACTGCAGCTTCACGAGAGCTGTGGGCACAAAACCTTGAACACAGGCTGTGGAAATGCCACTGCAGCTCCTCAAACAGGCCCACCAGCGACATGCTTTCTCAGAACTGGAGGTATGACTGTTAAACCTTCTCTAACACCCATCCAAAAGCTTGGGCTCCTGGATTTTAGTAACACAGGGATATGAACAACAGAGCCCCATGTTTCAGCAAATTCCACTCTTGAGTGAATGCAGGGAGACAGATGGGAGTGAATGGGAGAAGACAGAAACTTTTCCCAGCAAATACAACGCTAGTTATCTGCACACTGCAGAGGGCAGTCCTGACCTCAGACACCTGGACAGCCGGCACATCTGTGAGGCAGGCGTGGACCCTGCCGCAGCACTTAGGAGGCCACGCTCCCTGTGTTGAGCCCTGCCCTCCACTCTAACCTTTCTCAGGTCCTACTCGACAGAAACCTGCAGCAGGGTTACAGTTTGAGACGAGGGTAAAACCCATGGAGGAGGTCAGGCAGACCAATCATTCGGCCGTCTTCCTCCCCTCTAGAATCAGGGTCAAACCCTGACAACTGTGATAACTTTGGAGAATTTAAAAAAAAAAAAAAAAAACTCTCAACATCTCTAACTTAGTTTCTTTATAAAAGCAGAGTAAGGTCCCAATCAAGGAACACCATCCATCGCCACCCCCGGGAAAGGGAGAGAAATTATGCATCTGAGCATCTCACAGCACTACCAAGAAGGACAACTCAGCCTAGATCTGAAAGGACTCTAACTGCAGATCTTATTATAAGTGATTTACTACCTTACAGATTTAAAACCTGTCAGTAAAGTGCCAATTTCAGACGCAAAAATTCCACGGACAATCTGTAATTTCCAAATTCTCAACAACAGGTATGACTCAATAACTGAAAGTACAGGCAGCTCCTGACTTGGAAACTATTTATAATTCTAAACAGGTCCCAGTTCTTTGGGCTCATCAAATAATTCCCCATAAAAACAGTAATTAAAGGGGTTAGGTTACCATGGGAGCCCATGGAAGCCTAAAACAACAGCGCTCACAAGAAGCAGTTCTGAAAACCGGCGGAGGTGACTTGTTTTTCTTAACGAAGTGGGGCAGGGTGGGGCGGGAGCTGCCAGTTTTAGCAGGCTAGAGTCAAAGGTGCCAGATGTCTTGCTGTGTTCAACGGAGTCCTTCATGACAAAGAACCGCTCCACATCACACCTGGCCTTGAAATGTTCTATGCACACTCCTGTAGGCAAAACCCGTATTTGTGGAGACCTGGGATTAGAATCAACTGCATTTTATACACAACCACAGAAATAAACACTCATAGCTTTAACAGCATATCATCTATGAACAGGATACTGTATAAGCTGAGGAAGGGCCCTGCCTGGCTCAGAGTTCTATGGAGGGCTGCTGGCTCAATGTCTAGGAACCATGTCACTGATGCCTACACAGGGCCCGCCCACAAGGCTGGCAGCCCTCCACAGTGCTGTCCCCAAGCACTTGCTGGCTCATGGAATGTACTGTCTTATTACACGTTCCTTCACTATTATTTTTCCTTAATGTTACAGTCATCCTACGACTCTGCTTTCTTTTTAGAATCAGGTGTGTAGGCTGGTGTATTACCTATGAACTTTACTTTCTGATAGTAAAGACGAGTCATAAATGTACTAAATGTACTAAAGAGCAGGTATCAGGTCTAATAGGTTTGAGAACCACCAGCCTAAATGCCTAGACCCAGAATCTCAGCCTAAATGAAGCGAGTGGGGGTTTATGTGATGTAGGGAGTATAAAGAGAATACTTTCCTCTCCTGTGTCAAACAGAAAGCTGGCCTGGCAAAATTCTGATAATGTACAACCTGTCTCTTCTCTGTTCTCCCCCTTGGCTCCTGCTGCCCTGAATGTTCTCATCACAATAGGTCCCCTGCTCCATGAGGCCCTGGTAGAAGGACTCTATGCTATAGAATTAGTGCTTTCACTAATCCCTGTCCAAACTCCCATCCACTTCCTTAAGCACTTGACCCCATTAATTCACGTTAACATGTGAACGATGCTGCCATAGCCTCTTGTGCCCCACAGTACATTCATTTCAAAGAGAAGGTGCCTGTCACTCTAAATGGATCACAAATCAAATGGATCTTAAAAATTCAGACAGCATGAAAGATGTTTTCCTTCATGGTTCCCATGGCAGTAGTAACAGGCTCAACTGGGATTAATAGGGGATATAGTTACTTATGGAAAAGGAAATGGCAACCCACTCAAGTATTCTTGCCTGGAAAATTCCATGACTAGAGGAGCCTGGCAGGCTACAGTCCATGGGGTCATAAAGAGTTGGACACGACTGAGCACATTTTTATTTATACGCTTTAGGATGTTTGTGAACTGGGCTTTTAAACTAGAAGAAGTGTGGTAGCCATGAATGAACTGGATTATCACCTCTGTGATGGAAGAACTCAAGGCTTCACAGGATCAAGGTTAGTGTTTAATAAACTGACCAAAGAGACTGTTTTTAAGAGTTGGTTTTCCAAGTTTCAAATTCCTACTTCTTTTGAATCATATGGTCTTAACAGCGCGGTGCTGGTGCTGGCTGAGCAACACCGGCCAGGGGACAGAAGGGAGGACGGAGGTGAGGCCACGGTCATGGAGACGACTGCTAACAGAGAAGCACCACAGATCAACAGAGAAAGAAAGTTTTCCCAATAAATGGTGTTCAAACAGAATACGGCTACAATAAATTAAGAGGAAAACTGGGCCCCTACCTTGGAACACACATTTGAAGCAATCCTAGGTGGGCTTAGACCTCAAAACCACCAACCTTAAAGAAGACAAGACAACAGATTTTCTTTATGATTCAAAATGCCAAACCGTAGAAAGCCGACCACACGGAAATGTAAGCTTTCTGCTTCAGTGACACAACGGGAGAGAAGAGGCAGAGGTGTCCCACACCCGACACGGTCAGAGGTGAGCAGGACTCGGGCCCGAGGCTGTGGAGTACGGTGCCTCGCATGGCATTCTGCTCACGGTAGACTCGGGCCAAGGCAACACAATGGCCACACACAGGTAGGTCTCAGGCTGCTCCAGGTAAGGGAACACGGCCTGGCTCGGAGGACACAAGAGCACAGTTTTGGGTCTACTGTGTGCAGCAACATGTAAAACTCAACAGTACCTGGTTTAGGAAAACATACACAAGAGGTAAAACTGGAAGAAAAGCAAGGAAGTCATATTGCACCCCTTCTGGAAGCAGACTGGAAGACCCAGCAACTTCAGAGGCCACAGGAACGTTCTGGTTCTTAATTCTGGAGATTGGTATTTCTGCTTTTTTAAATTTCTTAAACATGTTTTATAAATAATCTTTTATATTTACTCAATTATTTACTTTTTAAAATTCTGGGGAAAAAAAAAGAGATGGCAGCCTGATGACCTTGGAGCAATGTGTCCACATACACAGCGCGCCAGGCTTCACAGGTCTTTGCAGCTAACAGGGAACAGCTTTCCATGAAGACACCAGACCCCATCACTGCCCCCAGACCGGCAAGCTGTCCCCAAAACGCTCAGGACCACAACTAGCAGGATCACCAGGTCTTAGGGTCTATAAGTGAGTCGAAACGTGTCATACAAACATATCTCATAAGACAGGAATTTTGGGGGAGAAGATCAAACCTTCACAGTGGTCCCCAGCATGGTGTGATTTTGATGTGTGAATGTTTAATAATGGTTTAAAAGTATTTATTCAGAGTACCTGATGCACACAGAATTTGTGTAAGGGCAAAATCTGTGTTATCAAGCCAGAAATTGTTACTGAACACCACAGGAGAGAACAGACAACAGAATTCTTAATCAAGACTCTTTGGAAATGTTTCAAGAATGACATGGAGAACCCTTTCGCAGAGCTCCTCACTGTTCCACTCTGAGGGGATGCCTGAGAGCGCTATCACAGGCCAGCCTCACTGTGTCTCTCCACTGCCACCAGCCGACAGGAGCAGATACAGCATCGAGGCCTGCCTGCTCAGCGAGCATTTCCTGACAGGTTGCTACAGAGCAAAGACAGGCTCCTTGCTACCATACTGACCCAGCCTTCCTGGCACAATGACAGTCCCTGCCCCCACTACCCTCAGACCATGCAGAAGCTCAGATTCAGAAGTAGGAGGCAGACCTTCATTCCTAAGAGCTGAGGGGGAGACCAGGGGCAGGGACAAGACCCTCAGGCCCTCGCATTTTTCATTTGCTCATCACCACTGTCACAGACGCCCAAAGCAGGAAAGACCCAGCTTCAGACAGTCTCAGCCCCGCTTCTAATCCCTGAGGAGGTGAAGTCTTTGTCACAATCATGTAGTGTCTAGCCTTGAAGTCACCACCAGGATGAAGCCCTGGAGCCCCTCAGCTCTGGGCGCTCTCCTGGGTGTCTGACATGTCCCATAGGTAGTAGGGTGTGTCCTTGGCACTGAATGCTATTCAGCAATGAAAAGAATGAAGCACTGCAGACTGCAGGCATGGATGAACCATGAGACACTGTAAGTGGTGAAAAATCAAGTCACAAAAGACCACACACTGTAGGATTCCATAAAGGAAACCAGAGAAAGCAAATCAGTGGTTGTCAGGTGTTGGGAAGACTGGGGTGTAACTGCTAAACAATGCAGGGCTTCTTTTTTGGGGACAAAACTTCTAAAATTAGACAGTGGTGATGGCTACGCAACCCTGCAAATATCCTAAGAGCCCCTGAGCTGGGCACTTCAAATCAGTGAACTGTGTGATGTGCAAACTGCATCTCGATAAAGCTGTTTAAAAATACAGCCTTGTTGGAACAATAAAAACAAACAGAACAATGACTAGACACTGCTCAGTGTCTAGTCATCGCACACACTGAGAGAAAGAGTGCCCGAAGAGCCACGTCATTTTAAAGGAACTGGGCCACCGCTCTCTTCGGGCTTTCACTGCTTGCCTATTACCGGTTCCAGGCCCTTCTGCCAGGAAGTCTTTGAGGCCTAAGTGCAGTGAGACCACAAGTAGAACTGTGAACCTAGAACTTGTTACCTGGTGAAAACGTCCTTCAGCAATGGAGACGAAGTACTTCTCAGACATATGGAAGCAGCCCTGCACCACCAGAAATAAAGGCTCCTCCGGGAAGAGCAGTGCCGGATGGAAACCGGGGTCTGCCCAGGACAGGGGACAGGCACAGAGCCGGACTGTGACCACGAACAACTCCCACGAGGCGGGCGGGAACCAGGTCACTCGCCTCCAAGGAAGCACCCAACGCTGACTATCCAAACCAGATCACAGCTCTCTTTCTTTTCTGGGAGGGGGGAGGGGTGTGGCACACCATACAGCATGCAGGACCTCAGCTCCCGGACCAGGGATGGAATCCATGTCCCCTGTAACGGAAGCCCAAAGTCTTAACCACTGGGCCGCCAGGGAAGTCCCCACAGGTTTCAGTAAAAGTCATTTTTATAGCTTTCCCAGGAGACAGACTTAGAAACGGACGACTGGGTCTCCTCAGGAGAGCCTCACTTCTGCCAGGCAGCTCCAGCCCTCACTCCTGCTGAGGCCCACAGTTTCAGAAACTGAGAGAGCCTGTGCTGCAATGGTCCCACTTGCTATGCTCCCCAACTCCAGGGCGCAGCATCCCCACTCCTGCTTATAAGCCCTGACACCACACAATCCTGCATAGTTAACAAAAGCCCTGGAAAAGGTACAGATTCCTTATCCACAAGCTGGCCTCCTGATGACCATGGTGGACTCATGGCCAGAATGCACCAAAATTAGTAACGTCCAGGACAGGTCAGCGTCCATACTGCTCTCCATCCACTTCTCTCTTCTGGTACCACCGCATTTTTACCTTATAAAACACATCAGGCACGTACTGCTCGCTGCTGGACTCCTTGGCATAGCCAAGCTCAGGGGCATCCTTGCAGGGCAGCAGGCATTCATCTCGGACCAGCGCCATGCACTGATTGGACACCTGGTACCCTTCAAAGTGGACCTGGTTGTCGGGGCCACCTGCAAGAGAAAGACCTTCAGTGAGAATCCACTGGAGGATGTTCAAAACAAGTGTCACTCTTCATCTCGGATCTGCAGAACTAACTCTGTGCCTTGGGTAGAATCAGAAAAGTTCGACTGCAGCTTCACGAGAGCTGTGGGCACAAAACCTTGAACACAGGCTGTGGAAATGCCACTGCAGCTCCTCAAACAGGCCCACCAGCGACATGCTTTCTCAGAACTGGAGGTATGACTGTTAAACCTTCTCTAACACCCATCCAAAAGCTTGGGCTCCTGGATTTTAGTAACACAGGGATATGAACAACAGAGCCCCATGTTTCAGCAAATTCCACTCTTGAGTGAATGCAGGGAGACAGATGGGAGTGAATGGGAGAAGACAGAAACTTTTCCCAGCAAATACAACGCTAGTTATCTGCACACTGCAGAGGGCAGTCCTGACCTCAGACACCTGGACAGCCGGCACATCTGTGAGGCAGGCGTGGACCCTGCCGCAGCACTTAGGAGGCCACGCTCCCTGTGTTGAGCCCTGCCCTCCACTCTAACCTTTCTCAGGTCCTACTCGACAGAAACCTGCAGCAGGGTTACAGTTTGAGACGAGGGTAAAACCCATGGAGGAGGTCAGGCAGACCAATCATTCGGCCGTCTTCCTCCCCTCTAGAATCAGGGTCAAACCCTGACAACTGTGATAACTTTGGAGAATTTAAAAAAAAAAAAAAAAAAACTCTCAACATCTCTAACTTAGTTTCTTTATAAAAGCAGAGTAAGGTCCCAATCAAGGAACACCATCCATCGCCACCCCCGGGAAAGGGAGAGAAATTATGCATCTGAGCATCTCACAGCACTACCAAGAAGGACAACTCAGCCTAGATCTGAAAGGACTCTAACTGCAGATCTTATTATAAGTGATTTACTACCTTACAGATTTAAAACCTGTCAGTAAAGTGCCAATTTCAGACGCAAAAATTCCACGGACAATCTGTAATTTCCAAATTCTCAACAACAGGTATGACTCAATAACTGAAAGTACAGGCAGCTCCTGACTTGGAAACTATTTATAATTCTAAACAGGTCCCAGTTCTTTGGGCTCATCAAATAATTCCCCATAAAAACAGTAATTAAAGGGGTTAGGTTACCATGGGAGCCCATGGAAGCCTAAAACAACAGCGCTCACAAGAAGCAGTTCTGAAAACCGGCGGAGGTGACTTGTTTTTCTTAACGAAGTGGGGCAGGGTGGGGCGGGAGCTGCCAGTTTTAGCAGGCTAGAGTCAAAGGTGCCAGATGTCTTGCTGTGTTCAACGGAGTCCTTCATGACAAAGAACCGCTCCACATCACACCTGGCCTTGAAATGTTCTATGCACACTCCTGTAGGCAAAACCCGTATTTGTGGAGACCTGGGATTAGAATCAACTGCATTTTATACACAACCACAGAAATAAACACTCATAGCTTTAACAGCATATCATCTATGAACAGGATACTGTATAAGCTGAGGAAGGGCCCTGCCTGGCTCAGAGTTCTATGGAGGGCTGCTGGCTCAATGTCTAGGAACCATGTCACTGATGCCTACACAGGGCCCGCCCACAAGGCTGGCAGCCCTCCACAGTGCTGTCCCCAAGCACTTGCTGGCTCATGGAATGTACTGTCTTATTACACGTTCCTTCACTATTATTTTTCCTTAATGTTACAGTCATCCTACGACTCTGCTTTCTTTTTAGAATCAGGTGTGTAGGCTGGTGTATTACCTATGAACTTTACTTTCTGATAGTAAAGACGAGTCATAAATGTACTAAATGTACTAAAGAGCAGGTATCAGGTCTAATAGGTTTGAGAACCACCAGCCTAAATGCCTAGACCCAGAATCTCAGCCTAAATGAAGCGAGTGGGGGTTTATGTGATGTAGGGAGTATAAAGAGAATACTTTCCTCTCCTGTGTCAAACAGAAAGCTGGCCTGGCAAAATTCTGATAATGTACAACCTGTCTCTTCTCTGTTCTCCCCCTTGGCTCCTGCTGCCCTGAATGTTCTCATCACAATAGGTCCCCTGCTCCATGAGGCCCTGGTAGAAGGACTCTATGCTATAGAATTAGTGCTTTCACTAATCCCTGTCCAAACTCCCATCCACTTCCTTAAGCACTTGACCCCATTAATTCACGTTAACATGTGAACGATGCTGCCATAGCCTCTTGTGCCCCACAGTACATTCATTTCAAAGAGAAGGTGCCTGTCACTCTAAATGGATCACAAATCAAATGGATCTTAAAAATTCAGACAGCATGAAAGATGTTTTCCTTCATGGTTCCCATGGCAGTAGTAACAGGCTCAACTGGGATTAATAGGGGATATAGTTACTTATGGAAAAGGAAATGGCAACCCACTCAAGTATTCTTGCCTGGAAAATTCCATGACTAGAGGAGCCTGGCAGGCTACAGTCCATGGGGTCATAAAGAGTTGGACACGACTGAGCACATTTTTATTTATACGCTTTAGGATGTTTGTGAACTGGGCTTTTAAACTAGAAGAAGTGTGGTAGCCATGAATGAACTGGATTATCACCTCTGTGATGGAAGAACTCAAGGCTTCACAGGATCAAGGTTAGTGTTTAATAAACTGACCAAAGAGACTGTTTTTAAGAGTTGGTTTTCCAAGTTTCAAATTCCTACTTCTTTTGAATCATATGGTCTTATACTTGTTTTTTTTCTAGGACAGCATCTCAAGTGTATTATAGATTTGGTGGCACTTTTTTACAGGCCATAATCTTTTATTACTATGTATTCATGATGTATGGGCTTCCCTTGTGGTTCAGCTGGTAAAGATTCTGCCTGCAATGTGGGAGACCTGGATTCGATCCCAGGGTTGGGAAGATCCCCTGAAGAAGGAAAAGCTACCCACTCCAGTATTCTGGCCTAGAGGATCCCATGGACTGTATAGTCCGTGGGGTCACAAAGAGCTGCACACGACTGAGCAACTTTCATGACATATACGTAACATGTAATACAACAGACACAATATCACCAACACACTCGTCACTCCCAATAAAAGCTTTATGGAAAAGACTTCTTAAAGTGACACTTCCACTCATAAATAGACAAGTAACAGAAACAATAAATTCCTATTCTCTTACTTAACCAGAGCCATCCTTCGTTACTAGAAAGGGGCAAAGGCAGCCTAGAACTCAGATCCAGAGCCAAGTGAACCTGGACTAAGGCTAAGACAGTGGACCAGAGGCCACAATTCTAGTATTAACAGTTTGGGGAGACGCTGAGTTCAGGATTTCTGTCACAAACCAGAAAGAAGAATTTCATGTCTCACAGGCTCATTAAGAAAATCTATTGTAACTACATTAACAATGCAGGGCTTTTCTGGTTGCTCACTAGTAAAGAATCTACCTTTCAATGCAGGAGACCCAAGTCTGATCCCTGGGTTGGGAAGATCCTCTGGAGAAGGAAATGGCAACCCACTCCAGTACTCTTGCCTGAGAAAACCCCATGGCAGAGGAGCCTGGTGGGGTCACAGGCCACAGGGTTGCAGAGAGTCAGACATGACTCGGTGACTAAACCAACAACTGGGCAGCAAAGCAGGCTAAACACAGACTTGACATGATTTAATACTTTCTTTCCTGTATCCATTCAGGCCTGGTACCAGTGTGAGGCAAAAAAAAAAGTGCCCAAAAAAAGAATGCAAAGAGGAACAAAACCTATTGACAGGGTAGCAATGGTTATAATATAACTCTGCCTCCATTTATACCTGTAGCCACTGCAGTAACAAACTTGGATCCAAAATGTCCATCTGGAGATAGTCGACATATGTTGGGATGCTTATTTTGGAAGTCTCCTGCAGTGATACATTCTTCTGAACTCAGGAAATAGGTGTCCTAAGAAAAGAGAACCAACATATCAAGTTCTACAGCATCATGTCAAAATATGCTTCTATTTCTTCTTTAGAAAATAGTAAGAACTAAACTATGACACGTCACAAACTATGGTGAAACAAGTAAATACATTTCCTGTTACCAACCCCTCACAGAAAACCACTTGTAACTAGTAAGGCCAGAAGCACAGGGAAATTTACCTCATGGGCTGACCTATGAAAGGCAGAGCTTTATAAAGGTAAAGAGGGTTTTTATTTCCAACAAAGAATGAACAGACTCAGCCTTAATTTACCAAGAACAATGTGTTGAAAATAATGTGTTCTAAAAACGTAAGCTGTGCAGAGATACCCAAGAGTGCAGCCCAGAGCTGCTCTGTAACAAGGTCCCGCCAAGCAAACATCCCCGCTCACCTTATTTCGACTATATCGAACTGTACCCTTCCGAGTATCTTCTGAGACAAGGTCTGTAAATATCCAGCCAACCTGCATAAGAGAGAAAAATACCTTTTGAGTCTCTCCCTGAAACAGATGACGAATGCCTTCTAGCTTCTGCCCAGAGAGGAGACTCCTGGGAGTCAGTCCTTTCTTTCTAGGTGAGTCAGCTCCTCAGCTAAGCCACTGTCCAAACCAGGGCTCTCAAGCAGTACTCAGCTGACACTGGTTGTCCTCCACCTGATGCTGCCGGGTGGAGACAAGAGCAAAGGAGCAAAGCTCATTTACGTGTTAGAAACTAAGACTCAGTGTCACCTCTGGGCCCAGCACTGTGCTAGGTGCAGGGGACTCTGGGCTGGACAAAACTAAAAGGGGATTGGAGAAACAATGAGCACGCAAATAAAGACAGTGCCGCTTCAGATGCTAGGGCTTTCTCCATCAGACAGGAGAACATACTCCCTAGAGAATGCATTTAAAATAAAAGAAAACACACAACAGAGACTTCACCCAGCTGCTTCTCTGAGCTCCAGTGCAGGGCTGAAGGAAGCATCTGAGGGTACAGGGATCTGAAACGCCAATCCCAGACCTTGGCACAGTCAGCCTTCCTGGCAAGTCCTGCTACAGCAACAGTGTCTGTCCATGTGCTCTGTGAACCGTGGCCCTCCTATGCCCATGAATCTCACAGCTGGTTACCCTTCCTGAACCAGAACCTGGCTGGGAGGTTGAAGAGTGGCGATGGAATCCAGATACACACCCATTTCAGTCCTTCAAAGAAGTGACCTGGTGTCTGAGACCCTCTCCAGTACAACCCTGACATGAAACTCTTCAACTCCATCTCCTGCAGACATGACCAGCCAAATCAAGAGACTTTCGTTTTCTTTAAAAATGCCCAAATGAATAAAACCCCCAAGGGGGATGGCAATGGAGAAAATGAGACTTAAGGGATAAATGTAATTAACCATTAAACAAAACAGAATCAAAATCAAGCTGAGATAAGGGCTAAGGAATTAAGTGTTTGGAGAAAGGTATTTATGTAATTTCAAGATCTTCTACTCTACCATGAGCCAAACATTTATAACAAAACTGGGTTTTGATTTCTCTTTTCAACATGAGAAACTTTCAGAATTTAAACCAAAATATGCCCCTAAATCATGATACTGACTCCTTGTTAGAAACAACAGGAGTTTTTTTCTTAAAATGAAGTAACTTTGCTCCATAGCATTCCTGGGTTAAAAGGCACATTTCCAGTCTTCCCCCATTTATCTGTACAGTCTATTTCTGTCTAAACTGATTAGGAAACAAAGGATAAAACTTACATAGGTATTAATAATGAATTTTTAAGATGTGTTCAAATTCACATTTCAACGTTATCTATAAAAAGTCATCTTTATAGTTCCTAGGAACTCTACCAAAGATGTGCGATAAACTAGATAAACAGATTCAAAAAGAAAACCCTCTGTCTTCTAACTGCCCAGAAAACTAGCAAGGCTTATATGCTCAGATGCCTCAATTACAAACAGGAGGTTCAATGAGGACTGAAGAGGAACCACCAGAATCTCCAAGTGCAGGGGAGAGAAAATGATCAGTGCAGACAGACACACCAGAAGGATGTGCCTTAGCAGCCAGGTGGGACATAGAGCCTGGTGTCAGGTCCCCTGCAGCAGAAGCAGGGGTTTTGTTCCTCCTGCTTATTTCCTGGCCCACTTTGAGCCAATCCGCAAGAAGTATGTCTGGTGGATTTACATATAATAGTCCCTACACTGGCATCCTTATAAATACAAGCAAGGCTTCAAAATGTGCAGGGCCTGCATCTGACCTTGAGCAGCTGGAAGTTCAGTCCCAGATCAGGCCTGGCCAGGCAACACACCTAGATAGCCCCAATACAGAGCCCAGGTCCTCCCTCAAGGAAAAAGAGTCTCAGTACCTTCCTCAGGCCAAGTTTGGCAGCAATTTCATCAACCACCTCGGCCTTTGGGTCTTCAAGAAGCTCCAAGCTATTCTGTGTACCAATCTGTGAGGGTATTAAAGAGAAGGTGGATTTAGAGGAGGGGTTCAGAAAAGCAGCAAGCAGCTCTGCTCCATTTCTGGTAGGCTGTCACAAAGGAGCACCAATCTTCCCTGCCAAACAGGATATTTTCAGTAGCAAAAGCTCAACCAGATCCATAAGCCAAGCCCTCCAGACTCTTTCCTTCCAGGGCTTGGCTGTTCAGGACTAGAGAAGGCTCTCTATACCTTAAGATTCCTTTGTTTGGAATAGAAGTTAGTTTCAAAACTCTCTTGGATAAATAGTTTAACTCCAAGTAAACTTGGCTAGATTAAGCAAGGTTAGAGTTACAAAGTAACATTCATTGCCAGAAAAGCCTTGTAAAACCTGCATACAACTTCTACAGGGACAGTGCTTAGCTTCATCGGCAAGGCAAAATAAGAGAGCACAGAAGATAAACACACTCTAAGCCAACAAAAGGGCACATGAAGTGGGTATCCTGTTGACTGGTGAGGAGAGCGCTCAGCTTGGGGCAGTGGGAGGCTTGGGCTGGCTCACATGCAACCTACACTGGCCACAGGACTCCACCTCTTGCAGCAGACAAAGCATGCTGAAATCTTTAATCTGCACCAAAATGCAGCTCATAGGTTAAGCATCATACTGAGCAGAAGACACAGCTATGAAACAGGAAAGTGAAGGTAATTCCAAATTGAGTTATGCTAATTGGGTATATCCTTGTAAATTAGTCAAACCCTGGCAAAATAACAAAAGAACTTTATGTTGCTGGGTATGACCCATATGGAGATGATTACTACATCCAGAGCACAACTCAAAGTACAAACTCAGAACAAAGCTAAGGATTTTTGTTTCATGACATGTGGCATCATGAGCTTCAACTTCTAATGAGCTAGAGGTTATTAGAGGTCAAATGTTTCAACCTCCAGGATCCCCAATTTGGGAGCTCTGATGATGCTGTGAGTAGTTTCGATGCCAAAGGCTTCTGATTCNTAATCACAGTAGCAGAAGGAAAAGGGAGAACTTAGTGACTTCAGGTGGTTAACTAGTGCCAGCATGCCCTCCCCACTCCCCATCTTCTCCCCTCGGGGACTCACTTGATCTTCAGCAGGTTGAGGGATTTGTTGGATGATGCTGTTATTTCTCCAGTCTTGTTTCTATTGATGTAAACTGAGAAGCCATTATTTTGGAAGCCAAACTCCTTTGCGACCTAAAACAAGCCCCAAACAACAGAGATTTAATAAAATATTTAAGGGAGTTCCCTGATGGTCCAGTGGTTAGGACTCTGAGCTTTCAGGGTTAAGGACCTGGGTCCCATACGGGGCTGGGGAACTAAAACCTCACAAGTCACACAGCACAGCAAATAACATACCAAAATATTTAAGTCTCACTACTCTGACCATATATATACATCAGACATTCCTAGTGAGTTTAGAAACTGCTCCTCGTTAAACAAATACCTCTTGTTATTTTGCTTTCTTACGAGGAAACTCAAGTCTGGGGCCAAGACATGGAGCTCAACTCTTAGGGTCATCTGAGACAGGGAATTCTGGCAGAGAAACAGAAATTATAAAATATAATCAAATGGAAATTCTACAACTGAAATAGAAAATTCACTGGATGGGTTTATCATCAGAAGGGAAATGACAAAAACAAAACAACAAAAAAAAGTCAATTAAAGATGGGTTAATAGAGATTACAATCTACAGGTAGAGATTTGAAAGAATGAACAGAGCCTTAGGGAACCTCAGGAGCAATAGCAAATGATCCTCGGGAGAAGAGACTAAGGCTAGGACTGAAAAATATTTGAAGAAAGAATGGCCAAAACCCTCAAATTTGATGAAAAACATATGAGTAACAAATCCAGGAAGTTCAGCAAAACCAAAATAGGATAAATAAAGAAAAAACTATGTCTGGGGACACTGTCATCACACCGCTAAAAACCAAAGATCAATGGAGAACAGAAGACAATGGAACATCTTTAAAGTGCTGAGGCAGGAATAAAAATCTGTCAACTCAGAATTCTCCATCTGGAAACAATATCCATCAAATACAAGGGCAAAATGAAAACATTCTCAAGTTGACAAGACCCAAGGGCACCTGTTGCCCACAGCCTCCACCACAATAAATGCCAGAGGATGTTCTCCAGGCTGAACACCAGACAAACTCAAGAAGCAGAGGACACACGAAGATAAGAACTCCAATCACACAACAGGCAATCATCACAGAATTGCCATGAGAATCCTGAGAGAGCAACAGTGCTGGTCAGGAACAGGACCAGGTACTTTCTTGGCAGTCCAGGGGTTAAGACTCCATGGTCCCAACACAGAGGGCATGGGTTCAATTCCTGGTCGGGGCCTAAGATTCCGCATGCTGCGCAGTGTGGCCAAAGACAAAGAAACAGACAAGACTCAAGACTTTGGCCTTTTTCTGAAACAGCGATAAACTGAAATTAACAAATTGTGGCATTTTATCTGTTCTGCAAAGCCATAGTTTTTCTATAGACAGAGCACTGCAAGCTATTGCCAAGAATAAGAAAGAAGTCTTGCACCAGGAACATCATTCCTGTGTGAGTTAGGACAGCACCCCCGGGATGTAAGGCAATCTCTGAAGTGGTGCAGGGTATCGTGTGGGCAGCCCTGTGGGCAGAGGGAAATCCCTATGACCACATGACTGAGACCTGTGCTTTCTATCCGGACCAAGAGCAGCAGTATTTTCAAATACAATTGCCAGCAACATTACTTCACACATGCTGAATCCCACTTTTGGGAGATGCAGAAATATATATACTAGGTTCTACATGGTACTCCTGTGAAAATAACTGCTTCTGCCAACTCTGAATTCTTTATCTAAAGATACAGAAATCGAACACAAGACATCAAGCATCAAAAAAAAAACCTTAGCAGAGTCTTACAAGAGCACAGTTAAAATCTTAAAAACTGGGACTTTGCTGTCAGTCCAGTGGTTAAGACTCTGCCTTCCAAAGCAGAGGGCACAAGTTCCCAGTAGAAGAACTAAGATCCCACATGCCACGCAGTGCAGCCAGGAAAAAAAGCTTCAAAACTTCATTTCAAACCTGAGATAATCTTGATGTGTGACTACTGTAATAAAACCAGAAACATGGTACTGTGTAAGATGAATACAAATGTTTATAACGGAAAATAACAAAAAAGAATACATGGCATGATTTCATTTAAGTTCAAAAACAGCCAAAACTAAAATTTAGGGTTTAGGAAAGCATAGAGGTGGTAAAACACAGAGAAGTGGAGAAGCAGCTCCCGTCAGATCAGGAGAGGAGTGACAGGCTGAGCAAGTGGGAAGGCTGACCGGTGGTTCCTGGAGGCTGACACTGCCCCAACCCAGACCTGGGTATTTGCTTCACCATCAGTCTTTTTGACTGTTCACATTTTTCAAGCATCTCTTAGCAGGTACTTTAATTCACAGGTAAAAAAATGTGTAATATTATAAAGAGAAAGGACAGAGTCACTTGCTGCCAAGAGGTCGGTTAAGAAAGGACTGAGGGAAATTTCCTGACAACCCAGAAGTTAGGATTCAGCGTTTTTATGGCTGAGGGTGCACATCTGATCCCTCGTTGGGGAACTAAGATCCCAGAACCCACAAGGTGCAGCCAAACAAAAGGACAGAGGCAGGATCTGGGGTGACTCAGTGAGGGCCCTTTCAGCGAAGTGACAGGAGCAGAAGCAAACCCTGGGATCCTGGAGGTGAGGAAGGACGCTGCCAAGCAGGACAGCCAGAAGAGCCTGTCCCGGAGGGGTCACAGTCTAGTGATTCACAGAAGGAATTCTTCAGGCAGAAGCATTAGGTGGCCTCAAAGGATCTGGTAACTCAAGATTCTATGAGAGATTTTCATTGCAAGATGTCTCATTACACTTACAAAACCAATTTCCTTAGAGAGCATAATGCCACATATTAAATCAGGATCAAGGGTATCAAGTGTGGGGATGGGAAGTTGGAGCCAACAAAGTTCAGTGGTTAACATACTTTTCAGGCAAGTTTGCGAGGTGACAGGAAGGCCATTTCAAAGCCCACTTACAGGGCACAAATGCACAGCCAAATTATTAATTATCAAAAATCAGTATGAGTCCACTCATATGACACACCTGGAGAGACAGAATGTAGGGTGGTTACCAGAGCTGAAGGGGAGGCGGGGAGAGAAGTTTGTGTTTAACAGGAACAGTTTCAGTGTGGGAAGATGAAGAAATTCTGGAGATGGATGGTGGTGATGGCTGTATAACACCATGAATGTACTTAACGCTACTATACACTTAAACATGGTTTGCATGGCAAATTTTATGTTATTTTTCTTATCACAGTTAAAAAAAAAAAGATACAAATCTATATTTGTTGACTTAAAGTCATGTCCATAACCTATTGTGAAGTGAAAAAAAGGTACAAATGAGCACAAGGTGAGATGTGGATTTCTCTAGAATGGGTGCATCTGACTTCTGCCTGCAGGGCAGGAGGATTGACATATGGGTGACTGCCTGGACTCATGCAACTTGTCACCCAGAAAGCTAAACAACCATCACCCCTCAACACGGCCATCAAACAATCCATTCAATGATCAATCAAAGAAGAAACAGGGATCTTGGTTGTTGAGCCTTGTCACTAAGGTGGAGAGCATCCAAGCACCAGCACCAGAAACACAGGTGTTGGTGGCTGGCTCACCGATCTTCCTGACAGGGCAGACAGTGACCCCTTCAATAAGACATAACATGGTCACTTAAGTCAAAAAACGGTTCAGGAAGGCTGGACTCTGAATGTGAGGTCACAAGGAGAGCCTATCCAATTAATTTCAGTTGGATTTTCCTCTTTACAAATGCATAATACATGATTAAAATACATTATTTCCAAACCAGTCTTTAAAAAGCACTTTACATATAAATTAAAATGCAGGCATGCCAGTTTTTCCATTTTTTGTACTAAGTCGTTTCAGTGATGTCCAACTTTTTGTAACCCTACAGACTGTAGCCCACCAGGCTCCTGATAAGATTCTCCAGGCAAGAGCACCAGAGTAGGTTGCCAATCCTTCTCCATTTTTTTCTTTAATGATTTATAAATGTTTCTCCTTAACCTCAGATTTGAAATACAGCAGTAGTATAGTGCGCTCCTATTTTGGTGAAAGTACATGTACATGCATACACAGGAAATGTATGTGCACATCTGCCTGCACATGTGTACACACAAACACATGCCACAGTAACAGTTACTTCTGGCTAGTAAAATTCTGAGTTATTCTTATCGCTTCTTTATACTTCCCTGTATTGTTCGAGGCTTTTATAATTAATCCAGATTATTTGCATAATCAGAGGAAAGGATTTTCACTTGAGGGGAAACATCTCAGCGTAATAAATGTTTGTTCTTGAGTATTCCCAAGCAAATTTCTCCTAAGCAATGACTACTGTGGTGATAATGGCTTCAGAAATTAGGTCAACACTAAACTGTACCTCCCTGACTCCACCCACATCCAGTGACCGCTATTGTGTCTATATTCCCTATGCAAGGCAACAAGTAAATACCCAGAGGGAGCACTAGGATTTCAGGATACTTTGAGGCAAATAAAAGTCAGAATAATCCTGTATTTTTAGGCTTCTTTAAAATCATTTGAATTTAACCTGTCCAACAACTCTATATTTGATGCCAAGCACAGAAACCTCAAGTTAAAAACAAAATCATATTTCTACATGGTTACTACAGATATAAGAAACTTTCATATAACAAAGACTCGGAAAAGTAAAGAACAACTGTAGGCAGTCTTCTTAATCTCACGTTTATCTTCACAACTGTCCAAGCAATAGCTACTTAATGCTTCATCTTTGTCTCAGACGATCTCTCAAGAACTCAAGTTTTTAGGGTATCCACAGCACCATCACCAGGAGTGAGCTGACAATGGTCAGCTGCTACTAAAAAAGCAAAGAGTAAAATATTAAAACGGAATAGGAAGAGGCAACCCACTCCATTAATCTTGCTTGGAAAATTCCACGGCAGGCTTCAGTCCACGGGGTCACAAACAGCTGGACATGATCGAGCAAGTAAGCATACACGCAGGATACCAAAAAGTCCTTAAAGACACAAGAGATTCTCTTTTCTACTATTGCACCTGGGTCGTTTTTCTTTTATTTTTGTAAATACGGTCGCTTAAGCAGCACTGTTGGAATCAGAATAGAAACTACTTTTCAGAAACCAAACTTCTCAAGTAAGTGCTATGACTTCCTTAACAGATCATAGTGTAATCCTCAGCAAATCTCCTTATTCCCTGGACTTCCATTTCCATCTTTGCGAAAACAAAAAGATCAGACTACCCGACACTGAAAATTCCCTCTGGCTTTAACAGTCTGTGACCTTTTTTTTTTTTTTGCTTATGAAAAGTGATTTTTTAAATTAGAAGTTAATAGCTATCTACAACAAATTCAAATAATAAAGAATGTATAAAGTAGAGGTTGGCAAATTTTCTTTGTAAAGAGCCAGGCAGTAAATATTTTCAGCTTTCAGGCCATACAATCTGTCACAACTACTCAGCTCTGCCCATGGAGCTCAAAAGCAGCCAGACAGTACATAAGCCAAAGAGTGCGGCTGTGTTCCAATGAAAACAGGTGGCCAGCCATGAACCATGCTTTGCTGACCTCTAGAATGAAGCATCAAGCAAAAGCCACTCTCCTTCCTTTGGTCTCCTCTTCCAGAGCTACACCTTTTGGGTCTGGCTTATGCTCTTTAAACCACATTCTTACATCACAGATTTGTATATGGAGCTTTATTTAATTTTTTAAGAAGAAAGTGGGATCATTCTATACATGTTAATAATTCCCCTTTGCTGAAGAACAATTCAAGTTCTTCACTCTCTGATTTTTCACTCACAGATTTCCTCCTGGGAAATCCTTTTACACTGACCTTTGGGCCCTTGGTCCTGCGATGGTGGTCAGCTGTGACACATCTGATCCTGTATCAGTCCCACCAATCATGACAGAGAAAACCAATGCAAGAGACTAAACTTGGGAGTGGGGAGGAATCAAGAAAATGAGGGAAAGAGAAAAGGTACAGACTAGGAAAGGAACAACAGTGGAGGATGAAGAAAGGTCAATACCCAAGCCACAGGTACCTTTTTCAAGAATGTTGCAGCTGTTTCTCTCTTTGTTGCCGTGATCCGCTTCACCCCATCTGGGGACTGGACACGTATTATCTATGGTAAATGAACAAGGTGGTTACTGTGCAAACTTGGAAGGTCCTAACCTATTACTGGAACTAACATCTGCAGTCTCTAGGCATGAGTCACTGAAACTTAAGAGTCAAACTTCACCTTTTCCCTTGCGTATTGTAACCCAATGTTTCTAGAAGATGAAGCAGAGGTCTGAGAGTCATCAGCACAGGGGGGGACATCCTAAGAGGGCTGCCCTAATAGTCAACTCGTATCATTTCACTCAGAAAAATACAGCTTCAATTTTTTAAAAATTTATTTGGCCATGCCACATGGCTTGTGGAATTTTAATTCCCCAACCAGGGGTTGAACCCACACCCTCAGCAGTGAAAATGCAAAGTCCCAACCTCTGGACCACTAGGGAATTCCTACAATCTCAACTTTTAAACACTACTTATAAAGAATGTATTTGAAAGATCAACATTTTTCTCTTCAGGTTTACACACAAAAAAATTTGTTTTTATCAGCAGGAAAAAAACCAATCATGAACAATTGAGTTGTTTAAAAAAAATCTTTGTTCCCAGATCCATACAGATTACTTTTAAAAGATCACAGAATTCAATATGGAACTCCCTAGCAGGAGGGTTAGGACCTGCAGTGAAAGCCAAGGGCACAGGTTCGATCCCTGGTTAGAAACCAAGATCCCCGCAAGCCCTGAGGCCAAAATAGAAAAAAAACTAAAAACATTAAAGGATTGCAGGAAATCTAATTTGTTATTTACTTTCAATAAAAAGAAGAAAAGAAATAAGATGTTTAATACCATGGTAAAATTTGTCAGGGTTTTAAATATATTTATTTGCATTGCTAGCCATGAAATGGTTGTCAGGTCTGGAAGACAGCTGGACAGAGCAGCACTTTCTAGACTTGATTTTCACCCTAATAGAAGCCCAGTGAAGGTGAGCTGCTATGTCCAGGCCAACCATCTGAGGTCTTGCCTCAATGGGGAGCATGAAAAGGCATGCCCTACCACCAGCAAGACACGTATGTTCCAACCACCTGAGGGATAGGAGGAACCACGAACAGAATGTGCCAGAAAGTACTCATGTTCTTCCTCTCAGCAACACTGCACTGTATATTGTATTCAAAACAACACTATACAGATGAGAAATGCTGCACAATGGCTTTCGATCTGGTTGATTTTATCAAACAAATTAAGACTAATGTAGGGACTTCCCTGGTGGTTCAGTGGCCAAGACGCGGGGTCCCAATGTAGGGTGCTGGCGTTCGATCCCTGGTCAGGGGACTAGATCCCACGGGCCACAACTAAGATTCTGTGCAGCCAAATAAACAAATATTCTTTAAATAATAATAATTTAGATTTTCCTAAATTATTCCTACATTTCCTAAAAAATAGCTTGCTTCTTTCTTTCTCTGTTTTGGTTTTTTCGGCCATACCTCTCACCATGCAGAACTTTCCCAACCAGGCATCAAACCCCTACCCCCTACAGGGGAAGCAAGGAGTCCTGTCTCCACTGCTGGACTACCAGGGAAGTCCTTTCTCATTTTCTAGTAACGTGTGTGTGTGTGTGTGTGTGTGTATTCAGTCATGTCGGACTCTGCAACCCCATGAACTGTAACCCGCCAGGCTCCTGTTTATGGAATTTTTCAGGCAAGAATACCGGAGCGGGTTGCCATTTCCTACTCCAGGGGATCTTCCTGACCCAGGGATCGAATAACTTTTGCTTAACTGAAAAGGTTTTCCCCCCATGTTGTATTCAATTTTAAGATTTCGTTTTGAATAGTCCTTGTGAAACCCCAATTGTTAAGAGTGTATTTTTTTATTTTTGCTTCTCAATAACATGTTTAACTTTCTCACTCATTTGTGTGTACCACAAACAAAAAGTCTTTTGACTTTTGATTTTTAGTATACTCTAGATTCAAGATCTAGAAAAATGTTTTAATACACAGCCTGGACATGAGGTAACCTCCCACTTATTTGTTTCTGCAATCTGTCTCCAATACTGAGGCAGATTATGCAGTAAAGTGCCCTGCTTCTCTTTGAGGGATGTAGTGACTATGGCTTTGAATGTTCACATAGGACCAAGAGCATGATACTCTACTCCTTGAGGAGTTAAAGGTCAGGATTACATGTTTCTGGAGAGTTCCAAAGCTTAAGAAGTTATTCTACTTGTTCATTTACAAGACACAGAAGTCGAGGTTTCCAAGCTAGGCTCAGTATTGAACTCCGAAAGACAAACACAACTTATACTGAGGGAAGTTATGGCCTGGCCTTTGACACAGGCTATAAAGTAAAATACACAAGAAAAGACAAACCAGGCAACAGAGACACATTAACTTCTTGGTAACCTAGGTCTCCCTATTTATGAGAAAGTGAGCCCAGAATACTTTCTGGGGGAGTCAAAGAATTAGTGAGATAAAAATCAAGTTTTTCCACAAAAATTTTTAGAAGACTTCTTCTACACAAGTAAATAAACTTTTGAAATAAATTTCAAAAGAATGATCTGTTTCAGTTCCTCACAATGTGAGAATTTCAGCAAGAGAACCATGCTATCAACTAGAGCTTTGCCTTTACACAGATACAAACGTGGCTTTCTCCGAAACTCACTTATCCACAGGTATTTCAATTCAGTTAAAAATACTACAGTAAAGAGAAAGTTTGGAAGCATATTTGAGTGCTAACTCTTAACCTATTTCTAGGAAGAGTTACCAACAATTGGTGGTAAGTCTTATTAAAACGAGTTAACAAAATAAATAAATAAAACGAGTTAGTTGCTCATTTCTCTTGGACCATTTATTCCCTCTGCTCATCTCTAGGCTGGGAAATACGGAGAAGGAGCCAGGGCCCCTGAATAGAGAGCAGAATTAGGACTCACTAGAGGAAAAGTCTGAAAGTCCCAGAGCTGGAGGTTCCTGCAGACCTGACCATCCAGAAAGAATGCGTGCTATTCCCAACACCTGGCAAAACTGTTCGAGGCCCTCCCAAGGCCAAGTTCTGAACATGACTTGCCACCCCATACTGCTTTTGCTTCCCCCAGGAAATTCCAAGTGGTCCTTAAAGTTAACCAAAAAATTCTTCGGTCCAGCTGGTCTGTTGGGTTTTTTCCGGCTACACTGACTTCTGAGAGGAACTTTTCTCAAGTTATGGGTCGGCCAGTTTTTTTTTCTGATTTTCACTTAAAAAAAAAAAAACACAACAAACTTTAAGGGGACGTGTGTTAATATCTAACTTCGGGTACAAAATGAGATCTTTGAACATCCCTTTACAGACAGGTAGCTGTCAAGGTCTCCTTGCCATCCGCCAGTACACCGTCTCCCTTCTTCGCAGCTTCCTCTAGCGGGGAGAGGGGTCCCCATTTGTAGAAAATGCTCTTTTAGTGACCTGTGACAAGGCACTCACTGGGGCGACGGCAGGAGGCAGGAAAGACGGACAGGAGGCGAGGAGGGGGTCGTAGCCCCCGGCAACCCGGAGCCCCTCTTCTAGGCGCGCCCGACGAGACCCCGCGACCAGGAATACAGCGGCCGGCACAGCCCACACCCTCAGACCGCCCGGCCTCCCACTCCAGCCGGGGACGGGAGGTGCTGAGAGGAGGTCGGGAGTCCAGTCGGCTGGCCGGCCCAGGAGGAGGAGGGCGGGCCGCTGCGCCTCTCCGCAGGCCGCGCCGGCAAATATGCTGCCTCATCCCGGCGCCCTCCCGCCCGGCCGCCCCACTCACGATGCTCTCGGCCATGGTGGCCGCTCCCGTGTCCGGGCTCGAGCCCCGGGCTGCCGCCGCCTGCCGCCCCACGGGCCTCGCAGCCCCGACCCCGGCCTCAGCCCCGGCCCCGGCCTCCCGCCGCCGCCGCCACCGCCGCTCCAGCTTCGCCGCCCGGCCGCCACCGCCGCGACGTCCTGTGCCTCACCCGACGCGCTCCCCCGGCCGCGCGGCCGCGCAACCAGGTTCCGGCCCCGCAATCAGGTTCCGGCCCCACCAACGGCCTGCGCCTGCGCAGGGCGGCCCCGCGCTGGGCTCTGCGTAGAGGGGCGCCCCCAGCTGACCACGCGGTGGAGAGACGCTGCGCTGCAGCCCAGATGGAAGCTTCAGAGCGCATCTCATCCACCGACAGAGATCGGTGGGCTCGAATTGGGCGCCTTGCTGGTCACACGGAAATTCTGTTCTAAGTGTGTTAGGGAAGTCTTTGGGGAAGTGAGAGTGGAGGAAGCATGCTCTGTGTAACATTGTAGGATTCTTCTAGAAACTGAATGGAGAATAGTGCAGGAGGAGAATCAGGGAGACCCTTGGGGAGACTGAGGCTTTATTTAGTTCAGAGGGCAGAACACGGTGGCCATGACGGGGCTGGATATGGGACAAACATTGGCAGAAGAGTTGATAGGGTTGCTCCTATCGAGGGGCAAGGTGTGTGGTTTTTATCCTGCTGACAGGCATCCTGCTTTCTCACCCTGTCCTGCTCTTGTACAGGACGGCCTCTTTTGCTTCTCATACTGACTGTATCCCTTACACAGAAGGACAAAACTGCGTGCTGGTGATGACGTCTCCTAGTGTGGTCACGTCCAAGCATTGACAGACATGCTATTCTATCTACACCGCTTACCTTTTAATCTCCATTGTGTGACTGTGAAGGTATTACATTAATGTTTTAAAGTTATATTAGTAGTTATATTTCTGGGGCTGCCATGACAAAATACCACACACTGAGTGGCTTAAACTTATTTTCTCACAATTCTGGAGGCCCGAAGTCAGAAATCAGGCTTGGTTTCTTCTGCAGCCGCTCTCCTTGGCTTGCAGATGGCCGTCTTCGTCCCGTGTCTTCCCTCTGTGCAAGTGCATCCCTGGTGTCTCTCTGTGTCTCAGTTTCCTTTTCTTATAAGGACATTAGAGGAGGGCCTGTCTTAATGGCCTGATTTTTTAAGTTAACTACCTCTTTAAAGGCCTTACCTTCAAAGTCTCATTCTAAGGCCCTGGGGTTTGGACTTCCACATAGAAATTTGGAGGGGGACACAGTTCAGCCCATAACAGTGGTGGTAATTACACTTTCATCCAAAGGCTACCCAATATCAGAACAGGGCTGCGATGGAGCCAGAGAGGCAACAGCCGTCTTCCGGAGGGCCTGCTTTGAAGCCTGATGCAGTAACTGATGAGGCCAGACGTGTCCTCTCTGAGGAAGAGATGAGCCACAGTCTGGCTGCACTGGGCCTGACCTCCAACTCCCATCCTATCCCTGACCCTCTGCCCATAGCACAGCAGCCTGAGTGGTCCTTTTGTCAAATCGGATGCACCTTACTCAACACCTGTCATCTCCTCATCTCACTCAGAGAAAAATTTGGAGACAGCCATCCTTCTGCAGACTTTCCAGGCTTGTTCCCACCTAAGGTACTACATGTGCCGGAAACGCTCTTCCTGCACATCAGCCTGGCATGTGCCAAGGGCACTGCCCAGACCCCCACTCAGGACCAAAGCTGCTGGCAGCGCTGGCTGAGCTCCCCTTTGGGGACTTAGCTTACTCCAGATCACAGTCCCTTCCCCCAGGCAGCTCATGCCCAATAACAGCAATGGTTAGTAAGGCCCAGCCCCATGTCTCAGTCTGGTATGATTCTGCAGGCCATCCCAGCTGCGAGGATCCCTGAGGCCTTTATTGGGATTGTCTGATTTCTCACTTTCTCCCTCCACCTGTGTCATGCTGCTTCCATTGCAAGTCTGGATCCTGAGACCTCCCAGGTGACCTTCCTGAAGTCATCCTCACAGGGGCCTTGCCCCAAGAAAATCTACGAGGCTCGTTCCCTCTCTTCCTTCAGCTTCTTCTCAGTCCTCTTGTTCTTTTCTTTTCCTTTAAAATTTTTTTTTAAATATTTATTTATTTGGCTGTACTGAGTCTTCGTTGCAGCACCAGGGATATTAGATCCTGGCATGCCAGGATCTCCAGTTGCAGCATGTAAACTCTTTACTTGTGACCGTGAAATCTAGTACCCTGGTCAGAAATCGGACCTGGGCCCTTGCGTTGAGAGCACAGAGTCTTAGCCTCTTGACCTCCAGGGAAGTCCCTCTTTTCTTTTTTAAAATTGAGATAGCATTCACAAAACATACAGTTAACCATTCTAAAGGCGAAAACTCACTGTCCTTTAGTGCATTCCTGATGTTGAACAATCACCTTCTCTATCTAGTTCTAAAGTTTTCGTCGATCCCTGAAGGAAACCTCACACTCATTCAGCCGTGGCTGCCGTTTCCCCTTTCCCCAAACACTGGCAACCACTAACCTACCTCCTGTCCCTGTGGCTTTACCTAGTCTACAAGTGGAATCACATAATATGTGGGTTTTGTGTCTGACTTCTTTCATGAGCATCATGTTTTCAAAGTTCATCCGTGCTGTACCCTGCGTTAGCGCTTCTTTCTGTTTTATGGCTGAGTACGGCAGGCTTCCTGGTGGCTCAGTGGTAAAGAATCTGCCTGCAATGCAGGAGCTGCACGAGATACCCGTTTGATTGCTGGGTTGGGAAGATCCCCTGGAGGAGGGCATGGCAACCCACTCCAGTATTCTTGCTGGAGAATCCTATGGACAGAGCCTGGTGAGCTACAGTCCATAAGGTCACAAAGAGTCAGACATGACTGAAGCAACTAAACACACATGCACACATACTCCATGGCAGGTATGGAGCACATTTTGTTTGTCCATTCTTCATTGATGGAGGCCTGCGTTGTTTCCACCTTTTGGCTGCTATGATTCTGTATATCTATGTATTTGTTTGAGTCCCTGTTTTCCATACTTTTGGGTGTATACCTAGGAACCAGAGCCTTACAGTGAGGCCTTCCCGATTACCTTATACAAGACAACATCACCACTATTTCCTTTCCTTGCTTCATGATACTCATGACCATATACGACAGCACACATTAGCTTGTTTCTCCACATACTCTCTGACTTCCCCTGTACTTGAATGTGAGTGCCTAATGATGGGGGATCGTCAACTTACGTCACTACTGTACTGCAGGGCTCTGTACTGCAGACCAGTCCCTGACAGAATAAACTCTGTGTCAGTCATTTGTGCTCACAATACTGCTGTGTAATGAACCCTCCCAAAATTCAGTGGCTTAACACTCAGCTGGCCCTCTGCCAGGGTTTAGGCTGGGCTCCAAGGAGTAGTCATTATGGGAGCAGCTAGTGAGGAACCTGAAGCAAAAACACAGATGGGAGCTTCCCTGGTGATTCCGTGGTAAAGAATCCACCTGCCAATGCAGGAGACATGGGTTTGATCTCTGGTCTGGGAAGATCCCATATGCCGAGGAGCAACTAAGCCCGTGTGCCACAACTATTGAGCCTGTGCTCTGGAGCCTGGGAGCCACAGCTTCCGAAGCCCATGTGTCCTAGACCCTGTGCTCCTGTGCAACAAGAGAAAGTGAAAGTCGCTCAGTCCTGCCCAATTCTTTATGACTTCATGGACTATACAGTCCATGGAATTCTCCAAACCGGGATACTGGAGTGGGTAGCCTTTCCCTTCTCCAGGGGATCTTCCCAACCCAGGGATCAAACCCAGATCTCCTGCATTGCAGGTGAATTCTTTACTAGCTGAGCCACCAGGGAAGCCCAAGAATACTAGAGTGGGTAGCCTATCCCTTCTCCAGGGGATCTTCCTGATCCAGGAATCGAACCAGGGTCTCCTGCGCTGCAGGTGGATTCTTTACCAACTGAGCTATCAGAGAAACCCGTGCAACACGAGAAGCCAGTGCAAGGAGAAGCCTGCATCCCACAGCTAGAGAGCAGCCCTCGCTTGCTGCGACCAGAGAAAAGCCCACACAGCGGCAAACACCCAGAGCAACCAAGTAGAAATAAAGTGTGTGTGTGTGTACATATATATATTTTAAAGAACAAGATAAAGCAAATAAAAAGTGCTCCCTGGGCTGTACTAGTCTGGAATTGGACACCAGGAAGACATTTCAGGGGATGGCATAGGTCAGGGAACATCAATGCCAGGCTGATCAGGGCCCAGCAAGCAGCCCATGTGTCTGGATTGTAAAGCGATGAGTGAAGAAGGAAAAGAGATGGCCTAAAACATCAAACAGAAGAAGCTGAAAAAGGGAGTGGGGAGGACGATAGAAACAGGACAGGGCACACAAACCCCCCAGAGACCACCCTTTCTCCTGCCATGCAAAAGTGTTTGCAGAGGGGCTCCTGGCAACCTCTGTTTTCCACGGTCTCAGGGCTCCAGCAGCCAACAGCAGCATCCACACACATCATAGTCTCAGGCACTCCATAAGCAGGACTCAGGAGGTGTGGAGGTTCATGCCCACAGTCTTGCAGAGTTGGTGGGGGGTAGGGTCCCGCTCTGAGCCAGTCTTCTCACTGCATCCAAGCAAGGCAGGCAGGGTGAGAAGGCAGATGATGCAGGCTCAGGGAGGCTGGAGCACACCTCTGTCTGTTCTGTGCTGCATGGCCAGGGTCCTTCCAAGCTCTAGGGCCCAATAGTGACCTTGACAAAGTCCTGCTGCTGAGAAACTCAGAGGGTGAGGGATCCCGGGTACCTCAAAACCAAGAAGGATGTAATTTACCCAGTGAAGTGTGAAAATGAAAAGACACTTCAAATATACACACATACTTTTGTATATAATTATGGGCTTCGCTGGTGACTCAGAAGGTAAAAAATCTGCCGGCGATGCAGGAGACTGGACTTGAATCCCTGGGTCGGGAGGATCTCCTGGAGAAGGGAAAGGCTCTGCATTCCAGTAGTCTTGCCTGGAGAATCCCATGAACAAAGGAGCCTGCTGGGGCTACAGTCCATGGGGCCGCAAAGAGTCAGATACAACTGAAGCAACTAGGCACACACATGCTGCTGCTGCTGCTGCTAAGTCACTTCAGTCGTGTCCGACTCTGTGTGACCCCATAGACGGCAGCCCACCAGGCTCCCCCATCCCTGGGATTCTCCAGGCAAGAATACTGGAGTGGGTTGCCATTTCCTTTTCCAATGCATGAAAGAGAAAAGTGAAAGTGAAGTCGCTCAGTCTGTCCGACTGTTAGCGACCCCAAGGACTGCAGCCCACCAGGCTACTCCGTCCATTGGATTTTCCAGGCAAGAGTACTGGGGTGGGGTGCCATTGCCTTCCCCGGGCACACACATGCACACACACGTAATTATATGTATATATTTATATATGTATGCATATAATTATGTTGCTCAGTCGCTAAGTTGTGTCCGACCCTTTGCAACCCCATGAATTGCAGCACACCAGGCTTCCCTGTCCTTCACTATCTCCTGGCGTTTTCTCAAACTCATATTCATTATATATATATGTATAAAATTTATTTCCTTCAGTGAATAAGTCAGAGGATAAACTAGCATTTAGCTGTGGGCTGGTCTCCCAGGCTATTACTGGGGCCCAGGATCTGATCCTCCAGCTGAGCTGAGGGGCAGCACTGAATCTGCCAGGCTGTCCACACTGGGACCCTCTGGCGATGAACACGGGGCCAGCCCCCTGACAGCTCTCACGTCATGCCTGCACAAAGCAAGGCCAAGAATTTGGGCTCAGGAAGAATTCTCTGCATCTCGACAAGCAGAGGCTGTGTTAAGCCCTAAAATATGACTCCTCACATGATCTGGTCGTGACCACGGCATCCTGGTGGGGCTCACAGCTCACAGAGCGGCCAGGGCCACAGGCAACACTGGCCTGGTGTTCCAGCCAGAGAAGCCAGCACGGTCTAGCACACCTGTCCTGGGGAAGGATGGAGGAGGGGGAAAGGAGCCCCCTGCTGTCCCAGGTAAGCAATGCTGTGGCGACTGCCAGGGTTGGGGGTGTTCTCTCTCCCCAACCCCACCCAGAGCCCTGTTGTGTACTGGGGAGGCGGATGCCCCGCTGCTAAGATTGGGGTGGGGCTTTACTAATCAGGTGCCTTAACCACCCCCAGCACCCTGTTCCGACCCTGAAAGGTGACCCAGCGTTGCCCTTGTGTTTAACATGGCGTGGGGTGCATCCACACCCCAAGGATAGGACACACCCAGGGACCATCACCCAATGGGCCACCCCCACATTTTCCCTGCCCCCCTCACCTGTGACCCTGCCCCTATCGGCCTTCTCATCTCCCTGTTGCCCCCGTCTAAGGCTGCCATCCACTCAGCCCCGTATGGCCCCTAGACAAGCAATCCGGCAGGCCTCCCTGTGGATCTGGGTGACGGGAGAGTGAGCTCTGGCTCGGTGCAGAAGGGGCTGAAGGCCAGCGTCATCAGCAGCTTGTCCTTTTGCTCTTGCTGACTTGTCGAGGTCTGGGGGATGCTGATCAGTAACCCCTCTTTCCTCTGCCCTGATGCGGTCAGACAGGTGGGGAGTAAAGGGCTCATTTCTTCCTGGGAAACTGGGGACTCTGCCCCCAGGCCTGGGGTCTTAGCTTCCTCATTCTTCTCGCAGCCAGACTTCAAGGGCCTGCTGCCCCTTCCCCTACAGAGAGGGGGCAGAAGCCCTCCCACACCTGCCTGCCAGTGGAGGGGTTGGGGAACAGGCAGAACTGAGGTGGAGACTGTCTGTCAAGGGACAAAGTTCCATCGATGAAACTGGCAGCTTCTCCCAACCTCATGATCAGTGATTCAGGCCTCTGTTGGGGAACTGAGAGGAGGTGGGCCCCCCATCCCCACCTTTAGCACCCCATTATTCTTTTATTGGGTAAGGCCAGGGACCCCCAGCTTGGCTGAGTGTCTTCCTGGAGGGCAAGGTGGAGTCTTTGGGAGGCCCTTCACCCACAGAGCCCTGGTCTTCTGGCCACACCCGTGTCCCTAGGCTTCTAGGGTCTCTGAACGACCCATTCCACCTCCACTGTCCAGCTTCCTCCCCCGAAAGCTCTGACCTTGCTCCCAGCTGAGTGTCACAGGGACTGAGTGAAGGGGGTCGCACTGGTGAGACCTCCCTGTTCCTCCTTACCCTGCAGGAGGCTGGAGGTCAGGAACCACCCCTCACCGGGAGCAGCCCCCTCACTTCCAGTCGCCCAGGACCAGCTCCCGGGGAGGACCCGGCCTGGAGGGCAGGCCTTGGGGAGTTCCTGGCCTGCTTGCTCCCCTCAGAAATCGGCTGCCTCAAGTGCCTACTCTTCTTGTCCAACTTCCTCTTCTCCCTGCTCAGCCTGCTGGCCCTGGCCATTGGGCTCTGGGGCCTGGCTATCAAGGGGTCTCTGGGGAGTAGTTGGGGGTCCCCTCTGCCCGCAGACCCCATGCTGGGACTGGTGCTGGGCGGGCTGGCGGTCAGCGCAGTGAGCCTGGCGGGCTGCCTGGGTGCCCTCTGCGAGAATGCCTTTCTGCTGCGCTGTTTCTCCGGGGGCGTCCTTGCCTTCCTGGTGCTGGAGGCTGCGGTGGGGGCCCTGGTGGTGGCCCTCTGGGGCCAGTTACAGGATGGCCTGGAGCACATCCTGCGCCTGGCCATCACCCACTACCAAGACGACCCAGACCTGTGCTTCCTCATCGACCAAGTCCAGCTGGGGCTGCGGTGCTGCGGGGCGGCCTCCTACCAGGACTGGCAGCGGAACCTGTGAGTCCTGGAGCCCACGAGGGAGGAGGGCTGGAGAGGGGCCGGGCTGCACTCACATGCCCACACTCACTTGTACACACACTCACCCGTATAGGCTCCTCACCCATATATACTCAGACGTGTGCACACGCTCATGCAGGCACATTTGCACATGTACACGCTCGGGCCCAGCCAGGGCCACATGGTCACGCAGGGATGTTAACAGAGAAATTAAGCTGGCAGACGTAGAACATCATTTTTGGAGATTGTTGTTTTGTTTTTTCCAGTGAGGACCTCATACAAGACATCTCAGTGTCAATTAAAATAACTTTTAGGTTAATCTAGCTTCCCTTGGAGAAGGAAATGGCAACCCGCTCCAGTATTCTTGCCTGGAGAATCCCATGGATAGAGAAGCCTGGCGGGCTACAGTCCATGGGATTGCAAAAGAGTCGAGCACATCTTTAGTGATTAAACAACCACAAAGAGACAGTTCACACTGGGGTCTCAGACCAGGAAACCTGCCCTCCAGACTGACACTGTACGCCCTTGCAGGTACTTTAACTGCAGCTCCCCTGGGGTCCAGGCCTGCAGCCTTCCTGCCTCCTGCTGCATTGACCCCTGGGAAGGCGGAGCCTCTGTCAATGACCAGTGTGGCTTCGGGGCCCTGGGCCTGGACGAGGACGCGGCCCAGAAGGTGGTGCATCTGGAGGGCTGCGGCCCCCCGCTCCTCCAGTGGCTGCGCAGTAACATCCGGACCGTGGGTTGCTATGCCATTGCGGTCGTGCTCGTCCAGGGGGTGGAGCTCCTGCTGGCCATCCAGCTGGTGAGGCCCCTGACTGTCCACAAGGGGGCAGCAAGGAGTGGGGGCCTGTGCATAGGAACCCCTGACCCTCTGCCAAACCGGTCCCAGGCTGACCAGCTGGGGGAACGAAAGACCAGGATACAAGGATGGGGTCTGGGGCTGCAGGCCTCCCCTCCCCTCCCAGGGAAGATGTCAGAGTAACCTGCCTGGGTGCCTAGGGACACATGCCTTGAACCCCCAGGCCACCTCCGCCTACTGAATTCCAGCTTCCCAGGGTTCCCTTTCCCTCACACTGCCTGCTTGCTTGCAAATGCTGCTGTTTCAAGGATAAGCTGACCTCGACGACGGCCTGGCCAGCATCTGCCTCCTACAGAGGGTACCAGGCAAAGCCACCTGGCCAGCAGGCAAAGCGGGGGGCGAGAACTGAATGAAATCCTGCTGCCAAGCCCCCAGCTCTGAATTTCACCTTGACCCTCACTTCCAATTTTCACCTCTGACCTCCCCTTCCAACCGCGTCCAAGTCCTACCTCCAAGCCCAGCCTATGAAGCCCCATATCTTCACCATAGCCTGGCACCTGCCCTCCTCTGGGGCCATCTCCCCCTTTCCTGTCCATTGAGGCCCAGGCCTCTCCCTCCAGAGTCTTTTTTTGTTTTTGGCAGAGTGTAAGTTTTATTGCGATGTATCACTCATACAGTAAATTGCACCAACCTTAAGTGGGCAGCGTGAGGCTTCTTACTCGCTGACACACCTGTACATCCCCCACCACTACCACGTCTAGCTCCAGCCCCAGCAGAGTTCTTTGTTCCCTCCCCAAGGTCACCCCTGTTGGAACTTTGTTACCTTCAGGTTCACATGGCTTTTTCTGACCTTCACATAGACGGGATCATGGAGCCCCCTTCTCGAGAGTCACTGTCCAGGCACTCTGCTGTGTGAACAGAGCCTCACATCCGTGTGGACATGCACTTGGGCAGTTTCCAGAAGGTGACTGCTAGTAGGGGCAGTTTTGTGCAGGTCTGTGTGTATAGATGACAGCGTGCCCCGCTGTGGGGTCAGGAGTGGAGTTGCAGAGTTGCTGGTGGGCATCTGTCCGGCTTTAGTGGACATTAGGGGTGGGCAGGGGGGCCCAGTTTCCCTGCACCTGTCTCCTCACCTGTGGAGAGCAAACAGGCTTTCTCTCCCCCTGACCCGAGCTCCCGTCCCTGCAGTACCTGAGGCTGCCTGCCTTGTCCCGATCCAGCCTTCAGGAGCCTTCTCAGCACCCAACGTGTTTCCTCCCCTCAGCCTGGCCGAGGCCCCACCATCCCTGCCACGTGTGCCTGCGCCATCCACTCCTACTGAACAGACTCTACTCTCAGGCCCTGTCCCCACTGACAGAACACCCCAGACAAGTGGTGGGGAGCACGGCTAACTTTATTTGAAATAGAACAGCGAGCATGGGCCACGTTGGAAAGGACAAGCTCCCTCCTAGTGTGACTGGTCCAGGGAGTTCTCATTGTCTGACGCCTGCAGGACTCCTGCCGTCCACCTGCTGGCCCAATGGCCTCAACTGGGAGAGGCTAGTGAGGGGAGCCTGTCCTCACCCCCAGACAGGCAGGCCAGGAGGCGGGGTATGGCAGAGACCACTGGGAGGCCTGCCCTAGCTTTCCAGCCTGGGGAGGAGAGGGTCTGTGGACCAGTGTTTCTGGAAGTTAAGCAGGGCCTGGCTGCCCCGAGAGGGTGTCCTGAAGGGAGGTGGTGGGCTCCTGGTAACTAGCGCCCAGGAGGCTCGAGGCTGCCGCCCTGTGAGGGTCTCCAGACACAATCCAGACACTCTGGACCTCCCAGGGGCACAGCTCTCCTCACAGGAATCCTGAGCAGGGGGTCAGGGTGGGCAGCGGAGTAGAGGGGCCGAGGGCAGGCGTCCAGGGCTAGATGATGCCGTACTGGGCCAGCTCGTGCAGCTCCAGGTGGTTGAAGGCCTCCCACGGGCAGATGACGGTGATGTCTGCAGGACAAGGGGGCAGTAGGTTGAGGGTCCCATGGCCCCCGGTGCCACCATGCCCTCCGGGCCCTGTTGTCCACACCCCAGTGGTGAGAGTACAAGGTCCTTGGGCGTAGAGCCCTCCTCTCAGGACACACCGCCTTTGGGGTGTATCGAATGGGCGCCCTGCCCAGGAGGAGAGTGGGTGCAGCAGACCTGGAGGAGGTGGGGTGGAAGGTGGGCCGTGCTGCTGGTGGGGGGTGGGGTGGGGACCTGTCTCTTATACACATCTAGATGTGTATAAGAGACAGGATTTGAACTTAAACAACACAGACATTAACACACNCTCCGCGAGAGAGGGGTGTAGGAGACAGGGTGGAAGGTGGGCCTTGCTGCTGGTGGGGGGTGGGGTGGGGACAGCAAGAGCTTTCTTCCTCCTAGCCCCTCCAAGCACCCACTGAAGGAACGACCCCACTCAGGTGGTGTCTGAAGCTTGCAGTCGGGAAAGGGAAGGAAGCACAGCTAGGGGGTGGTGCCCTCTGCCTGGGGTGGGGGGCTGGGCCTCAGGCACTCTGGGTGGTGGGCGAGCAGGGGGGCCTAGGTGGACACTTGTGGTTGTCATACCTGTTCCCAGGCCTTCCATTCCGGGGATGTCATCACCAAACCTTCAAGGACAGAGCAGTCAGGGCCGGTGGCCAGGAAGAGAGGAGGGGTGGGGGGGGTGCGTGCGTGCACTTGAGTGAGGGCTCCTGGGAATGTGGTGTGTCTGAGTACGTCCTGAGTGTGTACAGATAGGGCTGCGTGTGCAGAGATGCATATCAGTTAGTGGGGTGCTGGTTGAGTGTCTGGGTGACGGCGTGGGTGGGTGTGCTTTCCAGACCTTTCAGCAATAACAGCTAAAAAGGACACCCCTCCCCATTCCCAGGGAATGGGGACCCTGAGACAGGCCGGCTCAGGCCCCCAAGAACTGCCCCACCCGCTTAGCAGGATCCCGCAGTGCAGCCCCCCTCCCTCCTGTACAGCTGGTGGGCCCTCCACCCCCCTCTCAGAGCCACCCCTCCCACAGCTCTGCTTACCCTTGGACACCTTTCTTGGGGGGCTTGCTCTTAAATTGCCTGGTTTGCCGCTGCTTAAATTTCGGGGGCCCTTTCCTGGGAGTGACGGGCCCCCCCATCACCCTGGTGGCCGACCGGATCTCGGCCTTGGGTGGCTCCAGGTTCATGGCCAGGTTGGCAGAGATCCTGCAGCGACCTTCAGCTTCTGGACTGCCTCACGCTCTGGGCCCTCCTGCTTCCGACCCTCCTCGCAGGTCTCAGCTCCCTGGAGTAGAGGAAACCCTGCAATATGAGACCCACCGGTCCCCAGTAGGACTTGGACGGCAGTCCCCGATCCGGGGAGCCTCTGCCAACTGCACCTGGGGCCCAAATGAGGACCGGGAAGAGGGTGAGAGTGCTGGGTGGTCCCCAGGGGCACCCTCCCTATGGCTTCCTCCTTCTGCATTCCCCATCCCAATCTCTGGGGTGGAACACTCAGCCTCATTTATGGTGGCATGTTGGGCACCCAATGGCGCCTAAAAGTAGCCTGAGAAATGGGAGGGCAGGGGAGGGGCCTGTGTCACAATGAAACCCCCAACTGGGCTGTGTAGCCTTGGTTCCAGCAGTGTCTTCCTTCTGCTAGTAAACACAACCCCTCCACCCGCCACCACTCGCTAGGTGCCAGCATCACCTGCTGGTGTCCTTGAACCCACTGCACAGAGTGGCCTCCCTTCCTCCTCTCCCCCAGAGCTTCCCCCTGGATGCCCTAAGCACTGGTGACCTTGGCCAGGGGAAGCTCACCTTCCTTTAAGCCTATTAGCACCAGGGGGAGACTCTAATCTCTCAGGAAACACTGTGAGCCCAGAAGGTTCTGGAGCTAAGTACGTGACAGAGCCAGGAGCCGAAGCTACTCCCAAGAGGCATCACCTCTTGGGGCCCCTTTTCTTGTCTCCCATTTGTGGGCTGCAATGCCTGACTTCTGTCTGGGGCCACCGCCCTGCCTGCTAGAGTTTAAGGGCTGAGACCAGCTGGGAGGCAAGGACAGCTGGTTCTATCAAGACCAGTGAGGAAGGCCTGGCCATGAGTACCAGGGGCCCTAGAGTTGGACGGGCCCCGCTGTGGACCTCCCCTCCCTCAGTTTTGGCCTCTGTGCTGGGACCTGCATCCGCCTGAGAGGAACCGGGGATCAGGAGCCAGATCTACACTGGGTCCAAGGTGGACAGCAGCAGGTCTGGTGGCCCTGGCAGCTCAAACCCCACAACACCCACTCCTCACGGCCCAGGCACTGTAGGCCCAGCCAGACCCTTTCCCCAGTTCCAGGCCATGGGCCTGATGTGGGCAGTTCTTAGACCTGATGGAGCTCCAACTACCAGATGCTATCCCATGGAAACCGCTGCCTGAGCTGCCCTGGCTCCAGCCTGGCCTATGGCTTGTGCCTATTTAGGTTGGTTGAGTGTGTGTGGCCTGAGGCTCCGAGACCATTCCTAGCCTGGAGGACAGCCTGTACCACCGTCTGACATGGGGAGCAGAGGACGTGATAGGCTGGGCATTCTCTCTGAACAGGGCTGTGGGTGGCTTCCCATAGACCCAGACCTCAGGATGGTGGTGAAAAGCCCACCAGCTCCCCACCCTCTAGGCAGATACCCACTAACACCCTTGGGTAAGTGGCCACCAGGAAAGGCAACCTGGGAAGGTTGCTACTCACCAGGTTCCAGGGCAGCAGGTCTCAGGGAACCATGGGTGTGAGTGGCAGGCCTCCCTCAGCAGGGAGCCGGCTGGGCATTTATCCTGCAGCTGGGTAAGCTGATTAGGACTGTGCCTGACACCACACTAATGAGATTGTGGGGTTGGATAGCACTACCGAGGACTCCCCCGAGATGGGGGAAGGGGCTCAGGTCCGGTCAAGGGAAGGACAAGCTGGGGACAGGGTCAGGGCAGGCAAGGGATGTATGATCATGAACAACCAGCCTCTCCTGAAGCTGCTTGTTTTTTAAAAAATATTTATTTGCTATGCTGGGTCCTCGTTGTGGCATGCGAGATCTGAAGTTGCAGCATGGGAATTCTTAGCTGTGGTATGTGGGATCTAGTTTCCAGATCCGGGGTTGAACCCAGGCCCCCTGCATTGGAAGTACGGAGTCTCAACCCCTGGACTACCAGGGAAGTCCCTGAAGCTGCTCATTTTTGAAGCAAAGATGACACGGCACTGGCTGCCGTCTCAGGCCTCTCTCTACTTTCAGTCCTGACTGCTGAGGAACCCCTTTCTGGCCCCCAAAGCCAGGTAGCCTGGTCCTGATTCACTTTGGTGGCCTCACCTCTCATTTCTCTCTCTTGCTGTGTGTTCTAAGGAACTCCTTCCACCCAAGGGCCTTTGCACCTGCTGTTACCACCACGTGGTGCATTTTCTGCATCTCTCCCCTTCCCTTAGCTTTGTCCTCCCGGGAGTTCACAAAGATCAACCCCAGGTTCATATACACATAGAAAATCTTTTTTTTCATAAATATGTTTTATTGAGGAAAATAAAGTAAACTCCTTCCTACATCTCTGAGATTAACAATCTCTATGTTGTAGACTCCTTCGGGGCCTCAGGCCCACTAAGGTCTGTTGTGCTTTTGTCTCCAGGGAAACCTCTTCCTGGGCCATTTTCAAATCTGTAGGACATGACTGAAGTAGATGCTCTCTGACATAAAGTGTAACAAACCTGTATTGCTACTATCATGTTTCTCTGAAAAAACCACAACTGATTCTGGATGACATCATTAGCTAGCCAAGACAGCTGGCACTACTGGGCGTATCCTCAGGCATTAGCACGGCAGCATGTCTTGTGGCTGTGTCATTTCATTCTTTTGTCCACAGATCTGCCTTTGTGGAAAATGCTGGCTTTACATTGAAGGTCTCTACCTGGGAAGGCCTGTTTTATCAGCTCAACTCCTTCGTGACGTCAGATCACAACCCTAGCTTTTCTTTTAAGTGAGGAGATAAAATAGGCATAAATTCGTTTAACCCTGTCCATCCAGGCCACTGGTATCAGAGCTTGGAAGTCTGCAGTTGGATGGAGGGGACGCTTCCCAGGCCATCTGTGGGCATTTGTGCCCACCAGTGCTTTGCTAATGGCCACCTCACAGGACCAGATGGTCCTCCCTCTGCCGCACCACTGACAGTGGCTGACCAGAGCTGACCTGTGGCTGAGACTTCTGGGATGCTGGAACATGGAAGGGGGCCCCTGGGGTCAATGTCACTTGAATAGTCAAGGAAACAGCTTTATTTTCACCTTCACAGATTGGTGAAGGCTGCAGGTGCCCTGTGGACATATGATAATATAGCATAAGCCTACAGATGATGACACAAAAGCCTGCTGTCTAACCACCACAGAGAATGTATTTATTCTCAGGCAAAGTCAATAAACAACTCTTCCTACTCCTGCTGACACCAGCCGCATGAACGGGCCGTGGATACAGGTGGCGGTGCGGGATCCTGAGGAGCGTGTGAGGGTGTCTGGTCAGGTGGCTCAGCCTCCTCTCCTAATGCGGAGCTGGATCTCCATCCGGAGGAAGGCCTTGAGGTTCTCATCAGTCACGTGCTCCTCCAGGGCGGCCAGGGCCTGCTCCCCGCCGTCCTGGCAGTGCTGCAGCAGCGCATCTGCGTACTCCACCCACACACAGTTGGGGCAGCCGCTCATGCAGCAGTTGGTGGGCGGCTGGAGCTCAGGTGGTGATGGGTACAGGGGTCCTGAGGGGCCCCCACCCGGCAGGGAGGACTTGGGCTGCCCGGTGCCCGCTGCACCTGCTTGGGGCCCCACTTCCACGTGGTTCTTCCCAAGCTCTCTGCGGGCTTCACAGACTTGGATCCTGCGAAGAAGGCTGCCGCCTCCAGGAAGCTTTTGGCACCGGTCCCAGCTGGACAGCGGCCACTAAGGATGCAGATAAGCACATGAGTCTCTAGGAAGCTGGTAAGGCCCCACCCGCCTCCTGCTCTGGGTAAACTTTGGCTTCCTGTCACTGGCAGGGGACTCCACATCTTTCTCAGCTTCCTTAATTCCTGCATGACTTTAGACAAGTTACTTCGTCTTTAGACTCAGTTTCCCATTTGTAAAATGGACCTGACGCTTGGGACGAGGCTGATCCATAAGTTCATGAGAGAGGCTGGGTTCAAGGCCTGGCACTAGGCAGGCACTCCAGCAGATGGTGAGTGGAGAGACTGTACCTCCAGCTAAGATGCCTTTGCCTGGTGGTCAGGACTGTGGCAGAGGTGGAGGCCTGTGAGCTCCAGGCCAAACAGCCACCTCTCCCTCTCCAACCAGTCCTCCCACATTTCCCTCCCGTGACCATCCTGACTAATCGCATCACCCCTTCATCCCTCTTCCTTCGGTCACAGGAGAAGCCCAAGTCATTCCCAAGGTCCAGGGCGCAGCCTTCTCCTCACCTGGAGCTCCCACCCTGGTCCCTTGCTCTGTCTCCAGGGCTCTGAACAAGGGCCCAAACTTTATTTCTCTAATTTCTCCAGCGAGGAGCATCAGCTCCTATTCACTGAGGTTTCCCCAAAGGCCTTGCACACAGCAGCTGTTCAACAGGTACTGGACGGGGGGAACGAGCGCAGAACCCGCCGGCACTACCCCGAGATCTGATCAGCGGCCGGAAGAGCGGGGCTCCTTGGCCCCTATGTGGCCCAGCCTCCCGAACATATCCCGTCCCCGTCCCCACTTGTACTTGCCCTGCCGAGGGTAGCGGCAATCACCGCCCGGCCTCCCCGAGTTACCCTCCTCAGCAGCATTGCCCGCGGCCTGGCTCACTGCGCACGCGCCGCAGGCGGCCGTGAAAGGCGGCCGCCCTGGCCAATCCCGACCCGTCAGGGAGCTGTACGGCGCCGATGGGCGCAGGAAGCGGAAGTGGCGGGCGTAGGGCGGGACCGCGCGGAAGTGCGGAAGTGGCTGTTCCTGTGAACCCCGTGCTTGCAGAGATGGCTGGACTCCGGCGCGGAGCGGCGGCGGCGGTGCCGGCGGGAACGGCGGGGTTTGGGAGACCAGGGCGACCGCAGGGCCGGAGGCAGCAAGAGTTGGGGAAGCAGCGCTCGGCGCCACGGCCGGGACCGCGAAGGTGGGTGCGGATCTCACTGTCCTGAAGACACCTCGGCGCCCCTCCGCATGCCGGGCACAGCTCGCTGCCGGGTCCGGGCGGTGGGCGTCCCGGAGGGTCAGCTGGGTCGGCAGAGGCGTGACGGAGTCTCCGGTGTGGCACATGTCACCTTCCGGGCGCCGTCTTGTCATCCTGGACGAAGTCAGGTCCTTCCACGCAGGGTCCTGGGAGGTCCAGGGACAGTCTCCGGGCCGGCTAGGACGAGGTCGTGCTCCCTTGAGCGGCACGCAAGACAGCGGCCAGGTTAGCCTGCGAAGTTTCCTTCTCCAGGCTGAGCTTCGGTTTCTCTGATTCTGTTTATGCTCCACTTGAGACCTGTCTCACACCCGTGTTCTCCTTCACAGCAAAGAAAAGAAGAAAGTGAATAGCAAGCCCAAGAACCAGGATGAACAGGAAATTCCTTTCAGGCTGCGAGAGATTATGAGGAGCCGGCAAGAGATGAAAAATCCTATCAGTAACAAGAAGAGGAAGAAAGAGGGTAACTGCAGGCCTCTGCTGGGTGGCCATAAAGCCTTGTGTGTTTGAATCCACTTAATTGCACAAGTATTCAGTGGCGTTTCAGGCAAAAGAAATCTGCCAGGCCCGAGCAGTTCAGACGGTGCAGGAGCATGTGGAAGGCTGACTGAAGGCTGGTGTCACCAGGGCCAGAGCGGCGGGTGGCGGCAGCAGGTGATAAGGTGGTTTCAGGTGAGGCTCCAAAAGGAGCTAAGATGGAAGTGTTGATCTCTACCACTGCCCCCCAAGAGTATTGGAGATAAATTAGAGTGGATAGTCAGTTCAGATTTACTTGAAGAAAAAGGTCGCTCTGTAAGGATTGAGGGGATGAGAGGACACTGCAGGCCAGCCTTACTATGATGATGGTTCCTTGGACCAGAGTGCAGAAGTCATGGTGGAGAGAAGTGGATGGTCTCCAGAGGTTATGGAGGGAATTGATCAGACCCTTTAGGAAGCTCATTTCCACACACTCCCACCCTGCCCCTTTCCCCAAGGCCAGGTAGGGTGCCCACCTGTCAGCCTCTCCTTGAATGCTGGGGGAATTGGGTCCAGAGTGTTTGTGTTTCGTGTACACGTATAGGTGTATGTGTTCCTAAGTATGACACTGATTTTGCAGCAATGCTATTTTGTCATTTCTTTGTAAACCTTAGTCTTTTTGTTGGGGGTTAGATGGCCGCCAAATCAATAGTGAAGTAAAGAATTGAGGAAGCAGAGGGGTAGAGGAGGTCACTGACCCAGATGGATGATGGCACATTCTGAACCATGCCCTATAGAATCAGCACTTTTAGGGGGTTAAATTGTTTTAAAAAATATAAACTCACGTATATGGTGAAATCAGTTCTGAAAGGTATGAGGTGAGACATCTTTGAATCCTGTTCCCTCCCCTAAGAGAAACCACTGTTCATCTTTTTACCTTCCCAGGGGAAATGTTATGCCTATTTCAGTTATTCACATGTTAGTCTTATACATATTTCACACTTCACATGTTAGTAAAAGCTATACTTTCATTCTGTATATTGTTTGGTGTCCTGGGTTTTCCCTTCCAGTGGATTTTGTAGATCTTTCCATGCCCTTTCCCATAACTCCACGAAGCTCTCCTCAGCAGTTGTGCAGTGACACCTCTAAATGAACATAAAGGGATTCATTCAGCCGGTCACCTAGTGATGGATACTTAAGGTCTCGTCACTTTTGTCAGCTGAGCTGCAGAGGATGTCTTTGATGTGTGCCAGTGAGCTTTGGGGATGCCACCCCAGGGTGCCCCCAGCTGGCATCTTAGAAGTTGTTTAGTTCCCGTGTGAGTCTGGTCTTCCCTTTCTGCAGCCTGGGGAGGGGAGATGAATGTGGGTGACCAGCCCAGCACCACCCAGTCCACCCCCCTGCCTTCATCGCTCTCCCCTGTGAGGTCTCCCTTTGTCCTCAGCCCAGGCAGCTTTCAGTAAGACATTGGAGAAGGAAGCAAAAGGAGTGGAACCAGACATCGCCATACCCAAGTTCAAGCAGAGGAAGTGGGAGTCCGACAGGGCCTATGTCCGGCGCATGGAGCAGGAGGCCCAGCATGTGCTGTTCCTCAGCAAGAACCAGGCCACCCGGCAGCCCGAGGTGCAGGCTGCTCCCAAGAAGGAGAAGTCAGAGCGGAAGAAAGCGTGAGTGGGGGCTGGAGGGGCTGGGAGGCAAGGCTGTGGAGTTCCTCGAATGTCTTCTACATTGACAGCCTCTCGTTGCCAAGGGGTACCCTCCCCACCCAATGATTCAGAGCAAGCAGGACCTGTTGTCAGTCGCTGTTTTTCTCTGCACCTCAGCCTCTTGACCTGGGAGGCTCTGAACCCACAGAACTCTGAAGGCCTAGCTTTGTCTGTGCCTCTCTGTGGAAAGCATCAAGGGATCCAGGAGCCAAGCAAAGGCTAGCTGTCCCCTCCAGGCCAGTCGTTATAGGGAAGTAGAAAAAAGGTGAGGCTCCTTCCCAGGAGTTCTTGCAAGCCACCAAGTGGACTGTGCCTGCCCCACAGAAGTCAGTTTCCAGGATTGACCTTTCCACCCCCAAAAGAGAGCCTGTAGCTGTGTCATTTGGACAAGTTCTGTGACCTCTCAGACTCAGCTTCCTAGTGGAGATACTGGCACCAGGAGGAAGCCCACCATCAGCTGCCCATCCCTACTCTCAGCCCTGGAGAAGTCTAGGACATAAGCTATGTGCTACCTTCTTGAGCCTGTGGGTGGGGGCTAGGGCAGTGGTTTTAGCAAACAAATGCTTTTGAGATGTGTTTCTGCCTCTATTGAAACTTTCGTCATGAACCAAGCCAGGCTTTCATCAGAAATTTCTCTGAAAGCAGGGACTGCCTGGGCAGCCCAGTGCTGCCACCGCAAGGGGCATGAGCTCCATCCCTGCTTGGGAGAACTGTGATCCTGCATGCCTCGTGGCGTGGTCTTAATTTAAAAAGAAAGAAGAAATTTCCCTAAAGCTGTAAAAGTTTGATTGTTGTCAGCTTTGTGGAGTTTCTCCATGTCCACTTACAGTTCACGTACTCATATTAGCCAATGAAAATTACATCACATAAAACCTGTCCCAGGTACCAGTAAAAGCCACAGTGACCTCCAGCACTCATTGGACGCTGATTCCAGTAACAGTAAGGAGCCACATCACACATGCTACTGTGCAGGGCCCTTGAGACCCAGCAGCACGGTTGACACTTGGGGCAGGTGATTCTCTGGGGTGAGGGCTATTCCACGCCCCTTAGGACAGTGAGCAGCATACCTGGCCTCCACCCATGAGGTGCCAGGAGCACTCCCCACACACACACACTGTAACAGCCCAGGACATCTCTAGACATTGTCACATGGCTCCAGGGCTACTGATGCTGAGGACCCTTGACTTAGAACTTTGGGAGGGTCTGCTGGGTTCAGGAGTGCTCTCNGGTCCTCCCTCTGCCGCACCACTGACAGTGGCTGACCAGAGCTGACCTGTGGCTGAGACTTCTGGGATGCTGGAACATGGAAGGGGGCCCCTGGGGTCAATGTCACTTGAATAGTCAAGGAAACAGCTTTATTTTCACCTTCACAGATTGGTGAAGGCTGCAGGTGCCCTGTGGACATATGATAATATAGCATAAGCCTACAGATGATGACACAAAAGCCTGCTGTCTAACCACCACAGAGAATGTATTTATTCTCAGGCAAAGTCAATAAACAACTCTTCCTACTCCTGCTGACACCAGCCGCATGAACGGGCCGTGGATACAGGTGGCGGTGCGGGATCCTGAGGAGCGTGTGAGGGTGTCTGGTCAGGTGGCTCAGCCTCCTCTCCTAATGCGGAGCTGGATCTCCATCCGGAGGAAGGCCTTGAGGTTCTCATCAGTCACGTGCTCCTCCAGGGCGGCCAGGGCCTGCTCCCCACCGTCCTGGCAGTGCTGCAGCAGCGCATCTGCGTACTCCACCCACACACAGTTGGGGCAGCCGCTCATGCAGCAGTTGGTGGGCGGCTGGAGCTCAGGTGGTGATGGGTACAGGGGTCCTGAGGGGCCCCCACCCGGCAGGGAGGACTTGGGCTGCCCGGTGCCCGCTGCACCTGCTTGGGGCCCCACTTCCACGTGGTTCTTCCCAAGCTCTCTGCGGGCTTCACAGACTTGGATCCTGCGAAGAAGGCTGCCGCCTCCAGGAAGCTTTTGGCACCGGTCCCAGCTGGACAGCGGCCACTAAGGATGCAGATAAGCACATGAGTCTCTAGGAAGCTGGTAAGGCCCCACCCGCCTCCTGCTCTGGGTAAACTTTGGCTTCCTGTCACTGGCAGGGGACTCCACATCTTTCTCAGCTTCCTTAATTCCTGCATGACTTTAGACAAGTTACTTCGTCTTTAGACTCAGTTTCCCATTTGTAAAATGGACCTGACGCTTGGGACGAGGCTGATCCATAAGTTCATGAGAGAGGCTGGGTTCAAGGCCTGGCACTAGGCAGGCACTCCAGCAGATGGTGAGTGGAGAGACTGTACCTCCAGCTAAGATGCCTTTGCCTGGTGGTCAGGACTGTGGCAGAGGTGGAGGCCTGTGAGCTCCAGGCCAAACAGCCACCTCTCCCTCTCCAACCAGTCCTCCCACATTTCCCTCCCGTGACCATCCTGACTAATCGCATCACCCCTTCATCCCTCTTCCTTCGGTCACAGGAGAAGCCCAAGTCATTCCCAAGGTCCAGGGCGCAGCCTTCTCCTCACCTGGAGCTCCCACCCTGGTCCCTTGCTCTGTCTCCAGGGCTCTGAACAAGGGCCCAAACTTTATTTCTCTAATTTCTCCAGCGAGGAGCATCAGCTCCTATTCACTGAGGTTTCCCCAAAGGCCTTGCACACAGCAGCTGTTCAACAGGTACTGGACGGGGGGAACGAGCGCAGAACCCGCCGGCACTACCCCGAGATCTGATCAGCGGCCGGAAGAGCGGGGCTCCTTGGCCCCTATGTGGCCCAGCCTCCCGAACATATCCCGTCCCCGTCCCCACTTGTACTTGCCCTGCCGAGGGTAGCGGCAATCACCGCCCGGCCTCCCCGAGTTACCCTCCTCAGCAGCATTGCCCGCGGCCTGGCTCACTGCGCACGCGCCGCAGGCGGCCGTGAAAGGCGGCCGCCCTGGCCAATCCCGACCCGTCAGGGAGCTGTACGGCGCCGATGGGCGCAGGAAGCGGAAGTGGCGGGCGTAGGGCGGGACCGCGCGGAAGTGCGGAAGTGGCTGTTCCTGTGAACCCCGTGCTTGCAGAGATGGCTGGACTCCGGCGCGGAGCGGCGGCGGCGGTGCCGGCGGGAACGGCGGGGTTTGGGAGACCAGGGCGACCGCAGGGCCGGAGGCAGCAAGAGTTGGGGAAGCAGCGCTCGGCGCCACGGCCGGGACCGCGAAGGTGGGTGCGGATCTCACTGTCCTGAAGACACCTCGGCGCCCCTCCGCATGCCGGGCACAGCTCGCTGCCGGGTCCGGGCGGTGGGCGTCCCGGAGGGTCAGCTGGGTCGGCAGAGGCGTGACGGAGTCTCCGGTGTGGCACATGTCACCTTCCGGGCGCCGTCTTGTCATCCTGGACGAAGTCAGGTCCTTCCACGCAGGGTCCTGGGAGGTCCAGGGACAGTCTCCGGGCCGGCTAGGACGAGGTCGTGCTCCCTTGAGCGGCACGCAAGACAGCGGCCAGGTTAGCCTGCGAAGTTTCCTTCTCCAGGCTGAGCTTCGGTTTCTCTGATTCTGTTTATGCTCCACTTGAGACCTGTCTCACACCCGTGTTCTCCTTCACAGCAAAGAAAAGAAGAAAGTGAATAGCAAGCCCAAGAACCAGGATGAACAGGAAATTCCTTTCAGGCTGCGAGAGATTATGAGGAGCCGGCAAGAGATGAAAAATCCTATCAGTAACAAGAAGAGGAAGAAAGAGGGTAACTGCAGGCCTCTGCTGGGTGGCCATAAAGCCTTGTGTGTTTGAATCCACTTAATTGCACAAGTATTCAGTGGCGTTTCAGGCAAAAGAAATCTGCCAGGCCCGAGCAGTTCAGACGGTGCAGGAGCATGTGGAAGGCTGACTGAAGGCTGGTGTCACCAGGGCCAGAGCGGCGGGTGGCGGCAGCAGGTGATAAGGTGGTTTCAGGTGAGGCTCCAAAAGGAGCTAAGATGGAAGTGTTGATCTCTACCACTGCCCCCCAAGAGTATTGGAGATAAATTAGAGTGGATAGTCAGTTCAGATTTACTTGAAGAAAAAGGTCGCTCTGTAAGGATTGAGGGGATGAGAGGACACTGCAGGCCAGCCTTACTATGATGATGGTTCCTTGGACCAGAGTGCAGAAGTCATGGTGGAGAGAAGTGGATGGTCTCCAGAGGTTATGGAGGGAATTGATCAGACCCTTTAGGAAGCTCATTTCCACACACTCCCACCCTGCCCCTTTCCCCAAGGCCAGGTAGGGTGCCCACCTGTCAGCCTCTCCTTGAATGCTGGGGGAATTGGGTCCAGAGTGTTTGTGTTTCGTGTACACGTATAGGTGTATGTGTTCCTAAGTATGACACTGATTTTGCAGCAATGCTATTTTGTCATTTCTTTGTAAACCTTAGTCTTTTTGTTGGGGGTTAGATGGCCGCCAAATCAATAGTGAAGTAAAGAATTGAGGAAGCAGAGGGGTAGAGGAGGTCACTGACCCAGATGGATGATGGCACATTCTGAACCATGCCCTATAGAATCAGCACTTTTAGGGGGTTAAATTGTTTTAAAAAATATAAACTCACGTATATGGTGAAATCAGTTCTGAAAGGTATGAGGTGAGACATCTTTGAATCCTGTTCCCTCCCCTAAGAGAAACCACTGTTCATCTTTTTACCTTCCCAGGGGAAATGTTATGCCTATTTCAGTTATTCACATGTTAGTCTTATACATATTTCACACTTCACATGTTAGTAAAAGCTATACTTTCATTCTGTATATTGTTTGGTGTCCTGGGTTTTCCCTTCCAGTGGATTTTGTAGATCTTTCCATGCCCTTTCCCATAACTCCACGAAGCTCTCCTCAGCAGTTGTGCAGTGACACCTCTAAATGAACATAAAGGGATTCATTCAGCCGGTCACCTAGTGATGGATACTTAAGGTCTCGTCACTTTTGTCAGCTGAGCTGCAGAGGATGTCTTTGATGTGTGCCAGTGAGCTTTGGGGATGCCACCCCAGGGTGCCCCCAGCTGGCATCTTAGAAGTTGTTTAGTTCCCGTGTGAGTCTGGTCTTCCCTTTCTGCAGCCTGGGGAGGGGAGATGAATGTGGGTGACCAGCCCAGCACCACCCAGTCCACCCCCCTGCCTTCATCGCTCTCCCCTGTGAGGTCTCCCTTTGTCCTCAGCCCAGGCAGCTTTCAGTAAGACATTGGAGAAGGAAGCAAAAGGAGTGGAACCAGACATCGCCATACCCAAGTTCAAGCAGAGGAAGTGGGAGTCCGACAGGGCCTATGTCCGGCGCATGGAGCAGGAGGCCCAGCATGTGCTGTTCCTCAGCAAGAACCAGGCCACCCGGCAGCCCGAGGTGCAGGCTGCTCCCAAGAAGGAGAAGTCAGAGCGGAAGAAAGCGTGAGTGGGGGCTGGAGGGGCTGGGAGGCAAGGCTGTGGAGTTCCTCGAATGTCTTCTACATTGACAGCCTCTCGTTGCCAAGGGGTACCCTCCCCACCCAATGATTCAGAGCAAGCAGGACCTGTTGTCAGTCGCTGTTTTTCTCTGCACCTCAGCCTCTTGACCTGGGAGGCTCTGAACCCACAGAACTCTGAAGGCCTAGCTTTGTCTGTGCCTCTCTGTGGAAAGCATCAAGGGATCCAGGAGCCAAGCAAAGGCTAGCTGTCCCCTCCAGGCCAGTCGTTATAGGGAAGTAGAAAAAAGGTGAGGCTCCTTCCCAGGAGTTCTTGCAAGCCACCAAGTGGACTGTGCCTGCCCCACAGAAGTCAGTTTCCAGGATTGACCTTTCCACCCCCAAAAGAGAGCCTGTAGCTGTGTCATTTGGACAAGTTCTGTGACCTCTCAGACTCAGCTTCCTAGTGGAGATACTGGCACCAGGAGGAAGCCCACCATCAGCTGCCCATCCCTACTCTCAGCCCTGGAGAAGTCTAGGACATAAGCTATGTGCTACCTTCTTGAGCCTGTGGGTGGGGGCTAGGGCAGTGGTTTTAGCAAACAAATGCTTTTTGAGATGTGTTTCTGCCTCTATTGAAACTTTCGTCATGAACCAAGCCAGGCTTTCATCAGAAATTTCTCTGAAAGCAGGGACTGCCTGGGCAGCCCAGTGCTGCCACCGCAAGGGGCATGAGCTCCATCCCTGCTTGGGAGAACTGTGATCCTGCATGCCTCGTGGCGTGGTCTTAATTTAAAAAGAAAGAAGAAATTTCCCTAAAGCTGTAAAAGTTTGATTGTTGTCAGCTTTGTGGAGTTTCTCCATGTCCACTTACAGTTCACGTACTCATATTAGCCAATGAAAATTACATCACATAAAACCTGTCCCAGGTACCAGTAAAAGCCACAGTGACCTCCAGCACTCATTGGACGCTGATTCCAGTAACAGTAAGGAGCCACATCACACATGCTACTGTGCAGGGCCCTTGAGACCCAGCAGCACGGTTGACACTTGGGGCAGGTGATTCTCTGGGGTGAGGGCTATTCCACGCCCCTTAGGACAGTGAGCAGCATACCTGGCCTCCACCCATGAGGTGCCAGGAGCACTCCCCACACACACACACTGTAACAGCCCAGGACATCTCTAGACATTGTCACATGGCTCCAGGGCTACTGATGCTGAGGACCCTTGACTTAGAACTTTGGGAGGGTCTGCTGGGTTCAGGAGTGCTCTCTGTGGGTCGTGGAGTTTGGAGGCAGCCCCCTGGGGTCTGCCGTGGAGCATCCCTCTTGAGCAGGGGTGACCTCTGCCTCTTGCCGAGTCCAGTGAACCGAGGGTTTAGGAGTAAGAGGAGCACTGTGCTCTCTTCCCAGGTTCCAGAAGCGGCGATTGGACAAGGCCCGGCAGAGGAAGGAGGAGAAGGCAGCAGAGAGGCTAGAGCAGGAGCTGCTCCGAGGTAGCTTTCCTGGAAGCAGTTGGGTCAGAGTCCGTGGGTGGGCCAACAGTGGTTCTGGGTGCATGGCTGCGGGGCTTATGTAGGCAGCAGGCTTCAGCTGTGCTCCTCTGCCCCTCCAGACACGGTGAAGTTTGGTGAGGTCGCACTGCAGCCCCCAGAGCTGACCGCCAAGCCCAGGATGAGCGTGAGTAGGGACCAGGTAAGCAGAGGGTCGGGGAGTTGCCCGTTTTGCCCCTGGATGCTGCTGGGTCCAGGGCATATAGGAGAGCACCACGTTCTCACGGACTGACTTTTAGACTTTTGGACTGACCTAGACCCTTCCTTAACCTCCCCTCCTTCCCGAACCTGTGCCTCACCCTCCCTCTCTCTTGTTCTTCAGCCTGGCAAGAAATCACTGATGCTGAAGAAGCTTTTAAGCCCTGGCAGTATGTCCCAGCCTCTGACCACCTCACTGGCCAGACAGAGGATCGTGGCGGAGGAGAGGGAGCGGGCCGTGAACGCCTACAGGGCACTAAAGAGATTGCAGCAGCAGCGGCAGGGGACTCAGGCACCACAGCCACCCCACCTCCCTCCCGGGAAGAAGCCAGAGATGCAGCTGTAATGACGAGGGGCCAGAGCTGCTGCACCTGGGCTGGAGCTGGACAAGCAGATGGCCTACAGTCGAGACTCCTTTCCCAGGACATGTCCTGGGACTCAGGTTGGGGAGCGGGCTCCTGATTTTTCTCTCTAGAGACTGCTCTTTTAGGAGTGACCATCCGCTGGACCCATATCTCGCACAGAGCACCGTCTGTCTCCTGAGCCCCCATAGATGGAGCCACCACCTGGGTGAGATGCAGTCAGCGTCGTTCCCTTAAGCCTAGCGTCACATGCAGCTTTGTTCTGAACACACAGGTCCAGGCTGAGACACAACCCAGGGCCACTCTAGGGAGGGCCAATCCCATAATCCTGTCCCTAAATGCCTGTGAGTTGTAGACACTGCTGACTCAGTAAGCGAGGCTCTACCAGATTCAACAGAGCCACACGGCTGGAGCCAAAGCCAGACAGCAGGCCGGTGTGGGGCAGGGGCGGGGGTCAGCATCTAGGCCACCTAGATGCCATCATGGTCCCCGCAGGGCAGGTGGAGCCACCCCAGCTTATGTTAGGGTGCGAAGACTAAGCCACCCACACCGCGGTTGGGGAGGCTGAGTGCTTATATCATCAGGGTCCCTGGGGAGGACACGGCGGGGCTCTCCAGCAGGTCCGGAGAGGCTAGACAGCAAGGACAGGAGCCCAGCTCAGGGCTCTCGCGATCAGAGGAGCCACGTGAGTTCCTGCTAAGGGCAGGGCCTGGCAAGGTTTGAACCTCCCACGGGTGCCAAAGGAGGGAGCACCTGGATACAAGTGAGAGCATGGGGTTGTGGCTTACAGGCTGCTAGCAGTCGAACATGGAAGGACAGGGTCAGGGCACTCATAGCCCTGTTGGAGGTTGACAGCCGCTGGGCTGCCTTGCTCTCTACAGCTCAGGCTCCTCTAGCCAGCAAAGATGGCCTGGGCACCTCAGCCAGTACTAGGCCTCCGCACTGGCCAGGGCGGCCCAAGAGAATGAGTGTGGAGTGGTATGGGATCTGTTTTGCTCTTCCCCAAGTTTGTATTTTATGCAGTGAAGTTTATTTCTGAATTAAAAGATTAAAGTTCTGAAAGCTGTACCTGGAATCAGGGCTGTCACTCTCTGGGGTGTGTTTCTGTATGGTGGGTGGCCCCAGCCCTTGCATGGGTGGCCAGGTGCTGGCTGGCTGCAGTAGCTAAGACTCACCCCCCATCACATGGCAATTGGGGCGGGCAGTGCAATCTCTAGTTCAGTGCTGGCATCCTTCTTAGAATCGGGTTCTGAGACAGGCAGGGCAGTGAGAGCAAGGAGTGAGGTGGGGCTGCTGAGAAACATCAGTGTTTCCTGGACGCACTGCAAGTACAGTATGAATGTGGGAATGAGGAAACAGGTCATGGTGAAGGAAGTTTGCCCATGGTCACATGAAATGTGGAAATTATATTTCCTTAGACCCTTGTTGGAGTGCCTCTAAAAACTGGTCAAGTCAGCTCAGCTGGCTTTACCATCAGAGATGTCACCAGGCCCAACCTAACCCATCAGCGATGGTGACCAGGCTGGGGTCATCCCCCAGAGATGGGCCCCCATCCTGGGCGTCACCCCTCAGGACTGGAGCCCAGATTCGGGTCACCTCTAGAGATAAGAGCCCAGGTAGGATCAGCCATCAGGACATCCAGCCTGTGTTAAGGGTGTGGCCTCTCAGCATGAAATAAGATCTTTGGTCAAAATGAGTTTATTGGAATCAGAATTTGAATTCAGAACAAGCAAACTGTGTGGCAATTTGGAGGAGACAAAGGGAAGGTCAGCTTTTACTAGGTTTTAGGAGGAACTGACTGAGTGACTTCCCTTTCACTTTTCGCTTTCATGCATTGGAGAAGGAAATGGCAAGCCACTCCAGTGTTCTTGCCTGGAGAATCCCAGGGACGGGGGTGCTTGGTAGGCTACCTTCTATAGGGTCGCACAGAGTCGGACACGACTGAAGCGACTTAGCAGCAGCATCAGCAGCAGCAGGAGGAATTGATGCTTTTGAACTGTAGTGTTGGAGAAGACTCTTGAGTCCCTTGGACTGCAAGGAGGTCAAACCAGTCAATCATAAAGGAAATCAGTCCTGAATATTCATTGGAAGGACTGATGCTGAAGCTGAAGCTCCAATACTGTGGCCACCTGATTTGAAGAACTGACTCATTTGGAAAAGACCCAGATGCTGGGAAAGATCGAAGGCAGGAGGAGAAGGGGACAACAGGGGATGAGATGGTTGGATGGCCTCACTGACTCGATGGACATGAGTTTGAGGAATCTCGGCAAGTTGGTGATGGACAGGGAAGCCTGGTGTGCTAAAGTCCATGGGGTCGCAAAGAGTCGGACATGACTGAGGGACTGAACTGAACTGAGGAGGAAATTAGGAGGGATCTGGTTTTCCATTGGCTGCAGTGAGTTTCTGAGTCAGAGGAATTCCCGCTGGGCCTGTGAGCTGTGGTGCTGAGGGATGCACGCATGAGAGAGCCTTCCCTTCCGAACGTCCCGCTCCCATTCTGACTGCGCTTTCCTTTGCTCATTTCCACATTCCCCCTCCCTTTTGATCTGGGTCTTTCCTTTGCTCATTTCCACATTCCCCCTCCCTTTTGATCCGGGTCTCTCCTCGAGAGTGTCACTCATCAGTTTTAGCGGAATCGTGTTTTGTCCCTCAGTGCTAGGACCTTGCCTGGACATCATGTCCCACATCAGAGAGAAAGTGCATGGTGATTGACACTGAGTGAGGCCACGTTTGAGTAACAAGGAAGGTAGAAGGAGAAACTCTCAGACATTTTCCCTCTTAAAATCATATCTTGTAAAGAAAGTACAAGCATCAGCAGTCATCTCAAGGCACTGAATCACCATCATTCTATTTAGTGTGCATTTTTAGAATGTGATACCAACCCTGGATCCAATATCTTCCCACATAATGCTGCATAATTGCCTGATATCATCTGCTGAGAATTCATTACTTGGGAAAGCAACACTGAAGCCTGCACACTGGTGTTCAGATTCATAATATCCAGCACTTTAAACAGGGTGTCCACCTGCCCCCTCACTTTATCACCACCAGTCTGGTGTAAGAGCATGAGCTGTTCACTCCTGTTGGAAGAGCACTAAGTGTTGTGGGTTCAGTATCATTTTTTTCTTGATTTGCTGAGGTTTATTGGAGACCTCCACAATTGGGAATCGAGCTCTGAGGCAGGGACTGTTCAGCAGTACTGGGGTTGAGCATTGAGAATGTAGCTCCAGTATAGAAAATTCATTCCCAGTCTGGAGAGTTGTTTCTCTGAACCAATTAAGAGGGAGACTTGGAAAAACTGATTTCCTGGAATCCCATCACTACACTAGAAAGATGGATTGGGTGACTGAAGATACCCAGAGCACTTTGGTTTCTCGAAGTCTTTCTTTCAATGATGAAGGCTGGGAGGACTTTGCTTAGGGAACTCTTACCTGTTAAACTGAAATATTAAGGATTTTAACGTTTGTTTTCTTTCTTAGTAGACTCATCTAAGGTGCAGGCTAATCGGTTTGCCAAGTTAACTACGTCTTCAGAGGACAGTTTCCCATTTTATTCTAGTTCTCTTAACCAAGAAAGTCCTGGTTTGGCCTGTTAATGAACAGAGTTGAAGCCCACCCTAGTGGATATGTTATCCATAGGGAGACCAGCATTCTTCTGAAAAACAATTTGGAATCGACTTGTGATGGTGTGATTTATGTATAATATACATTTAGTCTTCATCCTCATTTCTGGCACAGAGCTCCTAAAACCCTTGGAATTTCCTGATTAGAGCAACAAAGATGTCTCTTGTTCGGTGAATGAGTTGGGTTTTGGACCCTGCCTAAACATCGGGGCTAGCTGCCAAGAGAACCAATGTGATTAGAGGGTTAGAACTTTTCAGTGCCCCTTACCTCCAACTGCCCAAACTCCAGGGAGGGGAGAGGGCCTGGAAGTTGAATTAATGATTCAATCAATTATAAAACACAAAGGGCAGAGTTTAGGGAACTTTCAGGTCGGTAAACATGGCCACGTGGGGGGTTCCGCTGGAGGGGGCATGGGAACTCTGCCCCTTCCCCATGCTTTGTTCTAGGGCTCTTTTTCATCTGGCTGAGTCATTTTCTTTCATAACCAGTGATCTGGTAATTAAACTGTCTGAGTTCTGTGAGCCACTCTAGCGTGTTAGTTGAACCTGAGGAGGGCAGTCTTGGGAATCTGATTTATAGCCTAGCTGTCAGTTAAGAGCAGAGGTAACAACCTGGGCTTGCAGTTGGCTTCTGAGGGCAGTTGTGCAGTCTTGCACGTCATCTTATAAAAACAGAAGGCATATAACTGCCTTTCGGGACATGCTAAATGGAAACCAGTAAGGGTGGCTGAAAAAGACCCTGATGCTGGGAAAAGACCCTGCATGCTGGGAAAGATCGAAGGTAGGAGAAAGGGACGATAGTGGATGAGATGGTTGGATGGCATCGCTGACTCAGTGGACGTGAGTTTGAATAAACTCCGAGAGTTGGGAGGCTGCAGTCCTTGGGGTCGCAGAGTTGGACATGCCTGAGTGACTGAACTGAAGGGTGGCTGAACTTAGTGTGGGGTAGAAGGTGGGGTGCCATGGTGGCCTTGTGTGGAGGGCAAGAGCCTGTGAGCATCCCCCTAGCGGCAGCTGCTGGGACTTTGGATGGGAGAACTTCCACTCGAGGGGGGTTTACCACCTTGCCACCTGACAGTAACTGAAGCTGCCCCAGTGACTGAAGGATATAAAATGATCTTAAGCTCCAGTAGCTGTGATGTCTTGGACGATGTCGAGACACTCTAATGCAAGTGGCAGTGCTCAGAAGGTTTCCATATAGACATGGAAGTGGGAATGGCTTACACCAGACCAAGCTGCCTGCAGAATGTGAGGAGGTGCAGGAACCCTCTGCACCCGGGGCGGACTCTGGAACCACGAGGAGATGCTGGACTCTACTTGGGAGTCACTCGGACACTGCGCTACAAACTGCTCTCGACTGACCGACAAAGAGCTGTTCACTTTGTGAAAGGCAGTTCCAAGTTGAATGGACGGCATTTTGTTTGGAAAGCTTCTACGTAAAGACCAGCAAGTGGAGACTGAAATAGGTTAAAAAGGACCAGCTTGTCTGGGCTAAACTACATGCATTTTTCGTAGCAGTGATGAAGCACTGAGCTGTAGAAGCCCCCGTGTTTGAGTTTTACTGACTGGGGTAGTGGCCAATGGCCTGGCCATATGGTCAGGCAGGAGGGCAGTGGCCTATTTAAGGATGTCCATTTGGGCACAGTCCCATGGAAATCAATGATGACCATTTGAGGGGTGTGCTAGAGTAGGACATGTCAGTGCCTATCAGAAGAACCTTTCCAGGTTTGGAAGGTGACTGGAACAGATACCTCATGTGCTCCCGTGAGATAACTACCTGGGTCCGTGAAGTCTGGACATGGGTGCTGCAGCAACATTGAGATGGGCTGAATGGAGACAAACAGGCAGACCTCATTTTATTATGATTCACAGATAACTAACTTTAAAAAAAAAAAAAAATTTGAAGGTTTGTGATAACTGTATCAAGCAAGTCTATAGGTGTCATTTTCCAAAAGCATCTGCTCACTTCATGTCTGTGTGTCACACTTTGGCAATAGTCACAATATTTCAAACTTACACACTGGGGAACTAAAATACTTGTATGGCTGACTTTTATTATACTTGCTTTATCATGGTGGTCTAGAGCTGGAATACACAGCATCCCTGAGGTGCCTGTAGACCTCTTGTGCCCTCCGAGGTCCAAAATGCCGATAACAACTGTTCTGTCTGCCAATGCAAGACACTGAGACCATGGATGTTCGTGTGCCAGGTGCACTGGTGGGCAGGCCCTGAGCACAGGGTCAGCTCAGACTGATGCCAGAAATGCAGGGCTACAAGGGGTTCTGACAAGGAGAGATGCCAACTCTGGACTGTGCTTTGCCGCCCTGGTGGTAGATGCAAATGCTCAGAATACTATGAAAGAATCACAACAGAGGATTTGCACCAGTTTGGGCAGCTGACCATCACTTCATCAGACCGAGGAACTCACTGTGATGTCTACCGATGGACAGATATTATTCTAGATGTTTCTGTGAAGGTGTTTTTTAGAGATTAATGTCAGTTGACATTATGCATAAAGCAGATTATCTTCCATAATACAGGTGGACTTCAGTTAAGACCTTAATAATAGAAAAGACTGACCTCACCCGCACAAAGAAGGCTCTGCCAGCAGATGGCCTTCAGACTATAAACATACCATTAACCTGCTTCACCAGCCTGCTGCCCAATCCTGCCGACTGTGGACTTGCCAGCCTCCACAATGACATGAGCTCGTTCCTTAAAATAAATGTCATTCTCTCTTTCTCCTACTGTCTATGTTTGTATTAATAGATACACATAGATGCTGGATCACAGCCCCCACCCACAGCTGCACCATCCAAAATGTTTCCAGAGTATCCACTGGCCAGACTGTCCCAGTTAAGAACCACTGTGTATATAAATCTTTTGTTTCTTGTGGCTAGTTTGTGGTCTGCTTCATCTATGTCATACATTTCTTGACAGTTTACTCCTGAATATTAAAAACTATCACCTTGTGAGTGAAAGTCACGATTCATTAAATTGTCTAACTTTACTGATATTTAAAAAATATTTTATTTTGCTCATTTTTAACAGGTGGGCAACTGAATTATCTTAAACATATTGTTATATACTTATATTTCATACAAGTATAATGTATACAAAAACATATTGGTGACGGCACTAGTGTTTTTCATAGCGTGGGGGCCAGGAGGAGGCAGTCTTTGGTATGGTCCTTGGCTGATACCTGGGGGACTCTTGCCCACTTGCCCACCCACCTTCCCAGCCAGTCTAGGAATGAGGACACCAGAGGGCAGCATCAGCACTTTTGAGAACTCAGTACTGACTTCAGGGAGCCCTGTGGCATCACATGGACTCTGGGGGTCCAGGGTCCATTGTGTCGACGACTTCTGTAGGTGATTCTGAGAAAGCAGAGTGGGGAGAACACGGAATGGATGGGCTCCTCCGATGGCCAACCTTGGGGGGTGGTGTTGGGGCCTAGTGGGACCACAGCATTCAGAAGCTCACCCTGCAATCTGGGCGAGTAGGGAGTGTGCACAGGTGGCACATTCTCCAGGGAGAACGACCAGCCCCTCACCAGATTCTCAGGTTCCAGACAATAGAACAGGTCAGAACCTTGCTCCATCCCAGAAGGGAAGATGCGTTCTGGGCGGCCAGCGTGACTTCCTGGGTCACAGTCACAGATGGTCCCCAGTGGGGCTCCAAACCTCTACCACGACCATGTTCAGGCGTTAAAAACACTGCAAAGCACTCTTCGACGGCCTTAGACCGACCCAGCCAGCCAGTGGCTCCCTCCAAAAACCAGCTATTCTCTCCTTCAGGTCTCGGGAAGGCTGTCTTTAAGATTCTTCAGGATGGCTTGCCCAACCCCAGGGCCCCTTCACAGAGTGTATTTACTCCATCTGAGAGCTGTTTCTCAGACCAACTGGGGAAACAGAAGCAGGCTGAGGATATAGGTCAACTTGGAGCCACTAGACCATTTAAAGTGAAAGTGAAGTCGCTCAGTCATGTCCGACTTTTTGCGACTCCGTGGACTATAGCCCACCAGGCTCCTCTGTCCATGGAATTCTCTAGGGAAGAATACTGGAGTGGGTTGCCATTCCCTTCTCCAGGGGATCTTCCCAACNCACTAGACCATTTAAAGTGAAAGTGAAGTCGCTCAGTCATGTCCGACTTTTTGCGACTCCGTGGACTATAGCCCACCAGGCTCCTCTGTCCATGGAATTCTCTAGGGAAGAATACTGGAGTGGGTTGCCATTCCCTTCTCCAGGGGATCTTCCCAACTCAGGGATTGAGCCCGAGTCTCCTATATTACAGGCAGATTCTTTACCGTCTGAGCCACCAGGGAAGCCCGCAACAAGAGAACCCACCGCAACAAGAAGCACATGTGCTGCAAGGCGGAGCAGCCCCAGCTCTCTGCAACTAGAGAAAGCCCTCAGGCAGCAACAAAGACCCAGCACAACCAAAAAAGCAAATAATCAAAAACAAAAAAAGAGGAGTCAGGGATTCAAGTCCTGCAAGCCACAAACCAAGGACACCACGCAGCAACCACAGCAAGGAATGGATTCTCCCTTGGAGTCTCCAAAAGGATCACCCCTGCTGATACCTCAGTTTCAGACTTCTGGCTTCCAGTCCTATGACTGTTGAGTTTATGTTGCTACAAGCCACCGTTTATGGTGATTCATTACAGGGGCCCTAGGACACAAATGCACCAGCAATAGATGTAGGTGTTTCCTGCAAGCTCTCTTAGCTGAGAACACAGCGGGCCATGGGGGAACCGTGGCCTGAGGGTCTGGTCATGAGCTCACCAGCACCTCCCATACTCCATGAGAGCCTCTCTCCACCCTGGCCTACCTGTGGGATCCCTGACCACTGAGGCACCTCTGGGCAGTAAAGGTTTTCTGTTTCCAACCCAAAGCCTGGTTTTTCCTACCACACTGACTCATGAACCTGACACTGTCTGTGGGGTATCTCACCATTAGGGTACCAGAAACTTTACAGGTTGGAGAGCAGAGCTCCTGGGGAGAGGGGAACAGTTCCCCTAAAACCATCCCAGGATGGTACAGGACACAAGCCATCTGGCAGGCCTGTCCTCCTCTCCCAACCCTGGAGCCAGAGGGCAGATATCAGGAATTTCTGTAACCTGGGTGACAGTTTATCCATCACTGCAACTCAGCACAGAACCCCGTCTTCCAGGGCTTAGCCTGCTTTTATAAAAAGCAACAGACGGCCGGTGGCCAAGCAGTACCGCCTCTGCCTTGTCACAGAGCAGGCCGGCCATGCTTCTCCACCTTGCAGTCAACCATTGGTTCTGTGGGTGTCCTGGAGCCAGCGCAGCACATCTGACAAGCCAGTGCCTTTCCAGGCACTGATTTCTAAGGTGGTGATGTTCTGCTTGGCGCAAGCAACGAGGTCTGGGAGCCTGATTAACGACTTCATCTCTTCTATGGTCATGTAACAGGGCAGGTCACTGGAGTGAATGCAGCACGTATCAGAGTAGGCTGCCAGAAGCCCACCCTAGCCATCACTGTGCCCCTCCCACCCCCCAGTGAGCCACCCTCTTGGTTACCCTCTACAGGAGCTCCGCCCTGGGGCACAACTGCACTCCCGCTCACCTCACAGACACGTACATTTTATTGAAGAGAATCAGAACTGATGCTTTTGCAAGTTCTTCTGCTGATAGGAGACCCAGGAGCTGCACACAGGATGCCGAAAGCTGGGTGGGGTTAGAGGCATCCACCATGAACTGGAAAGAAGTGAATGGAGATTAGGGCCCCCCTGGAATGAGATACCATCCTTGCCAAATCTCTATTCACATCACAAGCCTGGCTCAGGAAGAGCAAGGAAGGTTTCAGGAAAGGCAGAGGGGAGCGAGCTATGCAAGAACCAGTGTTATTTTGTTTCCATCTACAGGGAAGTTGCTCTACTTGCGTAACCATTACTTTTACAAGGAAGTGTCCCAGAATTTGGGGCATAGATCTTGCAGGATGGGATGAACCGGGCCATACATAATTAAAACATAAAACATACAAACACACCCAGGACAATAAGACAGTGAGTGGATGACACAGTTATCTGGAGAGAAGAAATACTGTCTTCAGCAACCCTTCAGTGAGCTTTCACGTTTGCCTGGGAGCAGCAGCATTAGGGAGCAGCTGGAGTCCCAGAAGGAAGCAATTCTGGCCTGGGCCATGTTTCCTTGACTAGCATAGCTGCCTGGGAAACCAAATTCTGTCCCACACAAAGTGAAACTGAGGACTAGACAACACTGAAATGGGGACTTTCTTCCCCAAAGGAAGGGCAAATGACTAGGACCTACCAGGAGAGAATGACAGTTTCCATAGTAACTGGACCAGATGGGGCCCATGCAGCCCCCCAGCTCTCGGATGGTGATCTTTTTTTGAGCCACAATGTCCGTTAAATTGGTACCCACCTGTGGAAAAAACCGCGATGCAGAGACCACCACAAGCGCTTTCCCACTGGCAACTCCTGGAGAGCAATGTGCCCAGCCCTTTACACTGAGACCTGACCACTAACATAGGTCTTAAGTGTTTAGGCTTTAAGGCAGAACCCACAAGGGAGGAGGTCTAAACAATTGCTCCCTGGGGTGCAGGACCGACAGGGCTGGCTGTGACACCCACCAAAGGGATTCGCCCTGTGCGGGGAGCAGCAAACTCAATCTGACCAGTGGTGAGGGGCAGGCGGCTCCGGATGCCCTGCGAATTCTGTCCCGGCGGAGCCAGGCTCCCCGCGGTGACAACCACCACCTCCGGAAAGGTGTCTTGAACATACCCACCAGTCAGACTGCTGCTTCCATTTAAAGGAACCCAAAGCTCTGCTAATCTCAAGGGGACCCACTTCTAAACCTGCAGTACGCCTACCGTGGGCCGCGTCGGGGGCGGATCGCCCAGGTCGCCCTTCCCATCCCGGGAACTCAACTGTGCGAGGCAGTCAAGGACTCTTGAATGGGGCCAAGGAGGGCGCGCCGGCCGGACCCTGCCCCCAGCCCGAGGGCCCCCGACGCACCCCGCCCCGCTCGCCACTAGCGCCCCTCGGATTCCCACGCCCCTCCGGACCCCCTCCACCCCACGCCCGGCGCGGAAGGATAGTCTGCAGGCGTTTCACCAACAGCGACTTCCCCACCCCCGTGGCCCCCAGGAGGAGACACATTCCGCTTCCCGCTCCATTCGACAGCCTTTGCTCCGTGAGCCACGCAAGGCCCAGCCTCAGCTCCACTCTCATTGGATAGACTCCGCCGCCGGGCAGCTCATTGGCTCCTGATACTAACCGTCTCAGTAGGCGCGGTCTAATTGGCGCCCAGCGTCTGGGGCGAGTGGAAAGACCCGCCTCCCCACGGCTCGCGGGCTGGCCGGCGACGTGCGCGTGCGCGCGTCTTAGAGGCAGGCGGAAGCGGAAGTCGGGGGCGCGCCAGCCAGCAGTGGGGATCTCCGCGACGTCAGGTTGGGGGTCCCGGGTCGCCATGGGGCGCGGCAGTGGCACCTTCGAGCGTCTCCTAGGTAACGCTGCCCCCGCTCCCCGGTGGGAAAGACCCCCGCCCCCAGTGCTTCCGGGCGACCGCCGCGCGACTCGGGCCCTGGGCGGGCGCGCAGGCGACATAAGGCCTGGCGATCCTGGGCGCAGGGCCCGGCGCCGACCGATTGAGTGAGGGTCAGTGCAGG